>OX104116.1:68492729-69092729 GCA_944474755.1 Limnoperna fortunei
TGTGGTAGTGATGGTTTTAAAAGGTGGGGGGGGGGGGGGCGCAGAGATATTTCTGTCGATGTAATTGTATATTAGATGTGCCTTGTTTATTTATTACCTGACACTGAACTTTGATGAAAGGTAAACATGAAAGACCAATTAGACTCGCATAATAAGCCGCTTAAATGCAAATTTAGATTATGATTTTTATATGAAAATTAGATTTTCGAATAGACATGTTATTTAAAAAAAATTGATGTCTGAATCAGTGAAAAATGTCGTAGAAATCAGTAGGGAAAGTAAATTTCTCAATAATAAAAAAGCACAAAAGATATCGATTTTTATTTAATTCAAGATTTAAACATTTTGATGTTAAGCTATTTTAACGAAGCAAGTTATATATAATAATACAAAAGAAAAAAAATCAGTAACATTCGAATAAAGGTCATCAACAGCATAGAAGTTAATAATCTCATAAATTGTTTTGCAAAATTAGACTCTTCTTCTAATTGTTATTTTTATTTCTTTTATTTTAAATGCTGAAAATTTTATAAAGTTCTTAGCAATGTTTATGCACATGAATGCTAGTTTGACGTTTAAAATACATTTAGTTGCAAATCTTTTGAAACAATTTTAATTACAGTAAAATTAAATCAATAGAAATAGTAACTTCGGTATGTTTTCTTTGATTTTCCGAGGACGCGATAACTACCGATCATACATTCACATTTTTCCCCCACAGAACGACGTGACTATGATGAATGTATTTTTATTGGTTAACATTTGTCTTCCCAAAACTTTGCTTTTTTTATTAAAGTACTCTTCTCAAAGTTGAGATATTATAATCAAGATGATTATTTCTTGCATTTCAGAATCGTCTACATTTGCAACCCTTTACAACATATGATGAAATTTAAAATAAAACAAATTGAAAAAAATATATTAAACCAAATCGGATACACCTATAACATATAAATCGAACATCTCTGGATATGTGTTTAACCCATATCTTTTTTGTTAGATTAGTTTATGGTAATCTATTTCCGTTATGAAATTGACCAAATGTTTATATACAGATTCTCTAATGCTTAAAGGGGGTGCTAGTAGTTGTTTGATATCTAACTGATCTATGTTCATTTTCGCCAGTTCTTCTTTCAGTTTTTGCCTAGCTGTTTGATGTTTGTCACTTAATCAACATGTGAGTTATATCTTCCGGAACATATCAGTGTTGGCAAAGCGGAGATACATTTCTTACATATTGACCTATTTGACCTGCCAAATGTGTTTTTCCTTATCTTAATGTCATAAATCTTAATTTTACATAATGGTTTTTGCTGAAAGGATTATCAGAAACAAACGTTACCGACTAGGGTTTAAATCGTACTTTATTGACACCATCCGAGTCTAAACCTTTAAAAGAATAATTATCTACCATATTGCCTTCAACGTATCTGCGATGCCATAGGTCGAACTGGGGTATCTTGCGTATCATTTTATAAGAAGCTCCGCCTCTGAGCCAAGGTTTTCTTCCCCTCCCCTAATATGAAATCAAAAAAGTAAATTAATCAATAACAGAGAGTTGTGTGTGTGAGTGTTTTTAACGCCCCTGTCGACGCACCTAAACATGGGATGACGCGAGATTGCCAGGGGGTCAGAATTTTGGAAAAAGTTGAGGGTGTGAGGGCAAATTCATTAATTTCGGAAAATCTGCACGAAAATTACAAATTGAATCAGGAAAAGGGATTCCTTTCCCCGAACAACAGTCCCTTGTAGATCCACCACTGCTTTGGCATGTTTTTATTTCAAAGCAAACGGAAAAAAATTTTAATCAACTGGTTTTTTTTCCTTGAAAAGGAGTGATTGGGTTTGGTGTTTTACGCCTAGCGACAATATATGGGTTATGTATGGGCGATTGCCAAAGAAGCTATGAACATGGAAAATTTATTTTTACTATAAAAATTGTATCTTTTGAATTTGAAATTAAGATTGCTGGATTGATTTTTTTAGTTTACATTGAAAAAGAAATCCTCAAAATTATATAGTTTCTATCGATTAAGGGCCTGGTTTTAGTGATGTTTTGAATACTGTATTTGTTTTGCATTGTAATGTTGTGTGCAATTGAGTGTCATGTATGTTATGCCCTATAAACGCCACTATGATTAGGAATTAAGAATATCTTATCTTTGCTAGAAAAATTTCGCGTTTGAAATTTTTTTTTCCAACTTAATTATTGAAAAAAACGCCAATGAATTAATAATGATATATATTAATATCTAACACTACCAAAATCTTCTTTTTTTACCTTAAAACTCCCTTTTGTAGTCATTTGCATATTTGCAGGGTCCCCTGCTAAAAGTAATGTTACATTTTGTGACATTGTCATAAATTTGTAGTTATATTGTCATTTTTTATGTTGACTCTGGTCCAATGAAATCCATCAAATGCACCTTTTGTCTACGCCTACAGAAATGTTAAATAATTTGCGTTGGTATAAATGTCTATGAAAACTGAACACAAGTCTTCGGCTATCTTCAGAATTTTCCAATTCTTTTCAATTCTTAGTCATTCGGTTTGTCAACTCTCGCGTGCCTGCCTTTTTCAGTTTTTTCTCTACTGCATTTTGAAGGCATCTATTTTAGTCACTTATTAGTTATCAAAATGATGAAAATACAAGTAAGCATTACATGTTTTCAAATTTTCTTATCTCAGGCTGAAAATGATGCTTACAGGGAGAAGGGAGGTTCACTTCAAATTTGCTGTACCTGTTATACTTTTTGAACTATTAGCCGAAAACTCTCTTGACCCCTCCTTTTTCTATTTTAAGCCAACGTATTTATGAAGGTAGTCAGCTCTCATGATTTGCACAATTTTGGTAGACGACATCCTGAAGATGATGTGTGCAATGTTTTAAAGCAGTCATTTCATTGGTTAAAGAGGAGAAGATTTTTTAAAATCAATTAAAATTGATTAAATAAATTTTCAAGGAGAATAATTCCTAAAAGGTTCATCAGACAATCTTGACCCCAAAGTCATTTTTATAGCCCTCATAGAGCAGAACAATAAAGCGACAATTTAAGGGCAATAACTCCTACAAGGAGTCTTCATACAACTTTGACACAATGGACTGTTTTGAAGAGCTTTAATGCTGAAGAAGAAGGTCTCTGGTTTTCATGTAACTGTTATACTTTTTGAACTATAAGCCAAAAACTGTATTTTGACCCCCTGTTTTATTTTTAGCCATGGTGGCCATGTTGGTTGGTTTGAGGTCATTTGTGCAAACTTGGTAGAGGACATTTTACTGATGATGTGTGCAAAGTTTCAAAGCAATCCCTTTAGTAGTTTTGGAGGAGAAAAGAAAGAAAAGTTTAAAGAAAAGTTAACGACGACGACGACGATGGCAATAGCTCGGGTCAGGTGAGCTAATAAATGACTTATTTCAGTAGAACATGAACCTAGAAATCATATTTACAGGGACATTATTAAAGTAAAGTAATATGAAAGCACTTTGTACTATAGTTCAACTTATATAAACGTTCCTGTGAGTATTCAACTACTTATTATTTCATAAATGCAGAATTGAGGCAAGAGCGGTCAGGTTTGACATTAAAATCGTCTATCAAAAGAGCCTACTTTTTAAATCTGTAATAGAAATTATTAAGCAGTTATAAAATATCTTGAAAACCATTGTAAGTAAAAATATGGGTTTTGTAGTGATTTAGCTAAAAACGCCAAAACCCATATTTTTACTTCAATGGTTTTCAAGATATTTTATTTTTACTTGTACATGCTTGATAAATAGCAACAGAAAACAAAAAGTAATTTGTAAGCCAAAGACAAGGTAAACAAATAAGGCAAAATAATCAAAATTGTCAATCATCTTTATAGGAGTTATTGCCTAGCATGACTATGTTTCGATATTTGTTTGGAGTTGTTTGCTTTTATCTTAGAAATTACTGGGACCATACTGGGAAAGTTCACATTGATCGATCCGCAGAGCTGCCCAGCACGCGCACGTTACCTGTATACATCTTGGTGGAATAGATGCGTGACTCCGTCTTCAGGTTGACCTTCTTTACTAGGGTTTAGTCGGCGCTGTCCACTACAACCTCCTGAGGTGTGCCGACTGGGGTGATCAATTCCCAGCCAAGAACCACTTGGCTCTCTATCACCGCTGCACTATCTGTTACTGGTCTTCCACTTGTCTGACCTCCTCCACAACTACATGGATGTTGTTTCTGTCTCTGTACACAGGCATCCTTTCATTCTCCTCTATGCTCCAGTAATCCCAATGGCTCTCATTGCTCTCCGTATCCGATGCCCAACAAACCCTCTACATCCTTCTTCTACTGCGAAAAAACAAGACTTTCCATCCATTCTGTTGACAGTCCTTTACCAGATCTTGATATTTCAGGTTTTTCCGCTCATATGCATCTTCAATTCTTTCTTCCCATGGTACACTCAGTTCCAAAAGGATTGCCTGCTTTGTTACCGCTGACCAGATGACTATGTCGGGTCTCTTGTTTTTAAATGCTATTTCTGGTGGAAATTCCATCTTTTGTCTCAAGTCTACCCTCATCTGCCAATCTGCTGATGTCCCCAACAGACCACTTCCTTCAACGCTAGCTTTCTGTCCTTTTCACCTTCTATCACAAAGTTGACAAATCTCAGCCTTCCTCAGTTTTTCAAGTTTTCTAGATATTTCTCTCTCAGGTGTCAGCTAACACTGCTAGTACTCTATCATGTCTCCAAGTGTACATTCCACCCTTCAAAGCCTCTGAACATGCTGAAAGTATATGTTCTAAATTGGCTGGTTTGCCACAGAGTTCACATCTTGGATCCTCCTTCAATCCTCATGTTGCAAGGTTAGTTGGACTTGACTGAACGTCACACACTTATTTCAACTTAAACTGCAGTCTAGATGGTTCCATCTTCCATATATCATTCCACCCTAACTTCACCTGCCAAGTACCTTCCCAGTTAAGCCAGCTAGCTTGTTTCTTCATCCCTGCTGCTTTCACCATTCTAATATCCTTATCCATTTTCCGCACCTCACTTTGTACTAACTTTCTTCGGCCTGGCTGTTCCCCATTTTTCTGTTGGTGTAACATCAAGTTCCTGCCCCCTAACTGCCACTCTTCCAACTATTTCGCTATGCATCAAGCTGGATTCGACTTCATCAATGGTTTTCTTTGCTGACCGTTTTCGCTCTGTCTTGATTTCCACTCTTGCTGATCTCACTTTCTCGTCTTTGCTGACCCTGAGCATCAGATGTTGCCGTACCTTTGTTACCTTCGACCCTGAACTATATATACCAATACTACTGAAACTTCGTGGTACACTTAGCCATCGCTTCAAGTAACTGCTTGCTGTTGTTTACATTCCTTCAACCTTGGTCATTTGTACATCATACACCAGCAGTGGCAAGAGCAAATGAGGAAGTATCCCATGTTGGTATCTCCAGGCTTTATATTTCCCTGGAAGACCGCTCTTATCCACAGCTTTCATTCAGTCGTCAAGCTGCTTTAAGTTTCTCTCACAATTTTCTGGTCAGATAGCGAGTTGTCAAAGAATTTTCCAAAAAAATTTACTAGTTTCTCTGAGACTGTTGGTATTATCTCTTCACCAATCTTGAATCTTTCATCCATCACCTTTCTATTCTTAATCACCAGACCTTTAGATTTACTTGGTTTCACCTTTATTCTTGCTCAAGTGATAGCTGAATCTAGTTCTTTTAGAGTCCACTTGGCTTCAATAACTGTTTTTGTTGTAATCGTCATATGCTCTTCCTGGTGGTTGCCGTACTCCTGACCTCATCCATGGACCTAGCATCTTTTTCGCTACTGACTTAACTATCATATTCAATGCTGCTGAAAACAGAATACATGTAATTGATTGTGTGCATCCTGAGACTATTCTCACTTCCAGACGTTGTCAAGCTGTTGTAAAATCCGAGCCATAAACCTTAACTGGAGATGGTCAAAATAGTTTTTCAACAGGGTCCGTATCTTTTTAGGTACATGGTATCTATCCAGTGTCAATTCTACAAGTTTGTGAGGAACTGTCCCGTAGGCATTTGCTAAATCCAACCAAATGACCGCAAGTTCCCCCTTTGACTCTTTCGCTTCCCGGATTTTCTGTGTCATTACACTTGTGTGCTCTATACATCCATTCTGATACACCTGGTATACCTTCCTTCTGTACTGCGATGTCGATATACTGGTTCTTAAGCATGTAGTAGGTTATTCTCTGGGCTAAAATTGCGAGACATATCTTTCCCTACACATTCAGTAGTGATATAATCCTCAACTGCTTAAGTTCTTCTGACCTCTCATCCTTGGGAATAAAACAACCTTCTGCTTAGGTGGCGATTTGTCTAAAGTTTGCCCTGCGTCTTCAGGCTGTATCAACTGTTTCCACTCTCCTAGCTCTTTTTCCCTGTGAGGATCACTGTGCATTTCCCTCCGATACTTTTCTACATCTTTCTTACTGGCCTTCAGCTCTCCTGATCCTTTGCTTCCTAGCAACCTGGAAAGAATCTGATGTTAATCGTGTTCTTGCTCTATCTCGCTCCTTTCTTCGTCGCCTGCTTCTCTTTGTCCTTCTTGCTAACTTAAGCTTTTCCCTGATTGTATTTCTTAACTCTGAGAGTGCTCTGTTTTCCTTTGCATTCTTAAACTGCTTTCGCAGCTGCCTTCGATTCTTTTCTCAACTTTGCTATTTCCTTTTCTCTTCTGTTCATTCACCCACCTTTCCGAGCTTTTTCTCTCTGTTCCAAACCACACCTATCCAGACCCATACTGTAGATAATTGATATCATGGCTTCTTCCTTTCTATCTATACTGCCTGCTAAAGTTGTATTCAAAACTGCATCGGCGTCTATGTCAAATTGTTCCCAATCGCTTCTGGCATTACTGTTTGGCCATTTTATGTTCTTCCTCCTTACCTCCCTGTCTGGGTTTCGTGTGTCTTCCGTACCTTGGTGGTTTTATTTCTCTTCCTCCCTTTCTTGTGCCTGATGATTGCTGTTGTGTGATTTTTGGGTTGTTTCCTCATCATTGTCTAACACATTGAGGCTGTAGTCGCTGTGGTTTGCATTCTGGACCACTTCCTACTCAATCTCACCAGGTTGCGCTGTGCGTTGTGTTAACCACTGACTTGGCTGCATCCCTTCTTTCCCATATGGATCTTCAGGCCTCGTTGATTCTTGCACACTTTTCCACAGCTACATACATTTCTATTGTCCATTGCCATAGTCGATGTTCGTTCCTTTATTGTTTCCTGGTTATTCCTCTCTTTAGGTCGCTCATCCTCCCCCGCTTTTGCGCGACCTCGGGGGTGTCTCAATATATATCTGTCCATAGCGAAGTGAAATGGGTTCCTCCTCGCGGAAGATGTGCTTCGGCTTGCCAAGCCTTTACACCCCTGAGTCTCTCTGGTTGTCTCCTGTCTCTCCTTGTCACTGAACTGTTCTCAGTTCTCCTCATCCAGACTTTCCTGACTGTTACTGGTTTCTCAGATAAAAATTACCTGTTTACATCTTGGTGGAATAGATGCGTGGCTCCGTCCCTAGGTGGCGGATAGGAATCCCTTCGTTTGGAGTTGTCAGGTCATAATACAGAAAGCCTGACCGCGGTCCTTAATAGGTTAGTGTGTACGAAAATTGCATTAATTCCCACAAATTCTCTTCAGAACACCACGTTGTCATGAAATGACGGCGTCAGTCGTAAAGGGACCTTAATAAAAAAATTTCTGAATTGAGATTTTTGCAGAATTATGATCCTAATACATCTTAATAATAAAAGTTTTATTTTATTCTCTTAAAGTACAGTATATGAAATCTGTGCTCACTTCTACCTGACGTTGATCATAAACGACGTAGACGTCGTTTAAAGGAATGACTGTTATTTGCAATTTATTACCGTGTATTCGAGTTAATCACTTCTTGCTTAAATTTGCACCTGTTGTTCTTTATGTTACCAAAACGGATAATTAAAGTTTTACTCAAGATTATCTGTATTACTAAATTCGGCAATGTTCGTTTGCAACTCATCGTATGACTTATATCAACAAATTCGTCTTATTATCCGATGTCGTATTTATCTGTGTTCGGAACGTGTAGTGTTCAAAAACTTTGTAAATACTTGTAATTAATATTCATCAAAGAAAAACAATTAGTTTCTATTATTGTGAGGAATAATTTTACCGAACACCGTAATTTTATATACATTAACTGAAATATACAACTCTATTTAAAACATACTATTAATTTGTTTCCGTTTACTACTTTTCAAAAGCTTACGACACAGTTTGTTGTTAGTTTGTTTGAATGAAGTTTAAGGCCAGTTTAGTAATTTTTCAGCTACACCACGGCGTCTTGGTTTGTGGTGACCAAATATATTATTTTGAAATCTATAATAAGACTTTGTCCTTAAGATTTACAAAAAACGTATCATATTGGCGATTTCTCGAAATTTGAATAAACAAATTTCAACGAAATTCAAATATGTACAACTTGAATTTAAAATATAAAATTTGTAATGTAACATAATCAACTAGTGGTGAAAAAAACCAATCCTTGTAGGCCCTTATTAATGCACACTAGATCTTATCCATAAATATCTGTAAAAATATTGAGATATTTATATAAAATGTCACGAAAGGTACCAATGTTATGTAATATTTCACAGTTCATATTAAAGTGTGATACGTTTGCAAAAGTATATTGCATAAGACGAAAGCTTTTGACGTTTGAGTAACTATAATAAGTAGATCATCAACATTTCATACAAAATTTCAAAAGGTTGTCTTCTTTTTCCTGTCTAATGACTTTTAAAAGCTAATCCAGATTGTATCCGTAAATATCATTAGCTGTGAAAATATGCAACAATTTATTCACAGTTTACAATTTATGTACTAGTGTTCCCGGGACATCTCGGCCTGATATTCGAGACAAGTCGGCCCGTTTTATATGACAAGTTGGCCCTGTAGAGCACAACTCGGACCATCCATTAAAAGTGCAGTTTTATTTGAATTTCCATCTGATTTTACCAGTAAATCTTGAATTTTTTGTATATGCATGTATGTGATGTCTTTTATTATGGGTCAGTTCCTTTTTGTTTTTTAAACAAGGTGCAGCTGTTTCAGTAAATAAAAATAAAAAGTATTTTATACCCTTTATTGCATAAAATTACATTAACAGGTAATAGTAACAACAATATAATTCAGACGACATGATGTTTGACATAGATAAAACAGCATTACAAGAAACACAATTACGATGCAGCAATATTCTAAGCTGAATTATTTACCAATTCAAACAGCATCCAATCAACTAGTCATAAACAATTGTAATTAACATTTATATGTATAATTTACTGTTTGTGTTCAAATATTCAAAGTATCAACTGAAATTATTTATTTATTTTATATTTAATAGATAATTTCTGGAAAAATGTAAAGGTTTCGGTAATATTTTGGAAACATCTCGCCAACTATGTTTTAAACTGAGCTTATAGAGCCAACGTAATTTCTCAGATTTTGGCCAAAAATTTAAACATTTGTATTACAATAAGTTGTCAGATATATTTTTTCTATAGTATGATAGGAAATTATTTTATTATCATATTTATTTGTTTCAATTATAGCGAGCACAGCTCGCAGCGAGCAGCGAAGCTGCTCGCGAAGAGCAGTGAGCTCTAGCAGAAGACAGTTTGTTACGCTGAAAAATTCCCTGAGGGAATATTTCAAACCGGAAGTATTTTGTTTCACAAAATATCTACGCACACATGAGAACTATTTTTTGCTAGGTTTCCTTGGGGAATCAAAGCACGTGCTTTAATCTTTAATTTCGCGCCGTTTTCAGCCAGCTGAATCTGAATCTGAAGAACAGTATCGGAGTAATTAAACAGTAATTACTTAGAAAAATAGAAATCTACAATATGATTTCAATTAAATAATGCATTATTTTATTCTAAGACTGAAGCGAAAATGTAAGAAATTGCTATTTCCATGTTCCCCAAAGGAACCAATAGAGAAATTTTAACAAGGAGAGAAGGTAGGAATATAGTTAAATGACATTAAGATGATTTTATGATAAAGGATCATTAGTATTTTATTGCAGGTATTATCCTATAACCACGAGAAAGTCATTTTTATACATAAAGCAATACATAACACCGCAAAACTGCAAAGACATTAAACTGCATATAGTATTATATTCCTTAATATATATATTTTTTGTTGTGACTTTAATGGCATAGAACGTACATTTACAAACAGGAATATTGTTATTTTTTAGAACATTTTGAAAAGTTGAAACTGAAAGTCGGCAATAAAGAAAACAGTGTTGGGATATCTTATTCAATGTTTCGGTGCTTTCTAAATGTAATTCGAAGAAAGTTTCAAGAAATGTACAGAAACCTAACGTAATAGAAAACTACAAAAGGCATTTAAAAGAATATTTCGGGAATACAAATTTACATAATATATAACATGACAGTACTAAAGCCAGTGTTCCCGTATATTTATGACACAGAAATCGGGTAAGTGTGCACTCAGGAAATGAATTTGAATGTTTCACATGTCAAAGACATCGATATAGTTATTAATTCTTGGAATATGAACGTACATTACAACATAGCATGACATAGAAACTAAAAAAATGTAACGTTCCCTCAATGAATGTAAATGTAAATCACTATATAATAAGACATAGAGGCATTACTATAGTAAGTGTTTCCTGCATTCGGTAATGTGAATGTCATTCTCTATATAACATGACAAGACATTACTTAAACTAGTGTTACGTCAGAGAACATGGAAGTTGTTCTTTATATTACATGACAAGACTTTACCATAACTAGTATTTCCTCAGGGAACGTAAACGTTCTTTATAATGTTGTATGACTAGACATTACTTTTATATAACTAGTGTTCCCTCAGGGAATCCTGGAACCTGGACAGACATCACTATAACTAGTATTCCTTCAGGAAATATACATGTTCTTCATTATATAACATGACAAGACATCACTATAACTAGTATTTTCCCAGGGAACATAAATTTTCTTCATTATATAACAGGATAAGACATTTCTAAAACAATTTTTTTCTCAGGGAACATAAATGTCTGTCCATTATATAACGAAACAAAAGATTACTATACCTAGTTCTCTTTCTGGGAATGTGACTGTTCTTTACTAGTTTTCCTCAGTGAACACATATGCTCTTCGTTATATTATATGACAAGACATTAGTTTACTAATGTTCCCTCAGGGAATGTCAATATAATTATATAACATGAAAAGACATTTATATAAAACATGCCAAGACGTTACTATGACTAGTGTTCCCTCGAGGAACTTAAATGTTTTTAATTTTTTTTTATATGACACGACGTTATTATAACTAGTATTTCCTCAGGGAAGGTAAACGTTCTTCATTATATTATATGACGGAGCATTACTATAACTTACATGTATGTTTCCTAAAAGAACGTAACTGTTTTCCATTATATAACACGATAAGACGTTTCAAAAAATAGTCTCTCCTCAGGGAAAATAAATGTCTTTCAATATATAACGTCACAAAAAATTATAATAACTAGTTTTCTCTCTGGGAATGTTCTTTATTTCATTAACTGAATAAATATTACTTTAACTAGTATTTCCACAAGGAACGTAAATGTTATTCATTATAAAACATGACAAGACATTTTTAGTTCCATGAGGAAAGACTATTTTTTAAAGTAACTTTTTGCATGTTATGTAATGAAGAATATTTATATAACACGAGGGAGCACTAGTTATAATAACGTTTTGGCATGTTATGTAAAGAAGAACATTTATTTTCCTTAAGGAAACGCTAATTATAGTGATGTCTTAAGGAAACACTAGTTATAGTTATATAATTAAGAACATTTTAATTCCATGAGGAAACACTAGTTTTAGTAACGTCTTGGCAAGTTATATAATGAAGAACATTTATATTCCCTGAGGAAAAACTAGTTAAAGTAATGTCATGGCATGTTATATAATGAAGAATATTCGTATTCCCTGAGGAAATACTAGATTTATACAAAATCAGTTAGATAACCTCGCTCTTTGATGACCTTCATAGTAATGTCTTGGCATGTTATTTAGAATATTTATATTATTTTGGGAAACACTAGTCATAGTAATGCCTTGTGATAAAATGAAAATAAAAAAATCTATTATATTCCCAGAGGAAACACTAGTTATAGTAATTCCTTGTCATGTTATATAATGAAGAATATTCGTATTCCCCGAGGGAACACTAGTACAGTGTTAGATAATGAAGATTATTTACATTCCCTGAGGAAATACAAGTTATAGTAATGTCTTTTTTGTTATACATGTTATATTATGAAGAAAACCCGTTCCCTCAGGGAACGCTAGTCATAGTAATGTGTTGATTAAATGCAGAACTTATAACGCTTTTTGGTAACAAAATATAAAGCCATGATACAATAACAGGAAATCTATATCCATTCTCTCGGAGGGAAAGACGCTGACTTTGACTATAGTTATAGTAATCTTTTTTTACGTTATATAATGGACAAACATGTATGTTCCCTGAGGAAAAACTAGTTTTAGAAATGTCTTATCATGTTATATAATGAAGAAAATTTATGTTCCCTGGGGAAATACTAGTTATAGTGATGTCTTGTCATGTTATATAAAGAAGAACATGTATATTTCATGAAGGAATACTAGGTTATGTCTGTCCAAGTTCCATGATTCCCTGAGGGAACACTAGCTAAATAAAAGTAATGTCTCGTCATACAACATAATGAAGAACGTGTACGTTCCTTGAGGGAATACAAGTTATGGTAAAGTCTTGTCATGTAATATAAAGAACAACTTCAGTGTTCTCTGACGTAACACTAATTAATTAAATAATGTCTTGTCATGTAATATAGAGAATGACATTTACATTCCCGCATGCAGGAAACACTTACTATAGTAGTGCCTATATGTCTTATTATATAGTGATTTACATTTACATTCATTGATGGAGCATTACATTTGTTTAGTTTCTATGTCATGTTATGTTGAAATGTACGTTCATATTCCAAGAATTTATAACTATATCGATGTCTTTGACATGTGTACCATTCAATTTCATTTCCTGAGTGCACACTTACCCGATTTCTGTGTCATAAATATACGGGAACAATGGCTTTAGTACTGTCATGTTATATATTATGTAAATTTGTATTCCCGAAATATTCTTTTAAATGCCTTTTGTAGTTTTCTATTACGTTAGGTTTCTGTACTTTTCTTGAAACTATCTTCGAATTGCATTTAGAAAGCACCGAAACATTGAATAAGATATCCCAACACTGTTTTCTTTATTGCCGACTTTCAGTTTCAACTTTTCAAAATGTTCTAAAAAAATAACAATGTTCCTGTTTGTAAATGTACGTTCTATGCCATTGAATTCACAACAGAAAATATATTTATTAAGGAATATAATACTATATGCAGTTTAATATCTTTGCAGTTTTGCGGCGATATGTATTGCTTTATGTACAAAAATGACTTTCTCGTGGTTATAGGATAATACCTGCAATAAAATACTAATGATTCTTTATCAAAAAATCATCTTCATGTCATTTAACTATATTTCTACCTTCTCTCCGTGTTAAAATTTATCAATTGGTTCCTTTGGCGAACATGGAAATAGCAATTTCTTACATTTTCGCTTCGGTCTTAGAAAAAAATACACCATTTAATTGAGATCATATTGTAGATTTGTATTTTTCTAAGTAATTATAATTGTTTAATTACTCCGATACTGTTCTTCAGATTCAGATTCAGCTGGCAGAAAACGGCGCGAAATTAAAGATTAAAGCACGTGCTTTGATTCCTTAAGGGAACCTAGCAAAAAAAAAATTCTTATGTGTGCGTAGATATTTTGTGAAACAAAACACTTCCGGTTTGAAATATTCCCTCAGGGAATTTTTCAGCGTACCAAACTGCTCTACGGCAATTACGTGTCCTGTGATCAAAATCTGCTTAATGCTGATATTGATTTGTTTTCGTCCGGAAGTTGATATCGTCAAAAAACTGGAACAAAGTGAATGAAGAAAAGTACTAAAATAATTTTAAGAGTGACTTGAAAATAAATTTTACATCGATGAAAAAAATTGTTATATTTAAGGAATACTTCAAATTTCTGAACAGATTATACGATATAATATGGTTTGGGTCTTTTTACGCCTAATAAACCGCGAAGCGGTTTATGAATGGTGTAAACAGACCCAAACCATATTATATCGTATAATCTGTTCAGAAATTTGAAATATTCCTTATAATTTAATTTTAACTATAAATCTTATCAATTTTTGCGGTAAAAACGTCGATGACGTCGTGGAACTATTTGAATTTTAACGGCGTAAGAATAGGTCATAGGTCACGCAAGTTATTTCTTATAATATGGATTGCCCGATTTGAATCGACCAATCAGATTTCAGCTTACAAAGCAAATTAAATTATTTAAAATTAACAACAAAAATTTCAGACTATTTTTTTGCAATCTCTAAATCGATCTTTAAAACTGACAATCACATTACATTTCATGTGACGTCACAGTTCCAAAGAAAAGACGTCACGCGACCACTGGAATTTAGAGGCACTTTTAGGGTGATAGGAAGTAACGTCAATTATGAAATGCACATTATATATTGATAATAAAGGACTGTATTGTTTGTGCTCGCAATTTGGCATGCCTAATCCAATTATGGTCCGAGTTGTCCCCTATGGGGCCGACTTGTCTTAATGTGGTCCGAGTTTGGGGGTTTGTTGTCTTCTTTCACTTTATCATAAGCACTAAGGTAGAAATAACCACAAGTATATGAATTTTTGTTCACTACACGTTCGACTAATACGGCGGCAGTATTTTCATCCGTTAATCTAATAATTCTGCAGGCAACAACGCTTCGGCGAAATGGAATAATTTTACTCCCTTAGAGTTTTCATAAAATCAATGTCAAGTGTTCCTATAGTTACCATGCAAACAATGCCATGGGTTCCTATAGTTACCATACAAACAAGGAAAAGGGTTTCTATAGTTACCATGCAAATAATGCCAGGGAGTTTTTGATATAACATACAAACAATTCTCTGGATTCCGCTTGGTAAACTGAAACACCTAGCGTACTGCAATTATACGTTATATTTTGTGATTCGCTGAAAATTAAAAAATCTGCGCTGTATTTAAATTGCACCTTGTAGGATTGAGGTTTATGATTACCTTATTTATGATTCCTGAACTCAGTTGAGCAAAAATAATCTGATAAAAAAAAAAACAGTTTGTTAAAAAGTCACTTTCAAGATTATATTTGCCAGCAAGACTTAGAAAAACTGCATTACTTTTACAGTATTTTTATAATATTTTCGGGTAAGAGATGACAAGTTTATATGAAAATATTTTTTTTTTCGTCCAAGAACATTGGTCATGACGCATTCTGGTGCACGAAAAAAAATCTTGTCGTCAATAAATTCAATGAATAGTTATGGGGATTTTTTTTCAAAAAGCAAGCACATGTCTTTAAACTAAGATATAGATTGCAATTTGAACTCTATAACAGTACACAACAGAAGAGACCCATAAAACTCTAATGAAATTGTACAAAGATCATAAAAAAATGCATACATATTTAAATCAAAGATATCATAACAAATAACAAAACATGCCCAATAAATTTTGCTTTTACTGTAACTATCATCCAATATTTTGTTAACTTCACAAGAAATATGAATTCTTTAAATTACAATATAAACCCAATTTTTGAAATGTCTATATTTTCTTATATAAAAAGATAAGTGTAAAAAAATCTTTCTGTTCAAAACTGACATACATTTGTATGAATGAAGATAGTAATGACGACAATGCCGTCGATCTTTGTGTGCTAAAGTCGTCTTTGAGTAACTTACTGTTGTAGTGTAAAAGTAAAAACATCCAGAGATACAAGTATGAATTATCAGTTTCTTTTTTTTCTTTCTTTATTTATTTATTTATTTATTTATTTATTTATTTATTTATTTATTTATTTATTTATTTATTTATTTATTTATTTATTTATTTATTTATTATACAATACAAAACTTATTTCTATAAGATGTTGTAACATAATCAATGAGATTCCAAATAATAAAGTATCATTGTGAATATAAATAAGTACAATAGATGTCCATTCAGACAGACGTTATCATTATTCATGTTAACAGGAATGTCATATACAGTGTCGTTAATGAAAAATAGGAACAGTAAGGGTGACCATGGATAACCTTGATTTACTCATATAATTCCTCCTGACATGGTAGACAATATGACTTGCTCCCCCTTTTTTGCATTTTACGCAGCGACCAATAACAAAATGTTGAGGAGCAAGTGAAAGATTTCATTTTAATTAGCGAATTCAATGCCCACATCGTTGTTTAAAAGTTAGGATTGGTAGGATTCTCCGAATAAGCTTATCGAAAGCCTAACGAGAATCAACGAAGGCACGGTATATTATGCCTTTACTTCAAATAAATGAATAACCATTCCATGTAGGGTGAAAATTGTATTTATTCTATAATAGCCGGGTCTAAATTTAAATTGGTTGTTAACTAGTTTTTTTCTTCATCCTCTAATATATAATCTAAGATATTAAGCACTCAGTCAATATGCTGCATATAATTTCGAAAGTACACTATCTTGTACATTGCTGTTAGTTAAATCGCCACTTTTTGGTACTTTATGCTCTCAGTCCGCCTTTCTGGGTAAATCCCAAGTTCAAGTATGGAATTAAATAGAGGTTTTTAAACAGGCGCAAAGAACAATGTTGGCAGCAATTATTACTTCCACAATAATGTCGTCAGAACTTGCTCATTTACCGGTTTCTTTTTTTTTTTAAAGTTTTTTTAAAGCAGTAATATTTTTGTACTAAGACGCCAACCTTCCTACCTACGTTCATTATGAACGCAGGAGATGTTGCTCCTCTATGTTCATCACTGGATCTTCGTCATTGTGAGCTCTTCTGATTGTGTCCATAGTCTATATTCTTTATCACATGTATTTGTAGTGCTGCGAGTATCGATAGTAAACAAACCAGTTGTTACCTCCTCATCATAAATGTTTTTAAGTGTCTTAAATGTCTCTATCATATCCCCGCACAGCCTTCAAACGCTAAAGTTGGTAAGTTCAATATTTCCAATCTTTCTTCGCATACGATTTCTTGCTTAGGTCAGACAGCATGTCTCTGTGTGGATTTCGTACACTGTTCGATTACTCCAAGTGAGGTCTTACTAGTGCTTTGAATATTAAACCAACTAATTTATAGTCTATGCAGAATGTTCTTCTAATAATATTAACAAATTGATTTACCTTGTTTACTTGGTTCTGGATGTGCTTATCAATTGTTACTCCTATATCTTTTTCCGAATCAACTACTTATAGCACAGTTCCATTTCCATTTCTTGATATACTTGTGATCATCACTAAGTCTACGCCTATTATAAACTTTCAGGACTTTACATTTGTCTGGGTGAAAACCCAACAATAGTTTGTTAAGATGATTTTGCATAATTGATACATCATCTTTGAATTGATATCTCTGAATATTCAGTGTGATCAGTGAAGAGGAATACTTCTGATAGGACGGTCTCTGGTAAATCGTTTATGAACAGGACAAAGTATAGAACCAGGAACAGAGCCATGATGAATACCGCTGGTGACATCATGCAATTTTGAGACTTTCCATTAATATGGACTCTGTTTTCTATTGCTCAGGAAGCTTTGATCCAAATGCAAATTAGACCACTAATACCATATTGATCAAGTCTTATAATAAGACGCTCATGTGGTACCTTATCAAAAGTTTCAGAAAGTGCATATATATCGAGTGTAACATCCCACCTTTGCCTAAGATCTTTGTCCATCTATCAAGAGTCTTATCAATAGTTGCAATGAAGTCGACCTACCATTTACTAAAGAGTTAATGACTGCTCATGTGATCTACAATTCTCTTTCTAATTAGTCTTTCCATAAGCTCACCAATGATACTAGTTAGACTTAACTGGTCGGTAGTTGGACGGCGAAGTTGTATATCCTTTCTTAAGTAGAGAAGATATTTTCCTATTTTCCATAAACAAGATAATAGTATATTGTTAAAACTGTCGTTGAGTATGGGGCATTAATAGTGCAATTACCTCATGCAGTTCATACAAAACTTTGTGATGTACCATGTCAGGGCTGGTTATTTTGAAGTGTTGAGATTTTTCAATACTTTCTGAACCGCTTCGACAGTAAAGTGTTCATCGCAAGATTTTTACATTACAATACACATTGTCGTGAGGGAAGCTCGTTCTCAATTGAAAACAAGCAACTGAAAAAAATCGCTTTCTCCTCATCTGATACAGCTACTGTCGCCGTTATGCAGTGTATCTAACTGTGCAATCCCTGACCCAGATATCCGCTTTGAATTTACATTTTTCCAAAATTTCTTCAAGTTCGTTTTTGCCGTCTGTGTCTCTTTCTTCCTTTCTTTTGTAACTACGGAGTTTACTTTATTTCTGCCTTTACAGTATTCTCTATTTTTTGTAATTACTTATATTTTCGAAGTACCTTGTTCATAGTCGTTATTTGTTAATACAAGCCACTTCTACCTTCGATAATGGTGTCTTTCCCCGTTTTAAATGTCTTGTTCTGAGGTACGCAAAGATCAATAGCCTCCATCAACTTGTCTGTAATTGCACTAAACATTTCCTCTGTATTGTTGTCAAGTAATATTGTAGTCATGTCTACGTCCATTGCCTGCCTACGATTCACATAGTTTACTTTAAAATACTTATATTTTACACTATTTATTGATTCATAGTCAAACAGTGGTAGATAAAAATTGATTGGATGCGATTACTGTCATTGACCTACACTAAATCACGAACTGACTGTTCCTGCTCATTTATATAACGTGTAGCCTTATCTAAGAGTTGTTCGAAATAGCAATCCTCTAACGCACTCTAAGAATTGTGAGTCAATTTCATTTTTACCTTTTCAATATGACCAGTTAATCTTAGGGAAATTAAAAGTCCCTTTATGCAGTATCTGACTAAAAGTTTGTTCTAGTTTACTAACTTCAAGTAACTTATCATTCAACATAAGGGTAGTAATGTTACTAGCATCCGAAAGTGTGGTCTTGTATACACAGCCAATTAAAATAACTTATCGTTACCAACTAGATTTATTTTAATACATGTACTTACTTTGTAGATATCTAAGATCTTGAGACACTAGCGTAGCCACATTAAAATACCGAAATTCTCAATCGTCGATTTAGTCTATCAAGTTTGTTACACAATTCAGATGGATTAGACCCCAAAATAATTCGTCATAACGTCAATTGTTAGCTAGAAACTTTGATATGATTGTTTGCTTAACAGCAGACCAACATTGTCTGGCTTCGTTCTAGCGATATTAAAGTTATGTGCCTTCCTTTTTTTATAATTTAACTGAGCTTGTTGAAATAATTTCTCCTCGTGACAAGTAATCGTCATTTTATACTATGAAAGTCTATGCGAGCTTGTATATATTTCGTTTTTCATATAACAATTTATTATTATGCCTGTTCTCTTTCCATAAAATCTGTTTGAGTTATCTACCCTACTGCGTTATGTACGTCCAATTCAGAGGATTTCGTAGCTATTGGTTAGAAGAATTTGGAATTATTTGCGTCGAATTTAATATGCTTTTGCACTCGAGGTTGAGTCTTTTGTCGAATAAGAGATAAGTCTAAGTAAAAAATAAAATAGGCATATGATTTGAAAATCCTGTTTTAAGTAGAATTTTTAAATTACGTATTTATATTTACTAGTGTGCACCTTACATTTCTACCCTTATGTGTACAATACGAAAAAGTACCACCCCCGTCATTACATAGCGGCCTCTAGCTAAAGTTAGTTCAGTATTGTCTTTATATTCGCAATTTCATTCAATTAAAAATACAAAGGTTTCCGTGCTTATTTCCGAGGAGTTGTGCATGGAATATTCACCACTTTCAAATTGATTGTACAGGAAAACAGATACCTTTATAATGCAAGACGACGATTTGTAAAAAATATTTCGTAAACGAAATGTTGTAATATACGACAAACTCGAGCACCAACAACAAAAAATGTAACAAATACATCAATGGTCTTGACTTGGTATTTCAAAAGAAATGGTGTATAAAACCAGGTTTTACGACATTTCAAACCTCCTGCTTTTATTACTGTAGTATGAAAATGTTTGGGTATCATACACCACTAGTCAGTAAAATAGGTGTGTCCAATGATTTTCGTATCACAATCATACTATGCACTATACATGAATTAAAAAACTGGAAAACTGTTTAAAAAATTATATTTTCAGACTAGATCTAATATTTATCAGAAAGGAAATGGCATCTATAGTAAAATGAGTCGTTGTTTCTTGTAACCTTGGATATTGGTGACGCGTGGAAAGATCGGGTCACTGCAAGCTCATGCATACCTGATCGATTGAGAAATATAGACACCGTATGCTGGAAAAGCTGGAATATTGCTGCACAAGTTTGGAAAATATATAATTTTGACATTAAAGTCGTCTCGTTCGTTGTAAATCTTGTGTGGAGATGACCATTGGGGTCGCATTCGTGGTTTAAATCTGAAAGTGATGTAGATTAAACTTTTTCACTGGTTTCTTTAATTTCCTATTTAGAAGGATATATTAACGGATGTCTCTCAGCAAATTGAGGATTTTTAATTGAAAGGACGTATCTATACGTTAAATTACAGGACCTAGCTATATTCTTGTCTTTAAAAAGACGTTGAAGAAATTCAGTGTCATAAGAATACAGGAACAAATCTGCAAGGAGTGGGTCACAGTTTGTACCCATTGGAATTCCGATTACCCACCAAAAACACACCCATTGAAAATTTCTTTGATATGGGATTTTATCGTGAGGCAAAGCGGTATAGATAGTGGAAAAATCCAATGGCAATGTTCCAGTAGATGAACTTTAACTTTGCGATGTTGATTTTAAATTATCCAAAAGTTCTTTCAAATTGTTTAGAATTCAATATGATTAATATTATTTCGAGAATATAAGTTTTTACAGTATTTTTGCAGTCCTTTTAATGCAGACAATTTCTTAGTCAACTTTACTGACAACACTTAGATGAGCCAACTATGTACCTTTCTGTGTAACTATTTTATGTAATTTTGGAATCCAATACAAGTGTCTTTAGACTGCAATGCATTTTCAAAGAAGTCATGAAGGACTAGTGGTTAGCCAGAATTTCATCTTTTTCAACTATGGTACGTTTTATGCGGAGTAACCAGAGTTATCTCAATGCCAAGCTCTTTAATAAGGTATTCAAGGTAATGTGACCTACATGCACGCACATTGTTGTTAAAAGACCTTTTTGCATGAACAGCCACAACTTTGTCATGGAGGGAAGTGAGGCACCTCACAGCATCCTCGTCTTTAAATACGGATATAGGTCGATTATTATTGCAATGAGTAAGATTTTTAATGCGACGTTATTGTCCTCACCCAGTTAGACAGTGCGTCTAGTTCTGGGTCTTGTTAAATGTTCCATTTCCCTCTTAATCCACACCCGGCATAGTCTACGACTGCATCCATATTAGTTGTAAAATTTAAATTCCGGTCTACTGGTTGAGGTTCTCTGAATTTAGGACCACGCGAAATAATGTTTCTCAGATTCTCTTGGTCAATGATGTTCAGATAACGGGAACAACTCTAAGAAATAAAGAATTCAACGAATAATAACCTCTAGATAATCTATAATAACGAAATTAGAGACTGACGTGGGACGGTTGTTTACATGGATAATGACATTTGGGCCATTTTTTCGAAACTACCCTAAAATAGGTCCCACGACAAGTCTTAGGACATAATTTAGGACTGACTAAGGACATTCTTAGAACGTGTCGTAGACCTCACACCGACGGTATCCTAAGACCTTCCTACCAAAGATGTCCTAACTCTGTCTTAATTATTCTCAAAAGAAACAGAAGTTATACACGTAATTTATAAACTCACCCAAATTTTGATGTGGACTGCCTTTTAAAAAATTAATTTGATTTGAATGTTGTTTTTACGACACTTTCAGCAATTTTTCAGCTATATCATGGCGTCCAGTTTTTATTGGGGGAGGAAGCCGAAGTACCCGGAGAAAACCCCCGACCTGCGGTAGAAAAACTGGCAATCCTTGTCAATTAAGATTGGAGTCGAGTACACACTGCTTGCAGTGAGAATCGAACCCGCAATCTCAGTGTTGACATACCACGTAATCATTACTAACTTAAAAAATAAATAAACGTTTTATAAACATGTATCAATAAATGTATAATGAATACATTTTAAATAATTTGTTATAAATTACTGAAAACGTCTAAAGTCTCTATTACGTGTATTTTAATGTTCATTTTGCGCGAGTTAACAATTGAACAAATCCAGTTTGACTGCAAGGACTTCTCTTGGTTTTGGATCAAAGCTTGATTTCGTGCAGTAATTAATTTTACTATTTGTATATAAATATGGATAACACAATTTATTATATTAAGCATGAAAAAGTGTCCAAATTGTACGAAAACGGAGTTTAAATATTTTGTTATTAAAGGCTAAAAAGCTTAGATGCGTTTACCTACATTTAGCAAACTTATTATTATTAAGTTAACTTAAATTATGGTAATCCTAAGAATATCTAAGGACACCTGCTATTTCGTTGACCTAAATTTAAAATAACAAGTATTGACACAGAAACATTTCTCGCCTGCATTCCGCATCAGTAATGAGAAAAATTAATTCATAAGAAACATGTAAATAGCATTAAATTGTTATCATTTAAAATATACAATGCATGGTTACAGAAGAAACCGACTTAATCCAAAAACTTAAATGTACTCACCTACTAGATAGTCATGTACTATTCATAAGCAACCTATATACTATATATTATCATCCTACCATTCATGGTTACAGAGAAACTAACCTAACAGATAACTTTAACGTAGTCACTGGACCGTGAAATTGAGGTCAAAGTCTGGTGGAAGCTACCAGACAGCCATTACCGTCTCGCATGATCCAGTCTATGATCAAAAGCTAAACTGCGGAAATCAGTCGCACCTGAAGGATAACAGATAAACAATGTTGTGTCTTAATTGGCTGCTAAATCGGGAGATAGCTGCCGATTGGCCAACAAATAAGCAGAGCTAAGTTAGGGTTGAAAACCCCGCTTGATTATGGAACGGTAGCAATCATAATAGGCCGACCGACGTTCGTAGCCACTCGAGAAAAGCCAAACGATCACCAGTCAGTTACGATTAAAAAAGGGAATAAAAGATAATGTTATCAAACTGTTAAAAAAGGAAAGTGGCATTGATTTGTGTATGTTTATCATAAAATGTGTACCATAAAACTTAAACCGGAAAAAATTGCAAGATAATGGAATTAAGCTGTTTTACAAGGAAAGTGGCATTGATTTTTGTATGTTTATCATAAAATGTGTATCAACAAACTTAAACGGAGAAACCCGGAGGAAATTGCCGGACATTTATGAAGCGTGACATTTTCGCGAACAGATCTACATCACTATATTAGTGAATGTGATGCAGCTATGAACTAAGCCCAATGCATTTTGGATACTGCCTCTGATCTGTATGTTATGGACAAATAATTCCGTTTACGAGAAAACATTTAATTCTTTTCCTGCTTACTTACAAGGTTCACATCAACCATCTCACCAAGAATGATGCATCTGGAGTACGTTTTTTTGTCCACAAAGAAAAAAAAGCTTAGAAAAGGCTAGCTTTTTAGGAAAGCTAATACTTGTGTACAGGTCATCATCAACCTAAATAACTGCGCTAATCCAAAAACTTTCACGTGAATTTGAGGTCAAAAGTCAAGTGACAGCTACCAGACAGTCATGTACTATAGTCATTAGCAACCTTCATATCAAATATTGTCATCATACAATGCATGGATACAGAGTAACTGCCCTAATCCAAAAACTTTAACGTAGAAACTGGACCGTAAAATTGGGGTCAAGATCAGCTACCCCTGGACCGACTTTTATGGACCTAGGGCTTAGGGTTAAAAAGATAAGCAAAATGTCAAGTGTTTACGCCGCTGCCACCGAATTCCCATACATTAGTCTCGCCTCCAGCGACTATCGTCGCAGGAAAGACAAAAATCTTCGGTGACATGACTTTGTACAAAGATCTGTCTAAAGATGGTCTTAGAACATGTCTTAGTCTCTTGTTCTCGATAATATATGGCCCCCTCATTTTTCAAATGAAATTGTTTTATCAACCCTTGTTTTTGATTGAGATTAAGACAAATTTATGAACAACTTCAATCAAAATGCTTATAATACTAAACAAAAATGAAATTGATAAAATCATCATTGTCAGTGTATTTCCTTAAGTATTGAAAGTACTTCTTAGTGTGCCTTTTTGAAGCATAAAGTTAAAATACTGCTATCCCAAGATTAGACGCTGCTACTCGAAATATTTTCATCAGCTGTCTCCAGGCCGGAGTATCCCAATCTGAGATTGCACGAACTGAAAACACAAGAGATTTCAGCAATGACCACTCGAGAACTGGACGACCTCGCATAACGACTCCTGGTCCAAATCGCTACTTCCGGATCTTTCATATACGGATTCAAACCGTTGCAGCAAAAGCCACTACAGTCGGAATACCTGAATTGCGAAAAATCAGCTCGCAAACAGTCCGCAACCGACAATAGGGCATTAGACCCAGAAGACGTACACTGAAAAGAAAGAGTCCTTTAATGCAACAAATTGAAGGGACATTCCTCAATTGACCTAGAAACTGGTTAGGCAAGGATTCTCGTTTTCTGCTAATGAAACGTGATGGGATGATACGTGTATACCAGCGCTAGAATTCTCCTTCTCCTGTGTCCAAGAAATGGATAGCTTCGGTGGACGTAGCGTTGTGATTTGGGCGGCAATATCTAATGACCGTAAAACAGGACTGGTACATGGACCAGGCAACTTTACGGTTCAGAGGTACAGAGACGAAGTTCTCCAACCTCATCTAATGCAAATGACTGAAATATGCAGTTGTTCCAAAAGGACAATGCAAGGCCCTCACATAGCGCGCTTAATAAGGGACTATCTTGCGCAGAATAACATTATTGTGGTACCTTGGCCTTCCAAATCACAACGAAAAGTATCCCGGTTTCCCTAGGTTAGAATGGTTTGTTATTTGGTGTGTGGATTTGTACTAATGAAATGTAAATTCAATTAATTGCAAATAATTTTATTGTCGGCACCTACCATCTCCTGTTAGTCGGTATGGTTTAATATTTGGCACGGCGATTTATACGCGATTTTCATACCTTTCAGACCCCTATACTTCCTTTTGGAAGAGCACATGTCCAAAAAGATTCCGTGAAACATTTCTTGGGTTTTGTAAGACCGAATGGTTTGATATTTGGTACTATGTTATTTGTAATATATTTATTAAAGTTAGCTGAAAGCATGTACATTTCAGTATTGTTTTCAATTGCTGGTGAGATTATTGGATATAAACGACTTTGGGTCGATCTACGCTGAATAAACCGCGGTGGTTTATGTTGCAGCGTAAATTGATCCAAAGTCGTTTATATCCAATAGTCTAACCAACAATTGAAAACAAACCTTATATTTTAAATTCTATAGTAAAAATGAAGTAACAAGAACAATATTTTACAAGTAATCAAATAATATTTGCAATTCACAAGTTTAGTGTCGTCACTTGTTGTTTGTATAGTCAACGTTATCAATACATCTTATTATGATGTCACAATCAGTCACGTTCTGAAAAACCAAGTTAGGTTATACGAAATAACGAACTTTGCTCATGTATATTTAAGAAACAGATTATTGCGAGCGGGCTTTATGGGAATTAGACCTTATATATGTCAATATTTTATACCGAGCGATAGATTTTTAACACTGTCAAATTTTTGCTTACCTCAGCGGGATTCGAACTCACACCGCTGTGACACTGTGGCACCAAATCGCCTGCACTATGTCCAGCGGTCTAGACCCCTCGGCCGAATCCGCTATATAAAAATATAGCTTCATTAACCGGGGTGAAGCGTAGACATAGACATAGTACATGTGTACTAGCGTGTGACGATGGAATTATATGTATACACTACATTATCATAAATATTGTAAAAAAACATTCACACAATTGCCTATAACATTATTATTCTGCATTTTCTTACATAAACTAATTCCCCTCAAAACGTATTAATTGTCTTCTTTTAATCTACGAAGATGCAATCCAGATTTTCTCATCATAAGCTGAGTCAAGATATGAGTATTTAATACAAGTTATCTGTAGGTTTGTATCTAATATTTGTATTACCTGTAGGTTCCATATCTGATATTTGTAAATACTATGTAGACAAAAGCACATAATTATAAACGAAAACATCTAATTATATATTTAGATAAAATAAAATGCGCATAAAAACCAAAACACACCTTGAGTAATGATCAAACAACAACTAGAATCTTTGATTCTGATATTTCATTGAAACGGGGACCGCAAAATGGAAACAGTTAATGGGTTTTATTACAGATTTAACAGATGTTGTGTGTTCTCCCGCGAAAAAGCACATATAATGCAATACATTTACAATGACGAATTACATGTTGACATCAACAAGAAACAATAGATCCAGCAAAAACATGTGTTTTTATGCCCCGCGACGTCCGGACGAATTTCCGTCAAGCTTTTCTCGGAAACCGTACATGAGAACAATTTGATATTTGGCAGGGTGGTTCATTATCGCTATTTTGCAATATTTTCCTTTGATCTTTGTGTGCGATATTATTCCATCTCACTCTACTAGCTTGAGATGGGCCCATCTCAGCTCGCTGTCAAGACGTCGTTAAGTAACACTGTGACGTCACAATGTTACAAAACAGCGATAAACAGATTATTTACGTTTTATGAAACTCGATGCATTTTCTCGTCATCTCATCTCAGGGCTGACGCCCTTCGATGAGATATGAATGAGAAAATGCATCTCGTTTCAAAAAACGTAAATAACCTATAAGTATCACAAGTCGTACGTCCTAAGCGACTTTCAGACCTGTCGGACAACTACTTCCTGTTTGGGACTTCATTTATACTTACGTATGCCCGTCCGTCCGTACGAATTTCCGTCAAGCTTTTCTCGGAAACGTACATGAGAACAATTTGAAATTTGGCAGGGTGGTTCAGTATCACAAGTTGTACGTCCTAAGCGACTTTCAGACCTCTCGGACAACTAAAAATAATAATAATAAAATTATTCTCTTTAATATTTATATATATTTTTTCCAACATATTCTCGGCAACTTATTTACTTCAAAAGTTAATAAGAAACCGAGTACATTGCTTAATTAATAAGACTTGTTTGAAACTTGTCACCTTCCCAATCTATTTCTACGTTTGCAAATATACAAGCTAGGATTTTAACAGAAAGTTAAATACTAAATAGAGTCGGCCAATATTTTAACTAAGTCTAATAACTACAACAAATCCTCACCACCTTATAAATTATAATTTGATCTTAATGATGACATGAGGAGCTGTCAGTACTAAAGTTAATTTGTCGTCGTAAACCAAAATAGCACTGCGATGGGTGACTGCATGTAACTGACACATTCTTGCTTAAAATTGTACGGAAATGTACTTCCCGTTTACGGAAAGGAGTTACATCTATAGTTTAAACTTATTTTTTTTAACCTTGAACCATTTATCCTTTTTATGAAATAATTACATGTATTTGTTGTGAATAATTGTTGGCAAAATGATGATTGTTTTTTTACATTTATATTTTGTTAAATGTTGTTTTTGAATTTGATAAATATGTTTTATAAACTTGCTAGTATCGATTTGCTTAAATCAAGTATTCTGTTAAAATAATCGAGTATCTTGTGGAGAGGATGTTTAATGGTAAGTTTAATAGTAGCTGCTGTGCTAGGAAATGGTCCTGTAGAATTGGCAAAACACTTGTAGTATCCCTGATCCTCAAATTTCAGGTTGTTGATTATTAGTTTTGAATTGACAATCTTTTCATTATTTTCAATCCGGATTCTTTTGTCCTGCAATTTTAACTCCTCGTTGTCCTTGGTCCAGTACACTGTAGGGTAAGGAAATCCAGTAACAGGGCAGATAACCGCCCAGTTAGAACCTTGTATTACGATTGTTGACTTAGCGAAGTCCTTGCTTATCTTTGGAGATGCTTAAAAAATAAAAAATATCACTGTAAGCCAAGCGCCAGCTTTATTAACTCAATGGTATGGTAATCACAAATTCTTCATCACGTGCCGATCAACACAGAGATTGCGGGTTCGAGCCTTAACTTGAGCACAATGTGCTCAGCTCCAACCTTAAATGACAAGGGTTAAACAATAACCAAACAAAACAATCTGCAACTGCCCCAAACTTTATATGAGACCTGTTCACAGTCATAACTTTTTGAACAGAATATCCTAAATCTGTTTTACATATCTGTACAAGAAATTTCAGTGAACTGTATTAAAATAATAGCATTCACCACTTTGGGCGAACTTTGGGTGACAGTACTCCTCTAATAGACAAATTTTCAATGCTAGCTCATTAAAGGCTGGTAATTATATGTTAACCTTCTGCAGATATTGTATAAACATGTGTTTCTAAATCAAATAACGTCTAGTTAAATACAGCAGATGTATAAAAATTTCTTACCTTTTAATGGAACTGTTTGGTTTATTTTATCATTGTTCGAAAAGACAAAGGTACATTGGTATTCGCCCATATCTGCTCTTACTACAATATATTAGAAAAATACTACATTATGAAAAATTTTGAAATCCTTTCTATAACCTTCCGATTTTAATACATGCCATGATTGTTGACGTTTATAAAGGGGAAATTATCTGCCAGTAAATATCACAATTATTTTATTTAAGGATTAACTACAAAAATATTTTCTCCATCGAGGGATAGCAAAATTTCCGTTCTGCACATTGTATAATCCGCGTAGCGGATTATATTAAACGTGCACAACAGAAATTTTGTGCACAACGGAATGACGATCTAATTTGTTTTCCATCCTCTGATAGAAAATATTTTCCAGCCAATGAAAAATCAGTATTCTCGCAAAATTTATTTATTTAGAAATAGCAGTGCTAATTTGTTTGACTACTAAATTATGATACTTAGATAACTGAAGTACATGTACTATATAAGGAAAGTGAAAGATAAAAATAATTTTTTAAAAACTAGTGATACTGTGTTGGGATGCCAACAAAAAAATTTTCAAAAATCCATGGACAGTATTAAAATATGCCAAGGAAAATAAAATATTGTTGAAATCGAACAAAGTTAGCATTGCGGAGGGTTGGTAAAATGTTCGCCTTTACAAAATCAGAAGCTTTTGAGTAAATTTTTGTCTGTCAAAATGTTTAAGATAGTCAACGGTTCAAGTGTACAAATTTCCATTGAAATGCTGAAGCCATCATAGAGATTTGAGAAATGTATTTTATTTTCATCTACGCCAATTTTAAAATAACGATCATCTTGAAAATTTTAAAAGTTGATTGCACAACTTCAAGTCAGGCCAACAAACTCACAAAGTTTCGTGTTAAAATTGCATCTCTTAGAAATCGAGCAGACAAGATTGAAAGGAAAGCAAAAAAAATTTATTATTACAGAAAGATAACGCATATACCATGAAATCTAAACAAACAGATATTTAGATAAAATAATTATTAGAAACGTAGAAACTTAGAGTAGGGCTTCACAAATCTAACTAAAAACTGTGGGATGACATCAGGGGCTTGTGATTAGAGAGTTGTTCCCACTCTCGTTATGTTGCACTTTCGTATTCCTTAATGTCCAGTTAAGGACTCGCTAACGATGTAAACAGACAAAAGTAATCAAGGCAATAATTCACGAGTTATTTAACTATCAACCACTGCATAATGTCGACCCTATAACTTATTTAGTACAGGCGACCCTATAACTTGTTTAGTACAGACTAATCAACTGTCGCCAATGTCTATTTAAACAAGTTTTTCGTTAGCTACAATCCTCGATTTAGAAAGTCCAGATAGGATGCTCATGCTTCAGAATATCAGATCAACTATCAAATATCCCAATACTAATAATAAAAGCATGCTTTGTTCTGTCTGAATAGTATCAAGGTTACATTACCAACTAAAGTGGGTTTGTATAAAAACCCGTATTACATTACCAACTAAAGTGGGTGTATAAAAACCCGTATTACATTACCAACTAAAGTGGGTTTGTATAAAAACCCGTATTACATTACCAACTAAAGTGGGTTTGTATAAAAACCCGTATTTTACTTACTGACGTCATGTATAGTGATAGTGTGAGTTCCGAGTGTATAACGATTTTGTAGTTCTCTGATTTGTGAAACGGGTGTTCCACCTTTAGACCATTCTATTGAATAAGTATTATCTGGAGAGTTAGGTGGAATAGAGAAAACTGCTTTACATTCCATCTTAACGGTCATGTCTTGATTCATATTTCTTTCATTTTCCTCTGGTACTTGAGCATCGTCGGTATATTCAACTGAAGGAGAGAAGTAAGTCATACCAACACCCAAAGAAATAATCTCGTTTGTGTTATAACGCCACTTTCAGCAATTTTTCTGCTATATCATGGTGTCCAGTTTAATGGGGGTAGGAAAACTGGCCATCAGTATCAATTAATATTGGAGTCGAGCGTACCCTTCTATGTAGGCCTCTGATGAATTTGGTGAAAAACGTGGAAGTTTTGCAGTTGCATTGAGTTTTGTTCATGTCAAGTATGTTATTGTGGTTAAATTTTGTAGAATTATGAAAAGCAGTTTTATTTTTTTATTTTTATAAGGCCAGTGGTGCCGATGAAAAACATTAGTAATTTCACAACACTGAATGTTCAAAGTTGTGAAATTACTAATGTTTTTCATGCGCACAAGGAAAGTTAATCTGACATCATTTCTGTATATCTTAAAATTTGTAGCTTATCACAAGTTCTGTAACGTCGTAAAAATAGTTGACTGATTATGTTCGTTGTGCTTCTACTTTTATTATGAAGATAACAATGGGGGAAAATAATATTAATAAAATGTTAACATGTCTTTAGAATAAAAGTAATAAAGTTCTGAACATTCCACACATATGTGAAGAATAATTTTTTTCATTTATTACAAACGAAAAATCATTAGTAATAAAATTACACAAACTGCATGTATACATTGCATGAGGAAATTTACATTTATTGAACGATTTTAACCTTTGAATACCAATTTCTGGATACTGATTCTACACGTTCGGAAAATCTGCGTTATTACAGACAATGGCAAATATGTAACGTATCATGCACACCTACTGCGAAATACATCAACAGTTTACTTGAAAGATACAGTTTTATAGCGACATGCATATACTGAGACCATCGTCTTGGTTTATAACAGCCAATCTCGTTTATTTTATGCATTCACTATTACCAAAAGTGTCTCATTTTTGAAAAAAAGTTATTTGAAATTCATAATTTAATACATTCATTTTTTAAGTGCATATTTATACAAACTTGTTTAGCAATCAGTGGCGGATCCAGGGGAGGGGGCGTAGGGGCGTACGCCCCCCCCCCCCCCGTTTGAAAAAAGGAGAGGGAAAAAAAGAGAACAGGGAGGGTAACAACCAGCTCCAAAGGCAAAAATGTAATCCCCGCTCGCCCCAGCCATAAATTAATGCATTAACGGTACTAATTCGTTTATTATAATATCTCTGTTGTATATACTGTACCAAATAAAGGTTACTGAACACTATAAAAACCTTGTTCGTGGCCTTCCTTTTCCGATATCCCCTTTTACGCCCCCCTTTCGAAAATCCTGTATCCGCCCCTGGCAATTTCTCTGGCTTTAATAGTGTTTTATTTATTTTTATGATAGTTCCAATGAGTCAATATCCAATTTTTATGTGTCAAGAATTAAAATAGATTGTAGGGCACATTAAAAAAGTCTTTGAAATACAGAATAAAACTTGTGGATTCGGTAGTCTATACTAAACTTCAATTCTAAGAATAAAAATTGGAATATGAAAAAAAAATCTTAACACACACGACCTCCATGTCGTTCATTTGGATATATTCCGACGTTACCGCAAAGCTAATTAATATGAGTGTCTTACATGAGTATTTATTGAAATCTTTTTTTGGGGTAATTTTTCAATACCTATTCCAAAATATATATCAAAATTCGTAATGCTTATAATACTCAAATAAAAGAAACATTTTTAAGTGGTTGGAATAAGACGAATTCCTACTTTACTTTGAGTATCAAATATGATTATCTTGAGAAATAATAATACCGACATTTTGCACTTTATTGTAGACAAAAGAGTTATTCAAAACTCTAGTTTTGAAGACATATTATGTTACGATTCCTGGGTGTCGTTTCATAAAGCGATCGCTAATTAACGTGCTCGTTATTCCATGCAATTTAAATGGGATAACGTGCACGTTAAGCTAACGATTGCTTTATGAAACGGCACCCTGATTTCTACGTTATCAGATTCTCGAAACTAGTTTATTTTTAGTATATCACAAAGTCAGAAATGTCATAAATAAGCCAATCCGATCATTATTAATTTGTTATTTAACGGTGTATATAAAATAAAGTTTTTTGTTACATAGACCCCTGGGTGGAATTTTGGATCTAAGGCATTGTTAATAACGATTGTAAGTTAATCTGCGCATGTACTGTTTTATAACCAAATAATATAAATACCTAAACATAATATTTAAAGAAATTATGCATTGATAAACAGCAGATAAATCCCTAATGTTTTATTTCAGTAATCATAAATAAATCACTTTTATTTCAAGAAGTATATTTTTATGCATGACTGGATTATGAGACACGGATATAATCAACACATATAAATTTAAGGATTATCTATCTATCATGCATTTTTTTTTTATATAAATGTGGTGTGAGACATTTGATTATATAGAAATATTCAAAAGTAAAAGCTGGCACTTTATTCACAACCCTTATACTGGGACCATACTGGGATGGTTCCCAGTCCTCGACCCACAGAGCAGCCCAGCGCGTCTCCGGGTGGCGGATAGGGGAGACCCTCTTGTTGGGGGGTTGTCAGGTCATAATACGGAAAGCCTGACCGCGGACCGTAGTGTGTAACGTGTTTGGAGAGTGCCACTCTCCCTGCACGATAAAGACCCCTTTTGTAGATTTTGAAAAAGAGTAGGCTCATTGTAGCCGCTACAAAAGGCTAAATTTTCCGCCCCTAGCCAAAACTCCGTACTTTTCCAGTGGTAGTCAAAATTGTATTCCCTGTGACCCATGCCACCCCCATTTTCCGTTGATTTATTGTTTGTTAACTTGTTCCCGTCCTGAATATAAGTGAAATACTGCTCGCTGGACGTAAAGCAGACATCCAATCAATCAATCAATCACAACCCTTATAAAGTATTTAAATTATACTACTTCTACTCAACCGAAGAAGTAAAAAGTCACGTTTCTTTTAAAAAACCTATATTAAGTCCTGATACCATATACATTGTGATACTAACTTAAATATTGTCCGTTGTATACGGAAACAAATAATTGAAATTATACATCTACTAGTATATTGAAAAAAAAACATACTTCGAAAAACATCAACAGTTTTCGTGAATTTTATGGCTTTATAGCGGCACTCATAACTACCACCATCTTGTATTTCCAAACCATCAGGTCTGGAAGAAGTAATGGTTAAAGTTGATTTACTCCCAGATGTTTTCAAAGCAGTTTTAAATTCCTCTCCAACTGGGATTTCAATGTCTTTTTTTTTAAATTTTAAGTCACTTGAGACAAAAGTTTCACCGGCATCCGTCTGATATTCACATGTCAACGATAAATGTCCACCAACAACTAAGCGGTATGGTGACGGTGTCTCATCAGTTACTGTGGTTTCATTTTTATTCGTGGGGTACCAATTTTCGTCGTTTTCGTGGTTGGGGACAAACCACGAAATTAAGAATTCAACGAATAATGATCTCAAGAAATCTATAATGAGGGTAAGCTGACATGAGAAACTGCTATGGGACGGTTGTTAATTTACATGGATAATGACGACTAATGTTCAGGATGCATCGTGATATTGATATGTTTTAAATAGATAATGACAATTTTGCATTATGAACAACTTTGGTGTGTTTATGACACTAAATGGAAATAAAATTGATTAAATAAACATCTTTGTTATTTTTAATTGCGTAATGCCGTCAGTAATGAACGTACTTCCTGTTGTGCCTTTTCGTTGTAAAGTGTTGATGTATACACAAATATATTATAGTAACTTTCTTAATTGAAATAAAGATCAATAAAGCAATTTATTTTTTTACACCTTTTATACTGATTTACATCTTTGAAAACCACTAATTATGTCACCAATTTTATTGTCAAACAAATTTAATCTGTGCCCCAGGGAATGTATGACGAATTTACAATGAACTGTTTACTTAGATTGGTTTGAATAAAGTGACATGTTTATTAATTGTGTTAATTATGTTTAAGGCTACAAAACAAAATCTGTTTAATCTTTATTACTTTATGTTCCTTTGAAAACAAAACAGTCACAACACCGTTATCAAGATAGGTAGCTAGATGTACACTATCGCGTGATATATGGTATCGCGTGATTTTATTTAAGGCACTTTACTCAACGCACGGTCTTTTAAAATTGACATAAAACTGCAAAAAACGCAACCCCTTTCATAAATTTATGTTCAGTGTGGGCTTTGCACCACGCCACAACAAAAAACAGGCTTCGTTTTGCATTCTTTCTAAACCGTCCCATTCCGTTTTAATGTCGCCGCTTTTCAATGAAACTACCGTAAATTTCTATGACAGCCGTGATCAGCATTACAATTGTCACCTCTCGAGAGCGATTATATCTTGAAAATGATGTATTTGAAAATGTACAGACTAACACAGTATGAATACTGAAAATTTGTAAGCAATTCCTTTATTTTTCATTTTTGGATTTTTTTTTATCCCGCGAACCACGAATTTAAGAATCCCACGAAATGTCTTTTTTCCTCAAACCACGAAAATTGATACCCACGAAAATAAATGAAACCACAGTATGTGAATTATACCACCGATACTTCCTACAAAAAAAAGAAGAAAATAATTGAAACAAACATTTTAACGCCTTTTAGGTCTTTGAAACAATGCATGCATAATTTTAAAAAATAGGACTAGATTGAAAGTAAACGTTTGCATATGACTTTTACACACTAATAGATAAGGAATAACTGAAACTCTGTTAAACATTAAAAAAGCTCTGGATGGGGATGAAGAAACAGAAGAAACCTTAAACAAAAATAAATAAAACATAAACTGACAGCCGATCATTTGGGAGATGAATTTTCCATAACTATCAACTAAGTCGTGGCGGGCTACATAACATTCTGAAGCGTTGGATTGATTGAATGTTTGCTTAAAGTTTAGCGTGCAATATTTCAGCAGTATGTAGGGTGGGAACAAGTTAACAAACAATAGATCAATGGACATCAGGAACAAAACAGATTGACTGGTAAGGGCGCAGAATTAACCTATGGTAGCGGCTACAATGAACCTTCAATTTTTAAAATTTACAAAACAGATCTTCATCGTTCACGGAGCATTGAATCCTCCAATCACGTCAACCACTACCCTATCCGCCACCTTGGGCAGCTCTGTGGATTGAGAACCGTCACATTATGTGTCCCAGAATTCTTCAGGAATGACATCAACCGAGGGACAAAAAATTCTACTTGAGTAGCTTTTGTATTTTCTAGAAAATGTGAAGATGTGAAATGTGAACAACATACTCGATAGCTGATGGAATATGGATATCGATGAAAGTGGAAGAGAAGTTTGTGGTTTTAAGTCTATAACAGAAAGAATATTTAGGCAAACGGAAGACTTTATTGCACATTTCAAGTTCACCTTGACATATTAAATGTAAATCGTCACATAACAGAGTTATTCTGTTACCAGACATATATATAGAGGAAGGTTAAATGGAAGGTTTATACCAAAGTGTTTTCTTTGGTTTCGAGTAGAACTACGAGTGAGGCTAACCTCATAAAGAGAAACAAGAGGAGGAAAACACAATGTGTACGTATTGGAGTTGCGATAGCAGTTTTCTTGAAAGTTTATGGAATTGTTGATTTTGAATGATTCGAGTATCCTTTCATTTTGGTATAATTCTGAATTCTTTTATAGTGGGATAAGAGTTTGTAAAAAGAAGCATTTTCACAAATTCATACCCTTTCGGGGCACTGTTGATGTTTATAGTTGTGTTTGTCTAATCAGGGCAGATAGAAGTTTGGCTCTATAAAGTGTATATACAACTTCTGGAACTTCTTCAGACGGGCGTATAATGCGCCCATAGCCCAGCTGTTTATTATTAGACTAAGATATACAGCGAAATAAAATGAACCCAAAACTGATTTATGATTTTCCCATTTGATAACGTAGTGGGTGTAAGTATGATTGCCATGTTAACTATCAATACCTGTTTCTTCTATTAAACAATTTATATAGTGGTTCTAGCATAAGTAGGAGTTTTATTGGGTGCTTTATGTGCAGTGAAAACAACATTTGTAATAAGTCTGACAATCTATTATACAAATTTGGATCTTTCAATAGATATGATGGTCTAGTCCTGATAATTTTTCGCAATCAACTGATTCTAATTTTAATAAAAGACCTCAAACCTTTCAACAAGTATCGCGATGATTTTAATAAGCATCGCGATTCTTTTAACAAGTATCGCAATAGAAAATAAAAACATCACAGTTGTGACATGAACGGCCACTGATAAACAGGACGTTTGACACAGCCTACAGCGCTAGACGTTTTACACTTACGGCGCTAGACAGAAAAATTATCAAAGCCTACGACGCTAGATAAGACGTATCATACATCATAAGGCGCTATTAAGACAGGACGTTAACAGTACTCCAGTGTTAGAAAAAAATTACATTAAACCTGAGGTGCTATATAGAACGTTAGAAACAGACTGTACGGCGTTAGACTGATGTTTAACACAGACTATACGGCGTAAGACTGACGTTTAACACAGACTACGGCGTTAGACAGGACCTTTGACAGTCTACTGTTCTATACAGGATGTCTGCTTAAATTTATAAACTTGCCCTGAACTTATTTCAACTTTAACACAGACACAGACTACCCTAGACAAGGTGTATGCAAAACCTACGGCGCAAGGCACTACATAAAACACATCCTACGGCGTTTGACAGGACGTTTATCGGACGTATAAAACAGTGTACGGCGCTGAAACTGTATATGATACATGTACAGTCTACAGCACTAGACATGACGTTTGACAAAGCCTAAGAGCGCTATGCAGGACGCTGGACACAGCCTATGGGGCTAGACATTGCATACGGCGCTACAAAATACATCTGACACAGCCTACAAGGCTAGACAGGACGTATGACACAGGCTACGGCGCTAGACAGGTCGTTAGGATAAAAAATACTCCGAGACTATTTTCTTGTCTTTCGCTCGTCTGTTCCTATTTTGTGTGAAAAATTCACGGTTCCCCGTTCATGATTTTTGTTTATTTTGATACTGAATGCATTCTTTTGAAGTTTGAAAACGTGGGGAGGGGGAGACAATCAGACACGTTTGTGATTGTGATTTTTGTTAACTTTGACACTGAATGCATTCTTTTGAAGATTCATGGACGTATGAAAGCGTTGACCGAAGCACATTTTCAATGAAGCGCTGTGGCGCTAGTATGAGCAGTTACAAGTGAGACAAACTAGTGCTGACTAACACGACTATTTTGTGTTTTCTTACATGTAGATTTCGACATCAGCGAATCCTTTGGTTTGTTACTAAAATACATCTGAGTCGAATTACATGTATTTGGAATAAGCTAGCGTATTTGTTATCATTATTCATAAATGTGATTAAATAATAAGTAATAATGTTAATTATCTTACCATGAATCAAAACAGCTATACAACTCATAACAACTACGACAAGAAAACTTCCGTCCATGATAAAACTGTAAAAATGATCCTAAATCTGGTTAGGTTTCTTTTTTTCCTGTTACATGTAACAAATACATGTACTAGATCAGAATGTTTGATGAAGTACATGTAGTGCGTTTGTTGACTGATGCGCAATTCACAAACTTCCTAAACCACAAATTTGTAAAAAGCATCAATAACTTATGTCGTCCACAAGCTGGAACACACTAGAACATAATTTCTTATTGCAACCAATTAGGTAAATTAGAGACAAATAAACAATTTACGAGCATCTAATAAGAGACGAATTTTATAAAATTTAAAGTAATAACCACTGACTGTTATTGCTGGGTCTATTGTTTCTTGTTGATGTCACCATGTAATTCGTCATTATACATGTATTGCATATTATATGTGTTTTTTTCGCTTAACTGTGGGAGAACAATAATTAACTGTTACAATTATATACCTTCTTTAATGCCTAAATGACAAATTAGAATCAAAGTTTTCATCCTTTTTTTGATAGTAGAAATTCTTTCAGAGACCGTCAAAAATGTCTTCCTGAATTACATTTAAGTGTATATGAAGAACGAGAAAACTTTTGATGCAGAGCATCAATTTGCCGCCTAATTATTCTACATGTTTGTCTGTATAACAATTTTACGGACGCATTTAAAACATTTAATGTCTATGTTACAGAGGTTATTTTATGTTTGTTTATTTAAATGTTGTTAAACAGTGGTTTCAGCCATTTTTCTAAGAAAACAGGCAATCGTTGCTTGTGAATTAAGTTATTTTATGTTCTGTGTAGTTATAATATATAATGTTGTAATGAGTAAAAGAAGCTTTAAGTCAATATTTTGTTCAAATAATACATGAACAGCATGTATTTTAGACCCAATAGAGTCATTTGCTGCGCTTAACACGCTTGGCTTAGAGGCTGTATTACAATAAAACGGTCCAAACCTTGAATATGTTTTTTTTCTTTTTGCATATACTTCAATGCAAAATTTTTCCCACCGAAGGTCAGTAAAACAAACTGGACACCAGTATAGTTCCATAACATAAAACCTCCCATTTATAGTTATCATTGTCATATGACTTTACATAATTTTTTATTATTATTTGAAATGTGAGGTTTTATCTGTCAGTTGAAATTTCTCGGATCAAAATTGTTTGAGAAGTTCGTTATAGTTGAACATGTGAAATATAATGAAACTAACATAAACACAGAGACTACACCTGTTTTCAATAAATTAAACTATGTTCACTTAAGTAATACATGTTTGAAATATCCTCCAGGCGAAATTTTACCGAGAGCTGACATTTTGAATTTAACGGTAAATCAAAATTACGGAATCAATTTGTATTTTATTGCGGAACGAATACAATTTGTCGAAATTGCAACAAACAGGACTTTAAACGTACTCGATATTCTAAGGTAAGACAATTTTTAGAAAATTTAGATATTTTTCTTTTAGTTTAGCGTAGTTTGCAAGGGTGTCCAAACTTTTTTCATATCAAACTTAACATAAACATTCCGCACAATTTTCTTGCGGAATTTGCGCAAAGGAAAATGCGTTTAAAGATTAAACCTCGAATTTCACTAAAAACATAAAATATCAATATCCGATAAAAAATAAACATGAAATGAGAGTTAGGTTTTATTAATGGAACTAGGCACCAGTATAGATGAAAAATTGCTGAAAATGGAGTTAAAAAACATTAAAAAAAAACAATCAATGCAAAATACAAATCATCTGGACAATATGGCACTATACGAGACAGATAATGCATGCACAAGTGTCTTTTGCAATGTTAGATTGGCTAAAAGAATGTATGTGCAGAGGTCCAGATAAGCATAAATAATCGAAGTAGAATTTTATATAAAGGCTTGCAGAGCAAGCATCTCGAATTTAAGATCGAAATAAAAACATACTGTTTGTAAGGACTATCTAATAAACATTCGCTTAGAATCAGAATTGCAATTTCTAAAAAGAAGGCATTTGAACTTTCCCCCTAGTCCTGCAGTTTTTATTCTGCTTTTCGATTTTCCAAAGCTACGCTCGTCGATATATATATGACTTTATTGCCTCTATTACAGAGATTTTACAAATTACAAAAATATATTTCTTATTAAATGAAAAGCAAGAAAAACAATGAACAAAAATTTAAAGTAAAAGGTCAAATGTTGATAAGTACAAACTGTCGACTGTATTAGCGGTAGAGTTGATACAAGGCACCACTTCAATGAAGACTAAAATGACTACATATTGATGTGGTGTGATACACACAATATTTGGAGAAAAAGATTAGTTCATCATCATCCAGGTGGTAGGAAGTATCGCATGAAAGAACGGTTGCTGTGAATTCGGCCGGGGATAAACTGTCCATATAAACGGAGAAGTCAATAGGGTTGATGCTGATTATATCCCGCCAGAAATCATCTCGTTTCTCCTTAGTAAAGTAGCACGAGTACAGTTAGTGTTCGATAATGTTCCGGTAAAATAAGCCACATCTTTCACACAATAGTTTCGTGTCTTCATATTTCATTAAGCAACACAAGTCAATTATGTACTTGGAATTATTCCTAAGTTCTGAAAATTGTCTAGCAATTTTCGATGCATTATGCACTTTAATGCGAGCGTGTATTCTTTTAAAAATTTCAAAATCGTAATCGGTAAATATTCTTGTGTTCCAGAAGTTTTCTTCAGTTTTAAATACATTATTTTTCACTTCTTTTGACCATGCTGATTTTGAAGGGAATATTCCGGTATCCAGGAAAGATGTAACATGTGACAGAAGGCCATATAGAGTTATTAATCGTATCAAGTCCGGAATAAACCCAATTTGTTCTGCAACACATCTATATTTGTAGGCCAAAAGTCGGGTTATCATAATTTGCTTCAAAAAGCACTGTTTTTTTAAGCGACACAGTCTTCAAAAATATAAAAGTTTAGAAATATTGATACGCGTCTCTATTGAGTGCCATCCAATTAGACTAGTGCACTTATCGGACCTCGTTCTGACAGGTAATCCTTGTATTGTTTTACATACAAAACGATGTGCTCTTTCCAATAGCAAAATTTCGTTCTTGGTAAGATTGTTCCACAGTTCGCACCCATACAGACATTTACTGTAACACATAGTTTCCACAATTTTAGCGCATGATATTGGGTTTAAAATTTGTGGATGAACGCCGGATTTTAAGACGGATAACACGGATGTCCGCAACACTCTACATGCATTTAACGTCTGTTCCATAGTATCGAAATTACTGTTCAAAATTATTCCTACATGTTTTGAAGCGGTTACTACTGTAATTAATTCAGCGTATAATGTGAGTTCACTGGAATTGTAGTAAGTACGTTTGGAAAATTTTAACACATTGCTTTTGGTCGGAGAAAAAGTAAGTGCCCATTTCCTGCTGTATTGTTCACAAATACGTATCATAGATTGCATGTTTTGCTCTGTCGTTGATATAAGTGCTATTTCGTCAGCCTGAACAGAAGAGCTCATATCGATATCAACCAATACACACCCAAGTCGGCTTTGGGTCAAGTTACGCAATAAATCGTTAATATAAATTAAATATAGAACGGCAGATAGAACACCGCCCTGTCGCACTCCACGCATGAGTTTGAACCAACGAGATTTACTATTGTTGAATGACACACAACTTAGCATATTCTTGTACATTTCGTCCAACATTAACCATAGATCTCCTGCGATTCCGTACTCGAAACATTTCAGCAAGAGAGCGTCGTGCCAGACTGTATCGAAAGCTTTAATGCTACCCAATAAAACAAGAATCACATCGCTGTTTCTCTCTCGGTAATGTCGAATTGTTTCTTGTAAATTGAAAGATGCGTGTATACTATTAAGCTGTTTTTGATATGCCATTTGAGCTGGGTGGGGAAAGTCGTTCTTGAGAGATGACATTCTAGTGTACAAAGCTTTTTCAAACACTTTTTCAATGCAACTCGACATGGAAAATCCCACGATATGAGTTGGGATCCGATTTGTCTTTTGTACCTCCTTTAAACAACGGAATTATAACGCTTCTGTTCCAGTCATGAGGAACGTATTGTGTTTTTATAACAAGATTAAACAGTTTACATAGATGTTGTTGTAAACATCTGCCACCATACTTAATGTGTTCATATGCAATATTATCTATACCACTAGATTTGTTATTTTTCAAGGTTGTACATATCAGGAGGATTTCATCGTGCGAAAAAGGAGGAATTTTCTTTTCATCTATGTTTTGCGCATTGCGAATAGCGTCTACTTCCTCAGCCACTTTAACAGAGCGTTCCCGTACTATAAGCGAATGATCGAATTGAAATATTGATTCGAAATGATCAGCCCAAGCATTGCATATATCATTTGTATCGCTGTATGTTTTACAATTTACTTTCAATTCACGACACCAAGGTTTAGGTTTCTGACGACTTTTGAGAACACTCCAGATATATTTTTGATCCATTTCAACAGAATTATCCATCCTAATAGCAACATCGTTTGAATAATTATTATAAGCTTTCTCCAGTTCATGTCTGAATTTACGTTTTGAATTCTTGTATTCGCGAAAGTATGTATCGTGTGAGTTGTGAACCCTACCATTTTGAATCCACGCTGCACGCTCAAATCTCATATCAGCATGGGACGAGGCAACAATTCTAGTCCAGTAAGGTTTTAAATGTTTTATAAAGCGTTTCTTGGGAAGAGTATCGTTTTCGGCGTTTTTATAGCTTCTACGATCGCCAGGTAGTATAATTCGATTTCGTCATTTGTAGCGCAATCTCTGGGAACTTCTAGGCTCCATAAATTTTGAGAAACAGCGAAGGTGTAGTCAGATACCGCATTTGTTTCTATAGCTTTACGCCATGATACCTTTTCGGCAGGTACTACATCATTAAGTGGATATACAGACGTAGGTGCAAGTTTGATAGTGCAGATCAAAGGTTTGTGATCAGACACATTTAGAGGGCTATCGCCTACCACAGAGACGTCCATAATATAATTCAAAATGTCTCTACTAGTAACTATATGGTCTATAACAGATCTGGGCCCACCTTCATATGAATGAAAAGTCCAAATGGACCCTTTGGCAAAGGTCTGAAGATGAAGCGACGTGCTATTTGAAGCATCCACCAAACGTTTTAGAAAACTTGATCTTCGGTCGTGATTAAAATTATACTTAGGACCTTCAATTTTGCAATTAAAGTCGCCCAATATGAAAACATGACTGTTTTGTGAATAAGAGTTGTACAAGTCAAATAGATATTCTGTTTCATAAGTGAATTTATCAAAGGACTGTGTTACAGCCGGAAGGTACACACATAGCAGAATTATACTAGGTGAGTTTGGAAAATTTATTTCTATTCCACATATTCGGCTACTGTTAATTTCAATTTCAGTTATGTAAGGTACTTTTTTGTGTTTGAATGGTGTTTTAACGCCACTTTCAGCAATTTTTCAGCTATTTCATGGCGTCCTGTTTTTATTGGGGGAGGAAGCCGGAGTACCCGGAGAAAACCCCCGACCTGCGGTAGGAAAACTGGCAATCCTTTGTAAGGTACTAGTGCATCTAACACAATAAAAGCTACACCTCCTCGAGAGTTTATTTTATAATTTTCGGGACAGTCCTCGTCAACTCCTTTTCCAATACAACTATAGCCGTATTCAATAGTGTCTAGAAAGTTTACGAAGCCAATGTTCAGATAAACAAAGAACTTCAATTTTAAAGTCGCGCAATAGATGTGCCATGTAAGTCGCTGCGGTCATGGCACCGCGGCGGTTCCAACAAGATAAGTTTAAGTCTAATTTTTGAGATTGAAACACTGACCAAGGTAACCACTCTTTGACAAAAATGCCATCTTGCCAGAAACACGGTTGATTAAGTAATGGTTCAGATTCAACATCAATGTTTTATTGTGCAGAAGCTGTCCTTCTATCTCTTCTCTCAAAATATCGTATCCTTTTTCAGTCAAGTAATTTCTCATTGCACTTGCGGATGAATTCGTTTGTCAATACCACCTACATAAAACCGACGTACTACACGCTTCGGTATATTAACAAAGCCTTTAAAACTATCATTTGATACGGACTTGCACACTGGAATACTCTGAAGGTGTCTTTTTTCAACCAACTCACCTTGATGCCCTGTATTATAAGCATGACTCTTTTGGGCGTTAGCAGGATTATGTAAGCGAATTTCAGCACTGGTGAGGGTACTAGTGTCGTTAGTATCAGCGTCTAAATGAATTTTCGAGTGTTTTTCGCTGTTGGACACGGTTTGGCTAATAGATGTATCAGCCGTTGTTGTCGATTCTGTAGTAGAATTTAATGTCTGCTTTGTACATTTTTCAAATGTCAGTTTGTTTGTTTTCAGTATTTCGGCATACGAATTGCTATTCGTTATAACACCTTTTAATTCTTTTTCATTGAACGTAATTCGTGTTCTCAAGTCACTAATTGATTTAGAATGTGAACTTAAATCTGTTTTCATTCTACTAAATTCTTCGTCAAAATCCTTTAGCTTGTCGTTAATTAACACTGTTTTTGATTTAAGATTTGTAACACCCTGAGACCGGGAGTCGCTTATTAGATTAATACGAGCGGATTCGGACGATAGGGTTTTCTTAATTTCATTGACACTTTGTTTTACTGAGCCGAGGTCAATATTTATTTTCTCAATTTTGGAACTGAATTCTCTGAATGCAAATTTATAATCACCCAAGCATTTTTGCAGTCCAACGTTGTAATTTATTTAAGAAATAATTCACGGAGGCTGTGGTTTATCATTGTTTAACCACGGGGTGACCATTATTTTATCCCGAGCGATAGCGAGGGATAAAATAACGACATAAATGGTCATCCCGTGGTAAAACAATGATAAATCACAGCCTCTGTGAATTATTTCTATTCTTTTAAGACAATTAGAGTACATTTATAATATTTTCGTACCTATAGAAAACATCATTTCAGCCATAAACTGGCTGTTCCGTCAATGTAACACACAATATATTGCAACGGATAAGTATAGCGCGTGTCGCTATTTATAAGATTTATACGTCATATGCAATAGCTTTCCGGTGGAGTTACAGTTTTGTAATTGGAACAGCCATTTAAAACACACCCTTCTCAGCGCGTGTTGCTCATAGATAAATCATTTTTTTTACCACAGGTGTGGTCTCAAAGCCTTTAAAGCACGTCATATTAGAATTTAATTTTTTCACTCGGCTTGAATGATTAACATGTTTTTCGCAAAATTCTGTTCATTTAATGGTCACTAAGTACACTTCAAAATATTTTTTCCTTGATCCATCCTTAGCAACGAAAGTGAATACAAATATATCATTTATCAATAATCGATAACAAAAGAAATTTCCCTCCAAAGGGATCCATGTGACTATCAATCAGAGCACCGAGGTCATCACCTTTAGCATATAAACAGAACAATAGCTCATGTTTATAACTTTATTTTCAAAATGAAAATAAAAATAAGAATAAAACAAACGAATTTTAATCTCATTTCACAAAGTGACCGGAAGTTTATTATTGCGCAATTCACCAGCTTCAGTTAAAAGTACTCGCACTTCCAAAATATTAAAACTAAAAAAAATTGTCTTGAAACCAGGAGATCCAGAAGGGTTACTGCTTTAAAAATCATAAACGATACTTGGAATTTTTCCATTGGTCATATGTACATTGGGGACAAGGAAACTATAGAAATAAACAAGGCGCTTTTGAGATCACAATGAATTACGTCGCAAAGAAAGCATTACATTATGTCAATAACACTACAAATAAAAAACAAAGATGCAATTATCAATCATCCATATGTGACTCTTCAACAGAGAATTCAAAGAATAAAAGATTTTGTTTGTTAATTTGTTTGCTTGATAGGGTTTTAACGGTGTACTTTTAGCAATTTTCATCCACATCTTGCAATGGAGTAACAAGAGGCGATGGACAAGACACATTAAGTTAAAAATCTTTGAATAGACCTTATTTTCATTTCAAGCGATGCATACTCTGCTACAACTTAAAGAGAAGGAAACAGCTCTGTAAATTCTGCAGAAACCGTCTGTGGGAAAAATAATGGAAAACTCGTTAGTAGGACGAAGAAAACTAAATGTACCAGGACTCTGGGCATGGAGTAGTGTAGTGAAGTCTTGGAGAAAGAATATATGTTTAGACAAATTTTGAACATTACATGACTGTTCACTTCCACTACTCAAGGGGGGTATTTTACTGTGTTTACTGATTTGTGAACTATTAAGACTTTTTAAGATTGTGTAGAACAGATTATTTGTTCACTTATTCAGCAGTTGGTATTTTTGTTGAAATTGAGCCATGTTATCATGTAAAGCGTTTTTATATTTATATTTTACTTGCCATGTATATTCGGACAAGAGGAAAACCAATGCACGTTAAAAACCCTTACAACAGCTTATAACAAGTTGACTGTTGTTGGCCAGTCGTTAGGGAAAATACCGGATGTTGTTGAGGATTTGATTGTTCTAGAGGCATTCGTTAATATTTTTTCTGGATTATAGGTCAAAATCAAAACAACTATATTTTCATGATATATTATTTGTATAGGTATAGTTTTTGTTACATTATGATTGTAAAGGTTACATTTATTTAAATTTGTTTGTCGATGGTCCAACGTAAAATGCAGTTGATATAATTGCAGTTGATTTCTTGAGCGTCTTGTTTTAAAGTGGTCGTTGATACTCTCTAACGCTTCATATTTAGTTGTTTAAACGACACGAATCAGTACGCGAAAATATAATGGTTGCTGAAAGAATAACGATATTTTATGTAGAGCATAAATGTGTATGAAATGCTAAATTTTCATGACGGGCAAACAATTACCTGGTGTTTCAATTTAAAAGGTACAATAAGATTAGATCTCAAATATATTTTTTTTATTATTTACATGACCACAGTTTACCACGTGGTATGTCCGCTAGCGGTACAGGATTCTCCATCCATTCCATTACTTGTCTAGTAGAAACAACGTACACATCACGTTGTTTAAGGATAGCATCCAAGAACAGTTTTAGTCCTTCGAGATTATTGTTATAAAATTCGTGAGATAACCAAGTCTTTCGTAGGCTTATTCCGAATGGTGCTTTATTACCGTTAACATAGTGTTTATTAAAATTATTCCACAGAAATGCAAGTGTAGTGTTTATAGTTGGCGGACTGTTAAAGCACCCATCGGCATATTGACACTGATAAACATTTAAATGATCCGTGAGAGCTAAATTTGGAATCTCCCATAGCAAAGAATGGTTTGTAGGGCCGTAGTCAAGAGTATATGGCCAAAGATTATTGGTGTTGTCAAAGTAGTTTGTAGAATCATACCGAAAATTATATTTTTCAATCACTTTTTTAAATTCGTCAGTGAGTGAAGTATAACCGACAGTTTTCCATCCAGAAATATCCGTGATACCATAGCTGGCTAATTCCGTCTTCTGTTTTGCTATTTCAGATTCTAGTCTTGATGCATTGCTTGGTCTTAAAACATAATATCCCCTCATTGCAATTTCATATCCTCTGTCATACATGTCCTTTATAGCCGTGACGTTGGAGCCGACCTGATTAACAAAGAATGTAGCAGATATTGAACAATTGTTTGGATTTTTCCTTTTTCCAAGCAAATTAAGGTATGGTCCATGATCTGCATGATTAAGTGTTCCGTCAAATGCCATAAAAACCATTTGTGGTGTAGCAAGTTTTGGTAAACTTAAAGGTATAGTTTTGCCTTCACAGAAACAAAACGGTAATAAACATGACTGACCTTGTAAACATTCACCAATATTGAGCTGAGAATTTCCTCCAGGTTTTACACTAATATCTGATCCTAATGTTGTGGCATTACCTGCTCTTGACGGGTCTTGTTTAGTATTTATATTGTGATCATTAGTTGCTACAAATGTCGACTCAATTGGTCTGTGTGACCATGGCATTTGGATCGGTACTCCCATATTGGAATCGGAGTTGAAAGAAGTCATTGTGTTTGAAAGTTGAACTGGTTGTAATTGATTTTCATTGTTAGGTTGCCACTGGGCAGCAGATGCAATTGACACTGAATGTTCTGAAGTTACGTAAACGGAATCTGACTGCACATGATCATTGCTTCCTGTGTTGTGAAATGAATCTGTACACATCCATGGTCGAAATTGCTTGATATCTTGTAGTTTTGTCGGTCGTTTCATCCATTCAATAACTTTTGAAATAGAAATAACATAGACGTCTTCCAAAGTTGATAATTTATCAATAAAAAGTCTGACTCCTTTGAGATTTTTTATATCGTTCAACCACATTGGCTGTAAATGGATACCAAAAGGAGCACGGTTCCCGTTGTTAGAATTTTGAAAGTTACTCCATAAATAATCAAATACATCTTTTTCAGTTGGAGGTTTATTTTTGCATTCGTCAGCAAACGTACATATATTTGTTTGTGTATAATCCCACATAGAATTGACAGGTATTAACCAAAAGCCGTTATGTGAATGATACGGACACGGCGGAATATTACAGTCATACGGCCATCCATAGTCCGCAGTGAATGGCCAAGCATTTTTATTTGTTTCTGGTCTACGTGTGTATGTGTAAGAAGCATCGTATTGGTATCCTAATTTTTTAAGAACATCAAGTTGGTCATCTCCAGCGGTTGCTAGCTGTGGACTGCGAAATCCAATTACCTCCCTTGCTGTTACGTTTGTGTAATCCATTATGTTCTGCTTTTGTGTTCCAGCCTCTGCCAAAACTATGGTTTTAGAATTTGTCGGAGAGTTGTTCGCCCCATGTGAAGCAATTTCATTACCTTGCTGATAAAAATACTCCACAAAAGAATAATCGGTTCCTGTATTTATTGTAAATAATGTAAACGTCATTGAACAATTGTTTGGATTTTGTCGAGCTGGGCCAAATAAATTGAAATAATAACCCGAATATTTTAGGTTAACATTGTCGTCAAAGGCAAAGTAAACCATTTGTGGAATGTCGGATTTTGGCATGGGGTGATCAAGAGTTGGACAAAAACAGTCGGGCAGACGACAGTTTAAGCCATTGATACATCCAGATGCCATTGCAGGTAACGTTGGTTGCAAATCAACATTTCGCGCAACAGGACATTTCCACTTGGTAAAAGATTTTATGTTGTCAACAGTTACAGGGTTCTTTATCCACTCAATAACATCGCTAACGGACACTATGTAAACATCTTTCATATTTAATAATGATTCAATAAATTTATTTACTCCACGCAAATATCTGTGAATGTGGAACCAACGGGGATGCAAGTGAATTCCAAATGGCACCCTGTTTCCACGATAGCCATTCATAAAATTGTCCATTAGATATTGGTATGTTTCCTCTTCAGAGTTGGGTTGATTACGACACTCGTCTGCATATGTACAGATATCGGACTGTTTCCAATCATACATAGAATTTACAGGAACTTCCCAGAACCCCTTGTGCGATTTTTGGGGGCAGGGTGGTATGTTGCATACATATGGCCAACCATAGTCTAGTGTAAATGGCCAAGCATCGAAAGAATTAAGTGGACGCCGGGAAAACGTATAAGAAATATCATAGTTATATCCTGCTTCTTTCAGAGTGTTTATTTGATCATCTCCCGCAGTGGCTAAATTCGAACTTCTAAATCCTTTTATTTCGGCGTCTGAAATTTTAGTATTAGAAATAATATTATGCTTCATTTTTACAGCTTCATCAAGCATAGATTGCTTTGTTACCGGACTGTTTGTTCCTAGTCCAGTTGCTCCTATTTCTGCCCCATTATCATAAAGAGATTGTACAAGATTGTAATCGGTGCTTGAGTGAGACAGAAATATGTTAAAACGAATTGGACATCCGTTCGGATTTCGTCGTGACTGATGAAATAACGTTTGAAAATATCGAATAACTGTTCCGTCTAATGGTCCATCAAATGCGAAATACACCATCTGCGGAATTTCAGATTTAGAAAATGAATGACGAAGGTGATCGCAATAACAATTTGGAAGATGGCAGTTAACTCCTTGCTCACATCTCTCGGGTAGAGCTTGTATCTGTGGTATTTGTGGGAGATTTGTTTCACAATTCCACTCAGGGAAGGTTTGTAAATCCGTAATTTTCACAGGATTTTCCATCCATTTTATCATTTTATTTACCGATACAATATAGACATCAGGCAATTTATTGAGTTCTTTAATAAATTTATCAACTGCCCATAAACGCAATTCGTCTTTAAGCCATCGTCCGTGCAGATGTATTCCAAACGGAGCTTTATATTGTGAATAAGAATTGTTGAAATTATTCCACAAGTATCTATACATTTCATTTGCTGATGGAGGGGAATGCGTGCAGCTATCAGCATAAGTACAGATATCAGTTTGCATGTAATCCCACATTGAATTAATTGGCACTTCCCAAAATGCGTTATGTGCGCGTTTTGGGCATGGATTGATGTTACACGGATATTGCCATCCATAATCTAACGTAAAAGGCCAGATATTCAAACCAGATTCAGGCCTTCTAGTATAGGTGTATGAAATGTCGTATTTGAACCCGTTTGCCCGAAGAGAATCCACTTGTTCGTCACCAGCAGTGGCCAAGTAAGGGCTTCTGTATCCAGTGACATATTCTGGTGGAATGTTTGTCATGCTTCTAATGTAGTCTTTATGTCGTCTGGTTGAGTTCAGAATCTCTTCTTTAGTTGTCATTTGCTTTGAATCATGTGAACCTATTTCCATTCCCATTGAAAATAGTTTGTCCATAATTTCATAATCTGTACTCTCGTTTGTAGCAAACATTGTCATTGTTATGGGGCATCCGTTTGGATTCTTTCTACTTGGATGAAATAGTCTTTCGTAGAAATTTCCGACTGATCTATCAATTTCATCATCAAAAGCGAAGTAAACAATCTGAGGTATTGTTTCCAATGGTAAATAGTGATTAGTTGTCGCACAAAAGCAGTCAGGAAGTTTACAGTTAACTGTCTGAGAACACAGATTCTGTCCGTATGTGTCCATTAACTTCAAACATAAAACAACTGTATAAATAATCCATTTTAAAATTCCTTTCATTTTAGCTATTTAGAACCACGCTATTAAAACTGCGCGTTATAATGTTGAACATTTATTTAGTTTTAAATGTAATCAGGATAAACCTTTGTTTTGATTGATGGAGTTTCATGTTGTTTTCAGGTGTTTTAACAAGTAATTATATGCACACTAATGACATACATTATTTCAACAATGAAAAATTGTACACAAAATTGTAGAACAAAAAAATGCCCGCGGCTTCAAAAAACAAATATGACAAAGAAGGTTTACTGTAAATTAGAACGAGAACAATCTCAATTTGTATAAAGCTGAAAGCTCCGAATGATGGTGTACGCATTAAACGCTTTGAATAAAGCTGACAGCTCCGAATGATGGTGTACGCATTAAACGCTTTGTATAAAGCTGACAGCTCCGAATGATGGTGTACGCATTAAACGCTTTGTATAAAGCTGACAGCTCCGAATGATGGTGTACGCATTAAACGCGTTAATTTAACCTAGTATAAAATGCGTGCATTATTATAACATATGAACCCCGTACAAATAAATTTGATATTTTTTGGCAAAGTAATTAATTTGTATACCTATCATGTGGTTATTACATTTGCTGTAAAATATAAACGAATACGAATACATTTCTGCTTTATTCGAATAGTATCTAAATAACGTCTATACTGTTACCTTTCTTCTAACATCAAATGATATTAAGTAATTGTCCTGATTCACGACATTTTGTCCAAAAATACGACATGTGACACTACCGTTTTTCGTTAAATTAATCGCCAAAACTTCAACACAGAAATCGGTTTGAATTGCCTTAAACGTATTTTATCGTTACTCGTTACAGAATAAAAACAATATTCATATAGAGCTACAAATTTCTAAGGGTATGTACATTTGTACTATATTTTCTGGCAACGATAGAATATTATATATCTGGTCATTTAACAAGATATGATTTGCGGTATTTTGAACAAAAAGTCCAAAATGCTATAGGTAGAACGGGTTGTTACATGTACTAAGCTATTGAACAAATTTATAGAGTAAGCATTATTTTTACATTTACAATATAAGAGGAAATTAACGACAGAAAATTTGACAGATGGATAATAACATAGAAGTCAGCCTTGAATTATAAAATAAATTGATATCTTATGTTAGTATTTGGATGATTGCGAATGACTTCAGTATTGAACGTTTATTTCTTAGTGTTCACCATGTAAAAGTAAAGCCAGAGCTAATGGCCTGAAAGGCATTTATGTTTTTAATGTTGTTTACTACTTGTTTCTAAATGGTTATAAACAAAAACATCTTATGAAACAAATTAGAAATCAAATATCTTCAAAAATGTATTATGTTCAATAGCTAAACAAAAATGCGTGCTTACGTTTCATAACAAATGAAATATGAAGTAAAATTGATTTTGGGTTTGCGAACGCTTTTCATGTCTTTTATCGAATTTTATTCATTGAAAAGGGTATACAGTACTGTCTCCCGTGTAATAAACCGGCATGTGCCCTTATATGGATTTTTATACTTCAGAACTAGCACAAGATCTAATCTATTAATCTTCTTTACTTAAGTAACTGCAAGCTATACGACGGCACTCTTAAAAATGTGACACTGACGATGTTATCTGGTGACAACCATTAAAATCCTATTTAGGTTTAAAGTCACATTTACTGCTGAATGGAAACTAGACATGATTTTGCTAAAAGAAAACAATAACAAGTTGCCATTCAGTACACTATTAAAACCCCCATCTCATTCATAATATAACGCAACATAGGTCAAATTTTGCTGCCGTAATAAGTCTAAGTTAGTTTAAGTTATTTGTCGGATTAATCTCGCAAAAAAAAAAACACACAAAAAACGAAGGGGAATGGTACGATTATTTGTTCTAAAAGAAACAAACCTACCAACTAGTTCCATTTCAAAGACGGGTATAGCCAACGTTTACTTAAAATATGGGAAAGCCAAACCTATTGGGATCCAAAGAACTCGTTATAGCTCGGAAAACATACATTAGTTACCGCGATTGTAGCCTGGAAAATAAAAACAAAAAGTTCTGTCAGGAAAACAACGACAAAAACAGAACAATAAAAACTCAATTGTTATAAAAAAAACAATAATAAACTAAATTGCACAACACGATTAACAGATGAAATAAAAAATACCTTTAAACTGGTTGATGTAAATACTAATAGAATAAATAGATTTGTTAAATTGACAGAATCTATTGAGTGCATGTTCTTATCGCGTGAAAATATACAAAAACAATAGACAAAACAAAACGATACAATCATCGTTGAACAGTCATTCTAGTATATTTGCTACATCTAAGTTAACTGAAGGCGTTTATATGACATTTTGTTTAAGCAGTTTATGTTATCTTTACGGCACAGTTTATTTTTAGTGATTGTATTGTTTGCGTCCAAATTACCCAATTTTGTTCTGTTTTTCATACGACAGATTTTTGAATCGTAAACACATTGCAAGAAAAAAATCAGTGTACACCGATTTATTTCCCATTTATAAAGCTCGTACAGATGAATTGATTCATTGATTGATTGGATGCCTGCTTTACGTCCAGCGAGCAGTATATCAGCTGTATTCAGGACGGGAACAAGTTAACAAACAATAAATCAACGGAAAATGGGGGTGGGATGGGTCACAGGGAATACATTTTGACTGCCACTGGAAAAGTATGGAGTTTTGGGTAGGGGCGGAAAATTTAGCCTTTTATAGCGGCTACAATGAGCCTACTCTTTTCGAAATCTACAAAAGGGGTCGTTATCGTGCAAGGAGCGTGGCACTCTTCAAACACGTTACCCACTACGGTCCGCGGCCAGGCTTTCCGTATTATGACCTGACAACCCCCAACGAGAGGGTCTCCCCTATCCGCCACCCGGGGACGCGCTGGGCTGCTCTGTAGGTCGAGCACTGTGAACCCTCCCAGTATGGTCCCAGCAAATAATTTGAATTTTCCGACAAAGTATACATATATTTTTTATGTACCATATTGTATATGTGCCATAACAACCTAGCTGACAGTAAAAACATCATGGCTATAGCTTAGTTAAGATTCTTTTTAACTTTCATATCTTAAAATGCTTCATAAATAATTAGCTGACAGGATACCATAGTTGAAATGATAATTACCACAAATACCCGTGGTGGCTGTAGTCGTATCATAATAACCGTAGCTGTTTGTGTCGTATCAACCTTGGTAGACTTAGTTGACTTTAAAAACAGTACAAAATAAATAAAAGGAAAGAAAAGGACAAATTATTACTTAATTACAACATTTTTCGACAAGCATTTGCTACGTTTTCTGCGGTAGCGTTTTCCGGTGCTCAGACTGCGTACAGTTGTATTCCCAACTTATGATGCATGACTATTATTGACTATTTCACTAAAATGCTATTGCAAGCAATATACTAATTGAAAAACGGAATCAAAAACTATACGAAGTGGTTGCTTATATACAGTACATTTGATATTAATCTTAATTTGATTCGTTTCATGGAAATTGTTACAGGAAATCATGTCTGTTTATTGTGTAGTATAGAAATCATCGTGACGTTCAAAAACCGATACAGTTTGAACATGGATTTAATTTTACTTAGGTTCCAGATGGAAAAATAATTATTTTATTTTATAATACATGAAAAATCTACATGCTTTGTAAAAAATTAAACGAGTTTTTCTATTTATATATTGTGCACGATAAGTTTATGGTGTGTCCGTGTTACTGTAACATCTAGGTGTGTCCTTGTAACTGTAATATCTATGTCCGTGTTACTGTAACATCTTACTGTGTCCGTGTGACTGTAACATCTCAGTGTGTACGTGTTACTGTAACATCTCAGTGTGTCCGTGCTATGGTAACATTTCAGTGTGTCCGTGTTACTGTTACATCTCAGTGTGTCTTTGTTGTTACTGTAACATCTCAGTGTGTCCGTGTTAATGTAACATCTCAGTGTGTCCGTGTTACTGTAACATCTCAGTGTGTCCGTGTTACTATAACATCTCAGTGTGTCCTTATTACTGTAACATCTCAGTGTGCCCTTGCTACGGTAACATCTCAGTGTGTCCGTGTTACTTTTACATCTAAATGTGTCCGGGTTACTGTAACATCTCAGTGTGTCCGTGCTTCGGTAACATCTCAGTGTGTCCGTGTTACTGTAAAATCTTAGTGTTTCCGTGTTACTGTAACATCTCAGTGTGTCTGTGTTACTGAAACATCTTAGTGTCAATGTGTCCGTGCTACGGTAACATCTCAGTGTTTCCGTGTTACTGTAACACCTCAGTGTGTCCGTGCTACTGTAACATCTTAGTGTGTCCGTGTTACTGCAACATCTTAGTGTTTCCGAGTTACTGTAACATCTCTGTGTGTCCGTGCTACGGTAACATTTCAGTGTGTTCGTGTTACTGTAACATCTCAGTGTGTCCGTGTTAATATAACATCTGAGTGTTTCCGTGTTACTGTAACATCTCTGTGTGTCCGTGCTACGGTAACATCTCGGTGTGTCCGTGTTACTGTAACATCTCAGTGTGTCCGTATTACTGTAACGTAACATTTCGGTGCGTCCGTCTAAATGTCACATCTCGATGTCCCCGTATTTCTGTAACATCTCATTGTGTACATGTTGCTTTGATATCTATATGTGTCCTTGTTACTGTAACTCCTTTGTCTGTCCATGTTGCTATAACATCTCGGTGTCCCCGTGTATCTGTAACATCTCAGTGTGTCCTTGTTACCTGAACATCTCGGCGTCAAGTGTTACTGCAAAATCTCGGTGTGTCCGTTCTGTTACATCTAGTTGTTCCTGTGTTACTGTAACATCTCGGTGTGTCCTTGTTACTGTCAAATCTCGATGTATTCATGTTACTGTAACATCTCGATGTCCGCGTGTTACTGTAACATCAGGTGTGTCCATGTTGATTTAACATGTCGGTGTGTCGTTGTTACTGTGATGAGTCAGTGTGTCCGTCTTAATGTAACATTTTGTTGTGTCCGCCATACTGTAACATTGGTGCGTCCGTGTTACTGTAAGATCTCGGCGTGTTGGTGTCATTTTTAACATCACTGTGCGTCCATGTTAATGAGAGAACTAGGTGTGAATATTCTTGCGTTGCCTTGTCTTAGACATTTTTCTACAATCATATACTATTGGTACTACACCGACAATGTATTTCATCACAGGCGAGCCATAATGGATATATTTTGTGTTTAAAATTCAGTGTAATATGAGAACATTACAGCCGGGTAACTTAATCTTTGGCGACGGCTAACTTAGTTTTTGTGTCATAGTTCATTCTGAAATGATTGCTTGAAAAAGAGTAATGAAAAATAACAAAGCCAAAATGTCACAAATACAGCACTGATATGAAACGCATACACATAAAATTATTGCATTTCTATCATTATGTTTTCGTGTTCTTTGATGGTGATTTGGTTCAGACGCTTTCCTAATAATTAGCATTCGCATAGAATTTACGTTCAGATGCTATATGAAATTTGATTTTAATTTATAGAGTAACAGCAAGCAATAATTATTATTCCAATGAAACTTATTACATTGCACAAAAAATGACTGTTAAAAGGCGACATCATATAAAATGCATCGCATAGGATTTAATGAACTATAAACAAAAAGGTAAATAGGAAAATTATTGGCTATAGGATAACTATGTGCTTCCTAGACCTTTAATAAACTGGCTAATTATCGATAATTAGATCAGTGTAAGCGATGCCATTTGAATGATGGGCTGGAAATATGTTAGTTTCGTCTTTCCTTTCTACATCATGTTTTATTGCATGCACGGAGTTCCTGTTAACAGCCAAAATATTATTTCAGATTATTTCTACAAAATAAATTGTTCAGTTGTAGACCACTCAGTTTTTAACACATTAAACACTATAGAATGCGCTGCAACATGTCTTTCTGACGATCTTTGTGAAGGATTTCAAGCGGTAAAGGTGAATTCAAAATTAACAGTTTGTGCCTTATTTAATATCAGCTCAGCGACATACATGTCTAATTTGGATAGAAGGACATTTGTTAAAACACATTTCATGAATAAGGTGAGTAGTTGTAAATATTACTAACTGTTGTTATAGACCAGGAAAGCAGTGTCGTGAAAGAAATTACCATTAATGTGGTACATTTATTCAAATCTCCACATGTCATAAAGGTAATTGTCCATATTAAGCTTTTTATTTCGGTTTATGAACGTCAAAATTAATGTCTAACGATATATTTATGTTATATGACAATGAATTCTTGATATCATAGTCTGGTTCAGTGGAGAGCTACAAGACAAAAAAACCTCAAAAACATAGTGAGAAAGAAACCTCTAAATGGTGTTTATATTTTAATACGTATTTGTGTGATTTGCAATTATGATAAACTTAAAAACAAAAATGAATTTGGATAAGAAGATCGAATGCCCTGTTTTGCACGTCGTTTTCATTCTTATATGGTACATAGTCTAACATTTACATATGCAAATTCCCAAAGAACAGTGTATGACATATAAACAAGAAAATAATTTGTCAGATATGTGTGTTAATTATTAACTCCAGCATATTCCAGCTGCATTCTAGCACCGCTGCATTCCAGCTAGTTTTAATAAAGTTCTAAATTACATAAAATTGTATACCTTGATGTCTGCTTCAATATCCGTGTTATTACAAAGTAACAAAACGGAGGGGGGAGGGATGTAAATTGAAATGAAAGTTAGTAATTTGAACATATTTTAAAGGTAAGTAATTTGATTTAAATTTATATATGAAAACGATAATGATATTGTTACATGAGGCTGCGTGCTGAGTTTATAACATAGCTACAGTATTTAATTACCCTTATGAAAAAGATATTTTATATGTTCATCCTGGTAATCTATATGTTTTCATGCAGATTGATGATCCTTTTCGGACGAAAATTGTCATCGAATCAGGCAAATATTTAAAATTATTTTAATTTAATTATATACCATTAAGAAAGTGCGGTAATGTCTTACCGTTGTTTTGAAGATCAATAATTGTAAGCACTGTTTTAATGGTGTTATCAAACATAATACATACTGAGCATTATTTTCTGTGTTGGTTAACGTGTCCTTCGTGGTCATGGATTATATTTTGTGTGTTTCCTTGACTTTCCTTTGTAATAATGGATTTATATTTTGTATGTTGGTTAGATTCTTTGGTGATACATAATATTTTGTGTTAGGTTTTCCTACATATGATCATATATTATATTTGTTGGTTAGATTTTCTTCTATTTGAAATAATATATTTTGTATGTTGGTTATGGTTATTTTGTCATATATAATATTTTGTGTGTTGGTTAGGTTTCTTTTGATTATATATGATATTTGTGTTTATTAGGTTTTTCCTATTTCTACTGGGACCATACTGGGAGGGTTCCCAGTGCTCGACCCACAGAGCAGCCCAGCGCGTCCCTGGCTAGGGCAGTCAAAATTGTATTCCCTGTGACCCATCCCACCCCCATTTTAAGTTGATTTATTGTTTGTTAACTTGTTCCCGTCCTGAATATAGCTGAAATACTGCTCGCTGGACGTAAAGCAGACATCCAATCAATCAATCAATCAATCAATCAAATCATATTTCTAAAAATAAATTGTGTATGTTGGTTTGGGTTATTTTGTCATACATAATATTTTGTATCTTTTAGTTATATATATATATATATATATATATGATATTTTGCGTGTTGGTTAGGCTTTCTTCTATTTCATAAAAATATATTTTGTATGTTGGTTAGGTTGTTTTTGTCACATGTAATATTTTGTGTGCTGATTAGGGTTTCTTCTTAGTCATTTACTTTTTTGGGTGTCGTTTAGGTTTTCTTCTATTTCATATATTTTTTGTGTGTTGTTTAGATTTTTCTTCATAGTCATATATTATTTTTTGTGTTAGTTAGGTCCTCCTGTGTTGGTATGTTTTTCTCCGCAGTAATATATTATATTTTGATATTTGGTTAAGTTCTCTTTCGTGGTCATGGATTATATTTTGTCGGTTGATTAGGTTTTCTTCATGATCATGGATTATATTTTGTGTGTTGGTTAGGTTCCCATCGTGGTTGTATATTGGTTATGGTTTTCTACGTGGTTATGGATTATATTTTGTGTGTTGGTTTAGTTTTCCTTCGTGCTCATGTATTTTATTTTGTTTTTTTGGGTCAAATCTTTTTTTTTGTTCATATATTTGTGTGTTGGTTAGGTTTTCCTACGTGGTAATGGATTGTGTGTGTGGTTATCTTTTCCTTCTATTCGTGGTCATGTGTTATTTTATGTGGTAATTAGGTTCTCATGTGTGGTCATTGATGTTCTTTTGTGTGTTGGTTTTAGGTTTCCTGTGCGTTCATATATTATATTTCGGGTTTTGGTTAGGTTTTCCTTCTTGGGTATATTTTATATGTTGGTTAGGTACTCTTTCGTAGTCATGGATAATAATTTGTGTGTTGGTTAGTCTTTTCTTCGTCATTATCGATTAGGGTGTGTGTTCAGTTAGGTTCTCGCGTTAAAACATGGAAGATATTTGTATTTAGCAAAGTTTTTCTGCATGTTCTAGTATACATTTCTGCTTATCGCTATTTTGCAGTATTTTTCTTTGATCTTTATGTGCGATATTATTCCATCTCACTTTACTAGCGTGAGATGGGCCCATCTCAGCTCGCTGTCAAGACGTCGTTAGGTAAACACTGTGACATCACAATGTTACAAAACAGCGATAAACAGATTATTTACGTTTTTTGAAACTCGATGCACTTTCTCGACATCTCATCTCAGGGCTGTCGCCCTTCGATGAGATACGACGAGAAAATGCATCTCGTTTCAAAAAACGTAAATAATCTATAATTATCTCTTTCATGAACATTTGAGATGACTGAACCTACTAATAATGACACGTATTTATCATCTTTGACATATGTAAAACATACAGGAATAATATATTTAAACGTATTCGCTTTATTTAAGGAATTGTTTGTTAAAGGCGAATACCGTATTGCACACAAATGTCCATAAAGACTAATAATCTTGTGCTGTTCGTGTCAATTCTTTATGTGGCTTGGTTCAAATGAAATAAGCAGGAATTACTGCTATTTAATGTTATCATATTAAAATATTAAAATTTGATTAAACAATATAGTCAGTATATATTAAAGATTTTTTGTATGTGAATGATATGGTGGGTATTTCTTGAACTGAGCGTCATGAATGACAATGTAGAACAAAATGAACATTCAAAGAAATGAAGCATAATGGATTGTGTACATTTACTTAGCTTTGATAAGGCCGAATTTTACTGCCGTTATAATCCAAAGTTAGTTTTGTGATTTGTCGGATCCTCGCCAAAATAAACAGAGGGTACGATTATTCGTTCTTGGTACGATTATTCGTTCTAAGGAAAATTCGATATCAAAGCTTAGAACGAATAATCGTACCCTCGGTTTTTTTTCTGGCGAGCTTTTATATCGATTTTTCCTATGCACAGCTGCATAAACTATTTGTTGAAACGTCTTCTGTAAGACTCTCTGAATCATACATAATATCTCATAATAAATGCGCTCTAACTGAATATTACTATAAATTTAAAACAGTTTGGAGACGTTTTCAAAATATGGGCCACACACGTGTTTCTGACGTTTACACGAATGTAACATTCAATAGTCTTGTACACAAAAATCTTTGTCAGACTTGGACATCAAAGTACAAACCAGACTTTAATTTAAACCAAACAACTCCAAACGTTAATCTTGGCTACCTGGCCATTAATTTTTGATACCAAAATTGTTTAAGTGGTAGTGTGATGTTGACGATGGCTTGTTTACAAAACAATATACTTTTAGTTGTCCCTGTGTAACTGTAACATCTTGATGTGTCTGTGTTACCGTACCATCTCGGTGTTCGTGTTACTGTACTATCTCGGTGTCCATGTCATTGTAACGTCCCGGTGTGTCCATGTTATTGTAACATCTTTATTTGTATGTGTTATTGTAACATCTCGATTTGTATGTGTTATTGTACCATCTAGGTGTGTCCGTGTTACTTTAATATCTGGTGTGTCCTTGTTGCTGCAACATCTTAGTCTCCGGTGTTACTGTAACATTTCCGTGTGTCCGTGTTACTGTAAAGTCACGGTGTTTCCGTGATACTGCAACATCACGGTGTGTCCATGTTACTGTAACATTTCGATGTGTCCGTGTTACTGTAACATCTCGATGCCCCGTGTTACTGTGATATTTCTGTTTCCGTGTTGCTGTAATGTCTCGGTGTGCCCGTGTTGCAACAACATTTAGATGCATCCGCGTTACTGTAACGTTTCATGGTGCCCGTGTTACTGACTCGTTTCATTGTTTACGTGTTACTGTAACATCTGGTGTGTCCTTTATTGCTGTTACTTCTCGTTCTCTTCGTCTTTCTGTAACATTACTGTGTGTTCGTGTTACTGTAAATCTCGTGTGTACGTGTTGCGGTAGCATCTTAGCGTACCCGTGTTCCATTAACATATCAGTGTGTTCGTGTTGCTAATCATCTCGGTCGGTGTCCCCGTGTTACTGTAACATCTTTGTCCGTGTTACTGTAACATCTTTGTCCGTGTTACTGTAACATCTTTGTTTGTCCGTGTTACTGTATAACCTAGGTTTTCCCGTTTTACTTTAACATCTCGGTGTGTCCGTGTTACTGTAACATCTCGGTGTGTCCGTTTTATTGCAACATGTCGGCGTGTCCGTGTTTTTGTAACATCTCTGTGCATCCATGTTACTGAAAGAACTCGGTGTACATTCTCTTGCATTGCCTAGTCTTTGACATTTTTCTACGACGCGCCATACTAGATATAATTATACTACATGTTTAAATGTCAGTGTATCATTAGTACGTACAGCCGTGCAAAGTATTCTTCGGCGACGGCTAACTAGTTTGTCTCAAAGCTCATTCTGAACTGATCGCTTTCAGATAGTTAATTATACTCAATAGAAAAGAATAATGTAGAATAACAAAGCCATAAAGTCACAAATACAGTACTGATGTCAAACGCATACACATACAATTATTGCATTTCTATCATAACCTTTTCGTGTTCTTTGATGGTGATAACTTTTCAGTAAGCTTTTCTACTAATTAGCATTCACATAGGATTTACTTTCAGCTGCTATGAAATTTGATTTCAATATATGAAGAAACAACAGGAAATAACTATAATACTCAATACAACTTATTACAGTGCACAAAAAATGACAATTAAAAGGGATGTTATACAAAATGTATCGCATTTATTCAACTATTAACAAAAAGGTAAATTAGAAACTTATTGGCTATAGGATAACTATTTGCTCCCTAGACCTTTAATAAACTGGCTAATTATCGATAATTTGATGAGTGTAGGCGATTCCATTTAAGTGATGGGTTGCAAATATGTTAGTTTCGTCTTTCCTTTCTACATCATATTATATTGCATGCACGGAGTTCCTGTAAAAAGCCAAAATAATATTTCAGATTATTTTTACAAAATAAATTGTTCAGTCGTAGACCATTCAGTTTTAACACATTGAACACTATATAATGCGCTGCAACATATCTTTCTGATGCTTTTTGTGAAGGATTTCAGGCAATAAAGGTTAATTCAAGATTAACAGTTTGTGCCTTGTTTAATATCAGCTCAGCGACATACACGTCTAATTTGGATAGAAGAACATTTGTTTAAACACATTTCATGAATAAAGTGAGTTGTTGCAAATCGTACTTACTGTTGTTATAGCCAAGTAAACTAAAGTCATGTAAATTGTTTTTTTTATTTCAGTTTATGAACGTCCAAATGTATGTCAAAAGATTTATTTATGTATTATAACAATGATTCGTTACTGAATTAGTTACGATTATGATATTCTGGTGAATATCATAGTCGTTACTGTTTCAGTGGACAGCTACGAGAAAAAAACTTCCAGAGAAAGAAACCTCTAGATGGCGTATATGATTAAATATAAATGTGTAATTTGCAATTATTATAAACTTAAAAACGATAATGCCCTGTTTTGCACTCAGTATTCATTCTTATATGGTTAACAGTCTAACATTTACATATGCAAATCCCATAGAACAGTGCGTGACAATTAAAAAAGAAATTAATTTGTCAAATTTGTGTGTTAATTATTAACTTATACTTAATTTGCATTCCAGCTAGTTTTAATATAGTTCGAAATTATGTACAATTTAATATCTTGAAGTATGATTCAATACCCGTTTAATTACAAAGTCACAAAAACACAGAGGTGAAGGAGTTAATTATATTGATATGAAAGTAGGTAATTTGAATTTAAAATACATATTTCACAGGTTAGAACTAAAATTACATATGAAAAAGGTAATGATATTGCCAGAGGGAGCGTGGTGAGTGAATACCAACAATGCAAACATAATGATTAAATTAACCCAGATAAAAATATGTTATATGCACATTCCATATGTTTTTATGCAAATTTATGATCTCTTTTTGGACTAAAATTGCTATAGGATCAGACAAATATTTAAAATTATTTTGTTTAAAACATAGCATTTCATAATGATAACTGTCTATTGATTTATGCATTAATATTCCTTAATCCATGTGGTCTGCATACTGTTTTGATAGGAAGTAGCCTCTACCACTACCTTATATTATTCAAATATGTTAATACGACGAGGCCAATACGGGTTATATTACATTATGAAATTGCAGTAATATTTTACCGTTGTTTTGAAGACCATTAATTGTAAGCATTATTTTAATGGGGATATTAAACATAACATATGTTATGCATATTTTGTGTGTTGGTTAACGTTTCCTTCGTGGTCATGGATTATATTTTGTGTTATTCTTTGGCGTTCCTTTGTGATCATGGATTATATTTTGTATGTTAGTTAGGTTCTTTGGTCATATATAGTATTGCGCGTGTTAGTTAGGTTTTCCTACATGGTCATATATAATATTTTGTGTTAGTTAGGTCTTTCTTTGTGGTCATATATTGTATTTGAATGTTGGTTAGGTTTCTTCTACTTGAAATCATTAATTTCGTCTATTGGTATATAATATTGTATGTGTTGATTAGGTTTACTTCTATTTCATATTGATAATTTGCCTGTTGGTGATGGTTCTTTTGTCATATATAATATTGTGCGTGTTGGTTAGGTTTTTGGTTATATATATGATATTTTGTGTGTTGGTTACGTTTCTTCTATTTCTTATAATATATGTTGCATGTTTATCATATATTATATTTTGTATGTTGATTAGGGTTTCTTCTTGGTCATGTACGTTTTTTTTTGTTAGGTTTTTGTCTATATTTTTGTATGCTTTGTTAGATTTTCCTTCATAGTCATATATTATATTTTGTGTGTTGGTTAGATTTTCTTCTTTGTCATGTACGTTTTTTGTGTCGGTTAGGTTTTCTTCTATTTTATATATTTTTGTGTATTGTTTAGATTTTCCTTCATAGTCATATATTATATGTTGTGTCATGGTTAGATCATCTTATGTAGTATTGGATACAAATTGTGTTTATTGGTAGGTTTTCTTCTGCGATAATATACATGTATTACATTTTGTTTGTTAGTTATGTACTCTTTCGTGATCATAAATTATATTTTGTCTGTTGGTTAGGTCTTTCGTCGTGGTGATAAATTCGAAATTTCGTGTGTTGGTGAAGTTTTTTTTTCGTGGAATATATTTAGTGTTTTTGGTTAAGTTCTCCTTCGTGCTCATGGTATATTTTTTTTGGTAGGTTCTCGTTCTTGTTCATGTATTTTGTATGTTGGTTATGTTCTTTGTCGTGGTCATTATCTCTTCACTATCACATTCATTAACATTGGAGATGACTGAACCTTACTAATACTAACACGTTTTATCATCCATGACATATTTAAAACATTCAGGGATAATTTATTTAAAAGTGTTTGCTTTATATTAATGAATTGTTTGTTAAAGGCGAATACTGTATTGCACACAATGTCAAGAAGGGAATATTTCTTATCTTGTGCTGTTCGTGTCCATGTACATATATTTTACTTGTTATGCTTTTATTTGTTAAATGTACAACATGAATTTATTATGTAGCTTCGTTCAAATGAACTATAAGTAGAAATTCAGTGGTAATTAAAAGTATCATATTAAAATATTAAAATTTTATTAACAAATATAGTAAATATATGTTTCAAAGAATTTTTCTAGGTGAATGTCTTGGTTGATATTTCTTTAACATTCCAAGAAGCATAATGTATCATGCGCTTTGCGTTGAGATCGATTATTTCTATCTTCAGCTGCAAAAACTGTTTGATGAGACGTCTTTAGTAAAGCTGTCTGGATCATAATCACATCTCCTTATTCTAAATAAGTGCGCTCTCACTGAATATTACTATAAACGTAAAACACGGTACCATCACTGTTGAGGCTGTTTTTTAATTGGACCACCCACGCGATTCTTACGTTCACACGGAAGGGACAATCAATAGTCTTGTAAACACAAAATCGTTTCAGGCTTAGACACATAAAAGCCCAAACCAAGACATATAAAGACATAAAAGCCCAAACCAAGACATATAAAGACATAAAAGCCCAAACCAAGACATATAAAGACATAAAAGCCCAAACCAAACCAAACTGCTCAAAACGTTACTCTTGGCTACCTGACCTATAATAATTGATGCCAATGTTATTTCAATGGTAGTGTGGTGTTGACGACGCCTTTTTTATACAGAACCCGGCATACTTTTGTTGACTGATGTATTACTGAATCTCTAAACCGTAGAAATGAACATGACCGGAATGCAATATCAAGAGGTTATCCTTTTAATTAACAACCCTCCATTTGGTGAGGGTTTTTTGTTAAATATATCTTTAACAGCTGGATATTAAAGAAACCACAGAAACAGCTTCATATACATTTTAGGCTTAAACCACTAATGTAACGATAATCGTCATCTCGGCACAAGAATTAACAACACACGAGACTATTTTAATTTCAAACAAAATTCTATAAAATTGTCCTCACTTGTATAGCAATAAATTGCATCTTCTCCTGCATACGGTGTCTATATTTCTTAAATGATCAGGTTGGAAAGAGCCTCTAGTAAATATAATGATGTTACAAACGTTACCAATTTCTTCGGGATAAACTTATATAAACCATGGTTACGAGAAAATAAGACAAGTCCGCGCCTTTAATAAGTTTTAGTAAAGATATAATTTCTTTATTGATGAATAATTTCATTCAAAAATATGATTGCAGATAGTTTTCCAATTTTTGAATTCAGCACATAGTGACTGTTGTGAAATGATCAATTGGTTCAAACATTTTTTTGTTGTTGTTTCGCAAATTTGCCTGTTTCGTGGATTGTCTTTTTGAATGTTTCCTATTCTATTACCTCAATTCGAACATTGTCGTTGCCTAAAGGTCATTTTTTGGGACGATTGAATGCAGTTTCCGGACGTACGACAGCTTCTGGTATTCTCATATTTTCGTCATCTGATTACATTTATCGATATTTAATATTACGTTTTCAGACGGCGAGGGATTTTCAAATGTCTTTTCGATTGTTTCATCCATCTAGACATTTAATTAAAACGTGTGGGGGATTAAATCGGATCTCGGGAAGTTTTCTAACAACAAATATTTTTGAAAAATCATAAATAGCATTCATTATACATTGATCATTTTATTTTCATTAATTAATTTGCATTTGTTTTTTTCAGTTTTGATTTATATTGACCTTGAGAAAACTGTTTAAAACATTTTGTAATTCAATGAGGCAGTCAAACATAATTAACGATCTCGTTTTACTGTTTTAAAAAGAAAAAGCAAGGGTACCGTTAGTATAAATGCTTATTCAACCAAAAACATGAATGGTTAATTTTATTTATTTCGTCAATATTACAATACACTTTTAGTTGATTGATTAATACTTGCGATATTACGCAATATTAAAGTTAAAACTGTTGAATAGAGAACAAATCAATAAGCAGACGGCCACAATCGTGAGTCAGTAAGCGAGAAATTTGTGTGAAAATAACTAGATAACATGAATTAATGTGAAGCAGTATGTGGGTATATTGTTTTTATAATTATACCATTTCTCCCAAGTAGTGAAAAAATATATCTATCTATAGCTTTAAAGAGATTCCAGCATGTAGAGCCACCCTACTAAGGTTTGGGGTTTCTTTTTCACTCTTCAAAGTGATAACACAGTCAGTCATGCATTACATTGTTAACGAATCGGACCATGACGAGTGTCAGTTCTGGGACAAAATTAAATAAGGCATAACAACAACTGTACTGTTTATATAAATAAGCTTTTGTTCAACTCAGGATTTCATGGAATTAAAACTATTATTTTTTATAAACATTTATGAAGTCGTTAATCCAAAATAAGACTATGTATGAGTGAAATTTCACGTTTTAAAATTTTCCGCCTTTTAACCAACTACGGCCGATAAAGAATACATTGTCGTTTCCACTCCTTTCAATAAGGTTTCCAAGAAAAATATACAAGTTGGAATAATCAATATAATGTTTTGGTTTGTTGACATTTTTATTAACCTTATGTCACGAAGTACCATCAGTAATCATAGTCATGAAAGATTAAAATAAGAGATAGAGATAAATACGAATGGTTTCGCAGATTGAAAGGAATTAAGAAACGATTTTTATGACAAGTCGTCATGACATATACTTGTGTTATTCAGTCTCTGTGTTTTAAATATGTGTCATTTTGGAAAAGTACCCAGTGCAATTAAAAAGTTGATGTTTAACGTCCGTGGAGCAGTATTTCAATTATATTCAGAATCAATGTAATAGCGTAAGAAAAGTAAGCGTTACAGCTACACCTCAAAGAAATAAAAGTACATTTAGTGCAGCATCAAACTTGCATATCTGTCTCCACTCAAGACACCTTAACTGAACATCAGACGACCACCTTATACGTTATACATTAGTATGCTCTTCTACATTAAGAAAATTAAAAAAAAGCAATTTCTGTTATGTTGATTTCTGAACCAAATATCTGGCTTTTATGGTAGTTTACTTTAACATAAAGTTGACGTTTCATTATTGATCATTATTGTCCACTGCGGACAGGGTGCGCTCGACTTCAATCTTAATTGACAAGATTGCCAGTTTTCCTACAGAAGGTCGGGCTACCTCTACAATAAAAACTAGAAGCCATGATATAGCTGAAAAATTGCTGAAAGTGGTTTTTAAACACAATTTAAACAAACGAGCAAACTCATTATTGCCTATTGATATTGCATTGTCTGCAGTTTTCTATGTCGTATAACAATACAATCCTTATTATTAACAGCTAAACTATTATACGGGTGTGAAGTTAGCAGTGGGTTCAATATTCGATATTCGACATTCGAATATCGAACTCGCTGCTAGCAGTGGGTTCGATATTCGACATTCTAATATCGAACTTGCTGCTAGCAGTGGGTTCGATATTCGATATTAATAAATACACATTATCAAATACAAGATAAAAAAATGTATAATATTGCTATACATACTACCTTGGGGAATTTTATACATATGGAGATTTTTGGTATGTAAGGGAGCCCAACAGCGTCAAATTTGAATATCGAACTGGTAGATATACAGTTACGCGTGAATATGCATGTGTATGCCGAGAAATAACCTAAGTTTTTTATTCAAAGCTGTCCTGCTGTGGTCATCAGTGTCAATTAATATGCCTAAGGCTTATCTGTAGCAAACTAAATGTGTTCGTTACGCCACGGAGGCAATAAATTTTATATCTTTTACCATGTTGTAATTTTTTAATGAGTTAATTTTGAAAGTTAAAGAAATTGCGAAAGTTAAAGAAAGGTCCTGTACGAACACATTTAGCACCAGGTATCGTGCTTTCTACGATAGTGACTTACAAATACGAAAACTTGGTTTTCGGACTTATTTCTCGTCAGTGATTGTATGTCCACTTTTCATATTTATAGAAAACTGGCTATAAACGAAAAAAGAACGCACACCCACCGAGAACGTCACCTATAGCATATACTTTGAGCTTACCTCCCTTTCCATTGATGTCTTTAACGGTATATTGTGTATTTCAGTGTGTTTTCTAAACTGCAAGGACTGCTAAATTTGGATTTTATTAAAAACAAGAATAATTGTTGATATGATGTCAAGTGACTTACCTTTATATTACCACGGAGGTTTATATTTTCTTTCCTAGGGAGACCGTCGTCGGTTATGGACGTATATTGATTGAGGCACGATCGTGATAACAAATGTTAATTAAAGGGCGACGCGGATGATTGTAGTCGGAGCATGTTTAATATTATTTGACAACGTTTAAAGAATTTCTCAACAACAACAAAATAACGTCGGAAAATGTTGTTAGTTTCGTATCGTATTTAAGTTCAAATGCACTGTGGAATGGTAGTTTTTTCTTCAGTCCGAGTCAATACGACCTTTTCATCCTCTTTCAATCTTCATGAAACTTGGCAAAACAGTTGGCATTATATAGCTTTAGATGCTGTCAAAAGCAATTTAAGGCATCTGGACGGGTTTGGTATGTAAGGGAGCCCAACAACATCAAATTTGAATATCGAAATGATAAAAAAAATCACTTAAGTGTGAATATGCGAACCTCGGGACCACCCTTCCATCCTTTTCAATATTCATGAAACTTGGCAAAACAGTTGGCATTATATAGCTTTAGATTCTGTCAAAAGCAATTTAAGGCATCTGGACGGGTTCGGTATGCAAGGGAGCCAAACAGCCTCAAATTTGAATATCGAAATGATAAAAAAAAATCACCTAAGTGCGAATATGCGAACCTCGGGACTACCCCTTCATCCTCTTTCAATCTTCATGAAACTTGGCAAAACAGTTGGCATTATATAGCTTTAGATGCTGTCAGAAGCAATTTAAGGCATCTGGACGGGTTCGGTATGTAAGAGAGACCAACGACATCAAATTTGAATATCGAAATGATAAAAAAATAACTTAAGTGCGAATATGCGAACCTCGGGACCACCCCTTCATCCTCTTTCAATCTTCATGAAACTTGGCAAAACAGTTGGCATTATATAGATTTAGATGCTGTAAATGAGGATGAAGGGGTGGTACCGAGGTTCGCATATTCGTAATTAAGCTTTATAATGCCAACTGTTTTGCCAGGTTTCATGAAGATTGAAATAGGATGAAAGGGTGGTCCCGAGGTTCGCATATTCACACTTAAGTGATTTTTTTTATCATTTCGATATTCAAATTTGATGTTGTTGGGAACCCTTACATACCAAACCCGTCCAGATGCCTTAAATTCCTTTTGACAGCATCTAAAGCTATATAGTGCCAACTGTTTTGCCAAGTTTCATGAAGATTGAAAGAGGATGAAAGGGTCGTATTGACTCGGACTGAAGAAAAAACTACCATTCCACAGTGCATTTCAACTTAAATACGATACAACAATTTCCGACGTAATTTTGTTGTTGTTGAGAAATTCTTTAAACGTTGTCAAATAATTTTCAACATGCTCCGACTACAGTTATCCGTGTCGCCCTTTAATAAACATTTATTATTATTCACGATCGAGCTTCAAGCAATATACGTCCATAACCGACGACGGTCTATAAACCTATCTCCGCGGTAATATAAAGGTAAGTCACGTGATATCATATCAACAATTATTCTTGTTTTTAATAAAAGCAAAATTTAGAATTCCGGGCAGTTAAGAAAACACACTGAAATAAAAAAAAAATACCGTTAAAACAGAAAAAAAGAAAGACACCAATGGTAAGGGAGGTATGCTCAAAGTATTATGCTAGTTGACATTCTCGGTGGGGGTGTCCTTTTTCCGTTTATAGCTAAGTTTTCTATTAAACTGAAACGTGGATATACAATTAATGGCGAGAAATAACAGTCCAAAAACCAAGTTTTCGTATTTGTAAGTCACTATTGTATAAAGCACGATACCTTGTGCTAAATGTGTTCTTACATGACCTTTCTTTAACTTTCAAAATTAACTCATAAAAAATTACAACGGGGTAAAAGACGGAAAATATATTGCCTCCGTGGCGTAACGAACACATATAGTTTGCTACAGATAAGCCTTATGCATATTAATTGACACTGATGACCACAGCAGGATAGCTTTGAATAAAAAAATGGAGGTTATTTCTCGGCATGCACGTGCATATTCACACGTAACTGATTATTTAACACTTCGATATTCAAATTTGACGCTGTTGGGCTCCCTTACATACCAAACCTTTCCGGATGTATAAAATTCCCCAAGGTAGCATGTATAGCAATATTATATATCTTTTTATCTTGTATTTGATAATGTGTATTTATTAATATCAAATATCGAACCCACTGCTAGCAGCAAGTTAGATATTAAAATGTCGATTATCGAACCAACTGCTAGCAGCAAGTTCGATATTTTAGGCGATTCTACACGTTTGGTTAAACAATAGTCAAAATATATAAAAATAAAGGTGGTATATAAATGGTATAATAAAGTAGGAAGTATTATGACGAAAATAAGTATCTACAACAAAACAAGCTGCAAAAAGGTAATAACGGATAAATCGAATAGAAAACCATCAATTAGAGTTGTAGAAATGGTACTTGTTATCACGGAAACATGTACATCTCATTCTACAGTATACATAGAAATATCCACCAAGATCAAACACCGCAGTGACACGTTGTACCAGGCACATTCGGGAAGCTGATTCCTGATATGGTAATGGGATAAGTACAATATTTAGAATGTTTCTACAGCGCTACAATAAATGACGTTCTGGGGTCGTCTGCCAGGGTCCGCATTTGTTTACTAACACTTACGGTTTCCAATACAGTCGGGACTTGCGTTTAAACCATTTATTTGCTATGTGTTCTTTAAACTTCATTACAATAGTTTATATCTCTGAAATACAATAAACTTAAAAACAAAATCATAAAATTTACATTTATATTGACAAATCATACTGATAACTGCCTGTTATTTGCAAAATGAAGAACAAATTCTCTTAACTCCATTTTTACGCTCATGACTTGACTACGCGGTAAATGGAAGGTGTTTTGTTTATGACATCATTTGTTCTTATTATGACGTTATTATTTTAAACCAATCAACTTCTTAGAACCGCATTTTCACTGGTGGCGCGAACTTTTTTTTCCACACCGGTAATTCGGTTTGAATTAAACGCTTAAATTAGAGATTATGTGTGTCTTTGTGTTGGTAGCATAGATCAAGTTCCAAACAAACATTAAGAGTCTCTGTATTGAATAGTTCTTGAACTCGTCTTCAGGATGTTTATCTATAGCCTTAAGTAAAATAAGTTTTTTTCGAAAACTTTTCTATGTGCAAACACGCTTTTTTATTTGAACTAAATTTGAAAACAGTTAGTGGTGATTTCCACACTTAATGGTGTTCACTGCAGCATAAACGCGATAAGCTGCATTCGCCGTAGTAGAAACACGAAAATACAACAGAAACCTTCACCGACCTTAACATAACAAGTAAAGAATTACGTTTTAAAGAACTATACAAGTGGTAAGTAGAGGCCTCAAAACAACCGAGCAACGCCATAAGAGAACTATAGTTTGTTTCACCCATCACAGTAATCTTGTCTGATCGTTTTTTCGTGGAATTCGAAGTAACACAATGGTTAGAGATCTGAGTAACTCTGTCACAACCTGATTAGCGTTCACGTTCACGGACGGTAAAAACAAATTATAACTTCGTCAAGACGCTGTTAATTTTTTTTTTAAAGTTTATTATTTAAGAAAAAAAAGTTTTGTCAGTTCATCTTGTAAAGACGTACCAGACTGGTATTTTCATTTATACTTGTATCAATACGTGTAATATTAAATTATGATTTTTAGAGTATAATTTTATCTGCTAAACATTAATTACACGCTGTTGATGTTGCTTATCAATCTAAAATATATAATTTTGACTTCAAAAACATTTGCACACGCAGGAATACATACTTGACTACGACTTTAAATTTCACTTTCTTCATCGATTACAGTTTCCTTATTAGGTGTCAAAAGATGCATTAGTTTTCATAGATATAAAGTTTTATGTTTCATTTAAAATAATTAAATCGCGAAGATTAAACTACAGAAACCAACCAATGAAAATAGTCAAATTAAACAGTTATCATATTCTATTGTTGTTTCTCTGATCGTTTAATATAGCACATTAATAGCAATGAACACAAAATTTATTAATACTATATACTCTTGGTTTGTCTCGTTATTGTCGTGGTATAGTAAAATTGCATCCACCAATACTATGGGCAGCCATTCGGGCAAAAATTAAAAAATTTTTGAAACCGATGGTAAATATTAAAGGGACAAAAAAAAACAAATAACTTGCATAAATGTATTAACAGACGTTAAACGATAAAAAAGTAACTTTTAAGAGCAGACAACAATTTGAACAAAAACGAAAACAAGACGAATACACACTGTAAACTCATTTATTATCATTTTATTCCATAAAAAATATCCTGACCCCAAGTGCCTGTGTTCTGGTCCAAAACGATGTTTGTTTAGAGAATACAGCTTTGAATTAAAGCTACACAAGGTCACGTTCTTATAGTTTAGTTTTATATGTAAAACTTGTATATCCCTAGTGCTTTGAAGTGTGCTCCTTGCTTCTTATTTTTGTGTGTCTATTTATTCTTTTCTGGTCATTTTTAATTATGGTATGATCTTTTGATTGTCTCTTTTGACTGTATGACTATATTTATACATTGATTGTCTCTTAACTTAGAGCTTATGTACGTTTAAGTTGTGTTTTATATTCGGTGGTGTGTGTCTCTTTTAATTGTGTGCTTTCTATATGTCAGACTCTTTTAATATTGTATTTATCTGGACTACGTATGCTCTCTGTATTTATTTTGAAATAAGTAGGTCATAAGCTCATTAGAGCTTGTCATCATCATCATCATCATCATCATCATCATGATTGATTGATTGATTGATTGATTGATTGATTGATTGATTGATTGATTGATTGATTGATTGATTGATTGATTGATTGATTGTGCGACTTATCTGTATTGTATGAGGGTCAAGGCTCACCCCGTCAGATAATTTGTATGTTACTGTTCCAGTCAAGATGGTATAACCTCGTATGTGTCCTTTCTCTTATTGCTTTTGTTATTAATTTGTATATTTTCCGTCTTGTAATGATTTACGTTTTGTTAACGAAGCTTGAATTTGGCTCGGAAATTATACGGTAACATAATAAGCAATAACAAAGAATTGTTTGTATTGAAAAAGAGAGAAAACTAAAGACTTCACTTTATTTTACGGTTACTGGTGCATTAAATTTGTTGCAATACGACTGTTTTGTTATAAAATACATTTTCTGTTTGATATAAAGACATCGTTTGTTATGATTGAATAGCATTAATTCAAAACGCCACACGATAGACAAGCGAGGCCGATAATCTATTTAGAACACTGGTTTTATGCTACAATGGAGTCCGTTTCATCACTTGCACAAAAGATTAATGACTTACATGTATATTATAAAAGACCATCTTCCTTTAAACTTGTACAGTTATTGAGTACTTAAAATTTAAAAGATATCCGCAATATATGTAAATTTTTACTGCATGCAGTCTAAGATCTACATTGTTGAATGTATAAAATTATATCTTACCAAATCTGTATTATTTTCTCTGATGTGTAATATTATTGATAGTAAACTTTGCTGTAATTTATGTACTGATGAGCCTTGCAGCTCAAAGTAATAAAATGAATTGAATTGAATTGAATTGAATTGTATATTGTTTGTGTGTTGATAAAGAAATTATAATGATTGACTAATACGTTTCGGAAATTAGGTCAATGACAATATTGTTTAATAGTTTATCTTGTATTTTTCTTTGATATAAACGAACATTAAATAATAAATATTGTGTTATTTCATTTAGTTTACGTATTCTAAATTCTGAACATTGTATGTCACGACAACAACACTAAGTTGAACTTATCCTGGTTTAAGAATGACTTCTTATATTTTTTATTTTTCAACCCAATAATGAACAAATATTTGACAAGTAAAAGAACATGAAACAAGTTTGAACAATTGTGTAAGAAGTATTTAAAAATAAGTTGCGGTAAAGGTGGGCGTTTCCTCGTGGCAATTGTTTTATTGGAAAACTAAAAACAGATTTTGCCCAATCAAATAAAACTATTTAATGAATATTTATTTATAAAGAAATAAAGAGCAGACCCCAAAGAGCATTTTATAATGTCTACAATCGAAAGCATGTCAACACTTTAAGTCACATTTTAGAAATTAGATTTTTTAACGAACATATTTTTGTGGATAAAATTTACGTCTGATTAATGGCTGATCATCTCAAGTATGAATTCATGTGTAAAGTTAGTCCGAGAATACCTTACTGTAACCATCAACAATCATTAAGTGAGAACATAAACTTAGACACTTACAAGGCCTGTCTCTGTATACACTGATATTTTCTTATACGAATACAATTTTTATTGACAGGTTGCAAGCCAATGTAACCTAGTGATTACCACCTCAATCTATACTACTGACCATTTACAGCAGACGACAAGAGGTTCACCAACATCTGTCGGTTCATTGTCATCATCGCCTCCAACGACTTCACGAATTAGCACACAAACAACCACTACGACATTACGGAGTAGCACACAAACAAAGACTTCGACTCTACCAGTGAGCATAACTACGACAGAATCCGCGCCTGACCTTTGTTTTGTTCAAGCGGCAATATATATATCAACTTCTGGTGAATTTTGGCTTTTCTTCAACAACTATTTACAGATCTATTCGTCTTTAAACGATCTGACGACAACACATTTTACTCGTAATAATATTACCAATATCTTTTCCGATGCTCCTCAGTCGATTGAAGCAGCGTATTTTGATGGAAAAAATGTAGTTCTAATAAAAGGTACTCGTCAGATTATAAATAGTATATTTTGTTCGAGGAACAACAACACATATGTGTGTTATTTATACATGATTAGGATTTGTTGTAAATTGTTAAAGTAAAAAAATTGTCATATTCATTGGTATCCTAGGTCAGTAGTCACATATGAAAATACGTCATACACGTGTTCAATCAATGAATTATCAAAAATACTAAAACGTAGCATGCGTGTTAGCTGACTCAAATAGAGTCCTTATGTCTATTTCTGTTTATGTTTTGTTCACTTTTTAACATAAACGTTTTGTATTAGTATACTTGTATTCACAGGTTTAACAATTATCAATAATAAAATTTGATATGTTTATATTTTACACGTGATAGGGTCGGTCAACTTTGTCCTATAAAGGAAACTACAGTATCACACAGCAACCCTAGTTATCTTACTGTTATATTTTGCAGATCAACAGGCATATATTTATGAAACGTGGACTAACGGAAGTAGAGCCAAAAACAAACTTTCAACAAACGTTCATTTTGGTAAAGATGTACCTGATAAACTTGATGCTGTGATTGTCAATGGCAAGAACGATTTATTTTTGTTCTCTTCAAATGAGGTCACAAGGTTAAAGGACGGTACTTCTTCAAAGTTTCAGTTCGATAATAATGGAGATTCTAACTATTATAAAGCTACTAACAATGTTGATAGACCACTATTAGTGACAGCTGGTGAAAAGGTTGACACATCAACACATTACATATTTAGTCGCAATACAATAGTAAAATTCACAGAAGGTAACAGAGGTACATGGAATAATATTGGAACTGTTTCCTGCAGTCAATAACTGCTGAGATAATTTTGTGTTAAGGGAATTCAGGACACTTGCACTGAAAATAATTTGTCATTTAATTTTCTTTAAACTTGGAATATATAGTTATTTTTTTATACAAATAATTATAAAAACTAGGCATTGGAATTTCAAATTTTGTAGATTATAGTGAGAAGAAAATAAAAAGCACTAAACATGAAAAAAAAAAAATCTGTCCATCGAATTTTCTTAACCTTTTCTATAATGTCAAACAATTCGTATACATTTTAGTAATGAAATAAATAAGGGTCTCCGAGTTAAGTTTTTGTCTATTTAGAAATAACTGGTAAAAAGGGTACCGAAAATTGGTATTTCTAAGTCAAAACTAACTATCTTTTTAAAAAATTTCATTACTTGTGTGTATAACGAACTCGCTTATGCGAAAACTTTGTATTTAATTTTTTTAGGAAATTAAGATTTTTAAAGAGAGAAATTTGTATTAATTTTACCATAAATGTGATATCTATGTTGAGATTTTCACCAAAAAGGCGAATGGTGTCCTGCATCCCCTTAATTTTGTTTTTGTTTTTCTTGTGTTTAAGTCTGTGAACTCCACTGTAAATAAATCCGGTTTGTTTCAATCTAATGAATTCTTTAAATGTTTGGTGTGTCACGAAAAAAATGGAAGTTACCATGGAGTTTCTGGAAACGATGTTATGGATAATCTAAACTATGGTGAAACAAAAGATGGAACAACAACAAAACAAACAGGCACAAAACACAACCCAAAAGTTTAGTAACACTAACCCCAGTAAAACCGTGTTTCGGATTCGTAAATAACTCCATGTGTGGCATCCGTCATATCACGCATATTAGTCATATCCGGGGGAAGTCAAAATCCAATAAGAATGAGTAATAGTGGATGAGACAAATGAAACAAATAATTTGTGACACATGTATTCCTTAACTGTCAAGTCATCATGGCCACAGTAAACTTTTCTAGGTGATGACTTCAGTTTTTGCCATTAAGAACCCTGGTGCAATAGCTTTTCTTTCAGTAAAGGAAGCCTGGATAGGGAATACACGCTCTTGAGTACCTAATCAATTGGGAGATGTATACTGCCTGTGCAGATGGCATGTTGCCACATTAACATGGGCAATTCTTAATAGGAAAATAAAAGTCATCCCATTTTTCCTAAATTTTTGTTCCCTTCCGACCAACATTGTAATTTTCTAGACGTATGTCAAGGTATGAGGCAGATGTAGCTGTCTCTGTGGTGGCCTAAATTTCAGTGGGGATGATTTTATTAACACTATTCATATTGTATGTAGGGTTATTCAATAAAAACACGACATCTATATATATATATCGTCAGTATCCAAATACTCGCTATATCAAATGGATGTTGTGATAATACCGATCGTGGCACAAATGACATTAAATTACACCTTTGTATTTATTTCTACTCAACACATGAAGTGACAAATGCCCTTCGGCTAGGAATGCTTCTATAGATAACAATTAGAGAATTAAATAGACTCAAAGTAGTTTGTATTGCAATTAATCAATTAATAAATACATTACCGTGTTTATAATTAGCTATTGATTTCCGTGTTGTTAATTTTACATTCGTTACCACGCGCGTAAACAACATCATGTAATGAAACTGTTTTTGTCTTCTTTATATGTTGATGTTTATTATCAACAGTGAAAATGATTCTGCTGTAATCATTTATTTTGATCGCTACCTCACTTTTTGCATTTTCGGAAACCGTCAGTCCACGAATTTAAGAACCCACGAACATGTAGAATTTCACCAAACCACGAAAATTGATACCCACGATACCCACGAATTTAAGTACTTTCTCAGTATATGATTCGCGCAAACTTTAGAGTAGTTTGTTTCTCAGTATCTTAGTATCGATCATCCAGACGGTAATTTGTATTTGTGCTTCTTGATTCATCTCTATATTGATCTCGTTTTAATTACGCCCAAAACAGTGCGTAAGTTTTTGATTAAATGATATTTTTATTGTGTAAAAAATTACTTTCGTTCACACTGTAAAGTTTATAAAAATTGTACCAAAGTTTACATTTAAATAATTTTTATTAAATATTTATTTATCAACTCATTAAACAATTTGTATTACATGTAATATGCACCAGGATTATGCAAAATAATGAGAGAATAACACTGTGATGTCATTTTATTAGTGTTGACATGTTTTCATGGTTTTCCTGGCCTAAAAATATAATGATTGTTTTGTCTCCACATATTGGTAGCGCAATTACAAAAAGGTGATCCCTGAATTCCGCTTTAAAGTGTTGACAAACAAGTTTAGTGGAGCAATTAGTAGCCCCTTGTTAATAAGGACACGTATGTAAAGAGGGAATACAGTTGTAATGGTATTCATCTTGGTGTAACTACAACTAGATTTAATTTATTCACATGGGGGGGGGGGGGAATTAATAGGGTTTTTTTTATCAAAAGAGAGTCTTATAAAAGTACTTATTGAATATCATATCAAAAAATTGATACGTAATTTTGAAAAAAATACTACGATAGTTACTATTGAAAAGCTTATACTAAAATTGTTTGTATAAATTAATTCCCTCTGAAATAGGCTGGAACCATACCCGGAGAGTTCCAACTGATCCATAATCACTTATTAATTAATAAGTCTATAATCACTGACTATTCATAGGTAGCAATATTTCATCGGGACATTAAATAAAAATTACTAATGGAGAACATAGTGGTCATACAAAATTGGTTGTATGTTTTCTTAACGTCTAGCGAGCAATATTACAGCTATATTCTGGGCGTGAACAAGTTTAAAAAACAAAACCAAAATAGGATAAGAAAAGGAATGGACCCACGTGCACACAATTTTGACCTTCACTGGTAAGACGTAAGGACGGACAATTAAGCCGTTTGTATCGGCTACAATTGAGCGAGGAGTGGAACTTTCGAAACACGTAATCCACTGGCTTCCCTATTATAACATGGCAACCTCCAATCGTGGGGCCTAGTGACGAGCTGGGGGATCCTGTGGGTCGGGTGGAACTCGCCCTATAGAAGTAAGAAATATCAAACTAAAATATAAAATCCTGATGATTAGGTTGTCGTAGAACATTCTAAAATGTTATTTTAAATTCGGTTATGGCAATCCACACCCTGAGAATAGAAAACGTAAGACTTTTAAATCATTTTCGAAATTTTATGTGCCGCAGTTAATTTAGACAATGACTATATCACTGAAAGAATCAATGATGTGCTTGTCAGCGCCGAAGTGTGACTAGTTCACAGTCTAACAGCAGAAGCATTGACCCAGTGGTTACAACAGTAATACAAAGTTTATATATAAGGTATAGTAGAAAAAACCGAGTTTCATTTAAATAATTTAATAACTATAGCAGTGACTCGGCAATTAAATTCTATATCGCAACCATACATTTCATTTCTGAATTAATATTGTGTATCAAATTCTGAAACTTGTGTAGTATTCTTCAGTAATTTCACTATTGCAGTAAAATGGAACGCTGTCTCGGATATATAGTTCAGTTTTAATGGCGCATAAACATAGAGCTATTATTATCATTTCCGTACTCATAAAATTTTAGGCATCAGGCATACAAGGTGTCGTATATTTGATAACATTTGATTCGATAAGTGTAATCGCTTAAAAGCTATCTTTAAAGGTAAAATCAGTCATAAAAAAGATGTAACCGAAAACCTTTTTTGGTCGTATTTTATATAAACTGACTGTATTATCTAATGTTTATTCCCGTTATAGTGCAAGTGTTAAGTGTATATAAATATATTGTAATATGGCTCTAATATCGTTGGGAAAAAATAGAAATAATGAACTATGGGACAATGAATTATATTATTTCGGGACAGATAAAACAAGCAACTTCTATTTAAAGACAATGTGAATAGGCTTTAGCTATACTCAATTACTATTATTTAAAATCTGCAAATAATAGTGTAAACATTTTTTTACCTAAAAAATGTTTCCATTTCTAAATTGTTGAAATATTCCACACAGTAGATCATCTGGAAAGTAAATGGCGGTTTATATAAGTCAGACTCACATGATTGACAGAGTGGTTGATTGTCAACAGTTTGTGCAACAATAATATGGTAATACAGAGCTCCAGATAAGCTGCGTATTTGCGTTATTACGCAATTAAATTTTCAAAATTTAACCGAATTATTTTTATAGCTTTGCGTTGCAAAACGCAATATCAAACGGCTAAAACCCAATCAATTGTTAGAAACATGCTTAATTCATTCACTGAGAGCATAAAATTGTTCAGTGATTGAGTTAGTTCATTCAAAAAAATATACACAAAGTTGCGTAATAACGATTCCCATCATTTGCAACGCAACAACCGAGGTATTCCGAATGTAATGTATATTTCATGCAGCATACGGTGCACCAGGTATGGAGATATATTTCACAAGAAGAGATGCATGTTCCCTGTTGAATATACTTTTCTTCCAAAATTTTATTTATGGTTAGAACCAGTCTAGTATTTTGTTGTGGCATCATGAATAGACGTGTATAAAACCATAGTGAAATACATTTTTGTCAGCATAAAAAACCCAAATCAATAAATTTTAGATGGGTGAAAAACCCAATTGCTTATTTTTGAGTGGGTTTTAAAAAATGATAAAAGTGATTTATAAAAAAAAAATACCCAACGAAATAAATCATCAGATGGGTAAAAACCCAATGAAGAAAATCTTATCTGGAGCTCTGCAGTAATAGATTCGACGTTTTAAAGAGCATATAGAATCACGTGACGTTACAATTTGTCGTGAACTCTTCACCAAAGAGATTCCAAATATCTTAAGTGTCTTATTGAAACGACCATGGTTTCCCAGACGGCAATTATAGAAAACGACCATCAACAATAAAATATCCATTCTACAAACATACTGGACGCAAAGTGGAAACCCATAAAAAAGTATCGTGTTGACTACCTATAAATAAACTGGTCACATGGATGGTATATTTTATTTATAAACTTTAAAGGAAAACTACCAACAACAATTAACGAAAGTCAACGAAACGGTGTTCAGACAAAGATACAGGACGCAGTGGAAACGGCGTTCAGACAAAGATACAGGACGCAGTGGAAACGGCGTTCAGACAAAGATACAGGACGCAGTGGAAAACCTGGGAGCATACTGGGAGGGTTCCCAGTGCTCGACCCGCAGAGCAGCCCAGCGCGTCCCCGGGTGGCGGATATGGGAGACCATCTCGTGGGGGATTGTCAGGTCATAATACGGAAAGCCTGACCGCGGACCGTAGTGGGTAACGTGTTTGGAGAGCGCTCCTTGCACGAAAAAGACCCCTTTTTGTAGATTTGGAAAAGAGTAGGCTCATTGTAGCCGCTACAAAAGGCTAAATTTTCCGCCCCTTCCCAAAACTCCAGTGGCAGTCAAAATTGTATTCCCTGTGACCCATCCCACTCCTATTTTCCGCTGATTTATTATTTGTTAACTTGTTCCCGTCCTGAATATAGCTGAAATACTGCTCGCTGGACGTAAAGCAGACATCCAATCAATCAATCAGCAGTGGAAACCCACAAAAACGTGTCACGTGTGCAGCACTGCCATCATGTTGGCTATCTATAAACTGATCACATGTGCAATATATTTTTTATAACCTGTACGTGTTATATTTATAGATATTTGAATTTATTGCCATAACCATGCAGTCTAGAAACAAGCAGTATCACATACAGTTCTGTTCTTGAATTTTAAGTGACAGAGATAAATGGTATGAAAAAAGACAAAATTCACAATTAATCATCTGAATTTACATTAAAGATTACAGCCCGAAGCTAAAATGAATTATTAAATAACACAATTTTTGACAATAACGGTTCTACAAATATTAGGTCTACAAGGAACGTGAAATCCGATGTTTGTAAACGAGGTGGTATCACTCAGAGAAATAGACACGAAGATGAATTATCAATTATTGTGACATTTTTATTATTTATCACTATTTAAATTTCTACTTGTCATATTTGATAATAGTGTTTAATTTCACGAAAACACCGTGGTCGTGTAATAACAAGCGCTTATTAGTTCGATTACTTTTTGTGCATATCAATTCGCCGACGCAAAAGTGTTTTAATAATAATTAATTATTGAATCATTTTTACAGCAAATATGTTTTTCTATAAACAATATTAGCACGCATATCAAACTCGAAAGAATTATCCATCATGAATTATTGATGTTATGATTATATGTTTTGTCCGAAAGTAATGTTCTGCGAGTCAGTGTGCCAAACGGCATGTAATATTTATGGTTTGTCAAGAAAAACAAAGTAAGCACCACCATTACCTATTTAATCTGAACCACGATTCAACCATATTTGTTTTTAAATGTCACGAAATTATCTAACACCAATACATGAAATCGGATCCTCCTTGAGCCTACCATCGGAAAATGATACGGTTAAAATTGAAATCCCTCTATACCTCTATTTATCCAAGGTGTTCTTGAACAGTCTTATGTTTCGCCAACGATATACCATAAAAATATAAGGATGGGGGTATATAATTACTGCAGAAATAAGGGTAAGAACATTTGCTTTGGACAAATTAGTAAGTTAATGTAGATACATCGTTGACGATAACAGGAAGTTATATTAGTGATGGTTAGCTCAGTTTTACTGATGAAGTCAACTTCTCCGTCAAAAGTTGCGTGGGAAAGAATAATTTTAGTGTTAGCAAATTACAATCACTTTCGGGACCAATGACCGACATTGCCGATATATGTTCCGAATGCAACATATGACAACAGAAAGCAAACAACACGAGGGGTGTTAATGATAATGGAAACACTTATACGTTTCCTGGTTTCAATCCAGTTTTATAAAAATAAATGTCGGTTTTTTTTAAATTTTATCTGTTCATTGTTTTATTTGTCTTTCTGACTGTAAGTCCTTATGTATTTATGTATTCAAAAAGTCTGATGAGTCATGATTAGGCGTGTCTGGCGTAGTAAATTCTGTTAACCATCTTTGATGATATTTTGTTTAGAATTACACGAACACTATGCACTTAAACATGTTTGTTATAAGCGAAGTAACAGTCTTACCTATACAAATCACAGTCAATACAGTTTATAGACACTTCTGGTCAACTGCAAGTAAATAAGCTTGTTTGAGCACATCGAGAAGCCAGCACTACTCTGCATCCCCTCGGCATGGACTCCAATTAAAACACGAACATTAAATGGAGGTATTCTTTGCCATTCCTCTTGCAACATCTGTCGTTGATCCAGAGCCTGTGGTGGTGTCGGCGCTGATGCACACGTTTGTCCAGTTGGTCCCCTAGATGTTCGATGGTCATGGCAAAACATTAATGTTATTTTGCTCAGGGAAATCTCTGGTAAGTTGAGCTGTGTGCGGCCTAGCATTGTCCTGCTGGTCGATAATTGGAAGAAGATGTGGTTGAAAGATGTCGCCTCTGTACCGTTAAGTTGAATGACACGTATACAAGCTCTGTCATCTGAGATCGCCGCCCACATCATGACGCTACCTCCGCCGAATTCCTCCACTTCCTGGACACATGACGACGCGAATCGTTAATTGCGTCGGTGGTAAACACTGTGTTATATAATCACGCTTCTTTAGCAGGAACCGGGACTCGTCACTCAACCAGATTCTGAGCCAGTTCTGGAATTCCAGACCCTCAACATGTTGCAACATCCGACTCTTCCCGTCGATGTAACTCCATTAAAACTGCTCCAAATTACGGTCTCGTAGGACTATTTCCATGTTGTTGGAGCCTGTTTCTGACAGTTTTATTGCTGATTCCTCACAATCTAGGTATCTTGACTGCAGTCACGTTGTTTCTGTGACTGTTTGATTCCGTAGATGGAACACCCGGATTTATAGATCTTGACGTGGTGGGGTTATTTGTGGGCTACCACTTCTTGGACGGTCATTAGTCGTACTGTTTTGTTGGAATCGGGCCCATTGTCTGGAAATGGTACTCTGGTTCACATTCTGGGTCCGTGCTACCTCTCTTTGGAAACTTAGCCTGTAGTCGTCCGTTGACGGTGTTTCTGGTAGTAGTATCCAACCGCAGCATGGCCTAACTTTAACGTGTTGGACCATTAAACCTGTTCCTTTTATACGCTACCCATAAACGTTTAAGTAGACCACGAACTGTCCGTTGGCAGCGCTTTAAACATTTCGCGGTATTTCATGTGTTTGCACTTTTCAAGTGTCATTTTTATATTGTGACAATATGCCAAATCTGAAGAAAAGACGCTAAACCATTTAAAACTATCTTTACATTTGAAAGGTTCAACAGTCATTTTAAATCATAAATTATAATTATTAAAAATTCATTTTTATTAATTTAAACGTAAATGCATAGCAGAATTCAGTTCGGAAGCTTCACTACGAACTTTTGATTACAAATAAATAACATTATATAGATTGAACGCAATGCTGCCATTAAGTGTTTATACTCTCCTACTATCATTAAGCTGACGCTTCTCCAATTCTTATAGATGCTATGAAAATTTACACTAATTACTGTCTATAGACATTTTATGTTGTACTTTTAATTAAATCCGTAAGTTGTTATTAAATAATTTGAGATTAATTATATCCTTTTCCCACGCTTCGTATTTCATTAAAGTTTTCAAACGCTATTTCAAGTCCATTTACACATATAATTATTGAGATGTGGTCATTGTTGTTATAAATTGTTTTGTAACGGATAAAAACAATCGTATCATTATTTAATTTGTTTGGGATTGATTCATGTTGCAGCTTGTTTGATGTGTGCTCCTAACACAGATGGGAGTAGCTAAACATTACTAGAGGTATTGCTGGAGTTTTACTACTAGCTAAAACATGTGTCCTGTTTTAGTGGGATGCAAGACACCATCCGCCATTGTTTTTCTTGAAATTGCAGATATCATATTTATAGCAAAATTCATTATCAATTTCTTTCATGATTAAATCATTAATTCCATACAATTTAATTACTTTCCACTTTCAAATAAGTATGCATATACCTTCACATCAATTTATTTATTGATTAAATATAACTTTTTATCTGAAACAAATTCATTGTAAGTAAACAAAATATGAAAATGAAAATTTACAAGGGAGGTAATTGGGACCAAAAATTCCAATTATTAATGCTTTTGACTATTTATTTTCTAATAGACCAAAATTTAACTCAGAAAGACCTATTTTTCTTTCCCTCAGAAAATATATTTGATGCTAAAGAAAATTAAGAATTTATTTGCTTTAAGAATTATTTTATAACCAAAGCTGGTACCTTGTACAAATATGAAAAGGCATTTCTATTGCTCCGATTTCAGCGTATAATTTGCTTAAAAGTGCAAAAACGCCAAAGAGCGGAATCCGGCCGCCACATAGTCTAGACACTCATCACATCCTGTTGGTATCGTCATGAACAAACAAAATAAAAAAAGTTTGGTTTCATAACTTGTAAATAGATAGTATAGAATTTTAATTTTGTATAATTATAAAAGTCAATAAACAGCTCTTGGTAACAAATCCTTTTTAAATGTGTACTGAAATGCATGTGCAAAAACAAATTATATTTAATGCACTTCTATTATTGAAAATGTTTTCCTCATGGTGGAAAGTAATTAAATTGTGTCATTGAATACTATGACTTTTGTTAACGGCATTATCGTGTAATTAAGTCCAGGATTAAGAATGAGCAAAGGCTAGTGCTAAAGCAGTTTGAATGAGTATATTCACATCCGATTTTTTATTTATTAAAGTCTCATCTCTTGTACAATATAAACAATTACAATATACATATATTTACAGTTGATTTTTCGGATTGTTTGGCACCCTCTTGTACTTATGATCCAATTCGTATTATCAGGACTTGTAGATCCAAAACTGGAAAAAATACAACATGCAAAACACGTGATATATAGGCTTATTACATCTCCAGAATTTAAGAGCCATCTTACTCGTAAATCGTACTTAACTAAATAATTTTACCATCTGGACTGCTCAGATTAAAACGTCATCTATAGGATTGAGTGTTCGCTTTGTGGACTGTTGTATGTTGGCGAAACACCACAGACTTTGCGGATCAGAATAAACAAACATCGATATATATTAACGATCCTTTAATATAGGATGCTGTACAATCACTTTAATCAGCCAGAATCATGATCGGTGTTCGTCCATTAAAGTACGCTTCATAGAAACAAATTATCGCCATACTAATAGTTCCTTACTCAGCACACCGTTCCGCAAACAGAGAGAAGATTTTTGTATCAGAAAACTAGGTACTGCAATGGCTTACGGTTTCAATGATAATGTCAAAGGTGTTGGTATTTATCCAGTCCATCATGCAATGGAGTGAATGTAATGAGCCTTTTTAACACCAGTTGTAGAGATAAAAGAAGACATGGTCATAAACAATACAAACGTCAAACCACTAAAGAAAATTCATAGTGTAAATCTTTCTCCGATAAGTATAATGACCTTCTTTCTCATCTTGAACAACCCCTGAGTTTACATTACATTAGTACCACTTTTCTCTACGCCTGTAAAATGTTTAAAATTTCTTAGGTATTATGCACTTGAAGTTCGAGGAATAGATCCATTTACATCTCAATATAGATTGACTAGTATCATTTGCGACATAGCGTCTTTCCGTCTTTTCAAATCTGTGCGGATAGAGCTCTTCTTGGCGATAATAGAAAATTCCTTCACATGAAATTCAGAAATAAAGGAATTGATGCAGTTGACATCAGCAATATTCTTAATAGAAAAGAAGTGAACGATCAAATTCCTTCATACTTCAAAAATCAATCTTCTTCTATCGTGTCATATAAATATATCAACACCATTGCCCGTAAATGCCTCAGCTACAAAAAACATTGCACGACCTAGACATTGAAACATACCTGAAGCAACCTACCAACTGCACTTGTTCATATTCTCCTTTCATATACAGTCCCTCTGGTCATGTAATTACTGGTGATCTGTTGCTTCAATTCCCTCAATGACAAATATGTTGTCGTCCCCGTAGACAAGGCTTCTAACAACATTGTGTAAACGTACCACATTTGACAAAGATGAAATCAAATCATGGCTAATCATAAGTCCTTCATGACTTTTTTAAATATTAATTACAACAAAGAATATTAAGATTAAGTCTTACTATACTTGTATTGGATTCCAAAATTTTATAAAATTCCTTACAAGGAAAGATACATAGACAGCTCATCTACATGTTCTACCAAAGAGTTGTCAAAACGGTTGACGATTGTCTGCAGTGAAAGAAGGACAGCAAAAATACTGTGAAACTGTTTATTCGCGAAGTAATATTAATCATAAGAGTGCATTACCAGTACTGGTAAAATAGCACTGTATAAGAGTTATTTGCAAGTACTGATCCCATGCATTGCCCGTACTGTATCAGATGATTAAAACATAATCAGACAATCTATTGTACCTACTGGCCGCAGTAAACAAACGAAGTCTTAAATGGTAAAGGTACATGTATGTCATTTGCACTCTAAAAGGACTTACTGAATGCAGTAAAAAAAGTCATAAATGTACATGTATGTCACAATAATCATGTAAGAAGACAGAAGAAGAGATGGACAACATTTCAGACTGTACAGGCTTAAAACTATACGACACCACGAGGAAGTCAGAGGACAAAAAAGAAAGAAGCTAGTTGTCAAACACCAGTGCTGAACTGAAAGTATTCAAGATGGATAGGTTTTCCATTCACTTACTGGTACATGTATATGACTACCCCCGGTTGTGACTAATTACCGAATTTTAACCTGATTGATTTTATAGAAAATGACTCAGTAGATTTAAACAATTTTTGTGATGATTTGCTTCCAGAAAACTATCAAATAGATGTCTGTACTAAGAGAAATAGTTTAGATAAAGTGTCGAACACACAAGGTGATCTTTTAATTGATCTTTGCTTGTCCTCGAGGCTGAGGGTTTTAAATGGAAGATTTTTAGGTGATATTTTAGGAAATTATACATGTTTAACTGTAAATGGTAAAAGTGTTGTAGATTATGCTTTGATTGATGAAGGTCTTCTTTCTTCAGTTCAATACTTCAACTCTAATGATTTTAATTATTTATCTGATCATGTTCAGATTGAGTGTTCTTTATGGTGTAACTTTTGTTTGAATAACAGTGATATTTTTGAGAAGGATAAGTGGTCTAAAACCCAATCTTATATATGGGATAAAGAAAAGTCCAGAATTAAATGTCAGATGAAAATGTATTAAATAATGTTGTTGGTTTTGAATTTAAAAACTTTTCTGAAGATCAAAATGGTGTTGATGAGGCAACTTTTACATTAACAAATATATTAAACAAAATGGCTGATCACTCTTGTAAAGTTAAAAGAAAAAATAAATCAAAAAAGAAAAAAACAGAAAAAAACAGACATGGTCTGATCAAAGTATTGTAGATCTTAAACATACAATAACTCATTAGGGAGAGAGATTAAGAAAAATCCATTTGCTATTGATCACACAATAAAGTACTTTTCACTTTTAAAACAATTAAAAAAGCTATGTAATCAGAAAAAGGGAGTTTTAAGGAAAATTTATATAGAAAATTAGAGAGTTCTTTCTCAGATAATAAGCAAGAAGACTGGAAAATTCTGAAAGAAATGAAAATGTCTGATATAAAACAAGACCAACCACAAGAAGAAATCTATAAGGACCTTGATAAACTACAAAATCATTTTAAATTTCAAGGACATTGTGAAAATAAAGATAAAAACTTTGAGAGATATATTGAGTCAGAAGTTAAAAAACTTGAAGATAACATTTAATATAATGCACATACAGACAAAGTTATTACTTGCTCTGAGGTAAAAATGTATTAAAAAAGCTCAAAATAGGTAAATCTAGTGGACCAGATAGCATATTAAATGAAATATTAAAATACAGTAAAGACATCACTTTGAAGTCATATACCAAGCTTTTTAATCTAATTCTAAAAACTGGATGCTACCCTAAAAGTTGGGAAAAGTCATACATTATTACATTACACATAAAGGGGGATAAATCAAATTTGAATAATTATAGAGGTATTTCTCGTATGAGCTGCCTTTCTAAAGTTTTGTGCAGTCATGAATGAAAGGTTGACAAGTTATATTCAACCGCAATATAATGTTTCTCAATTTGGATTTAGAAAAAAATCACAGAACATCAGATAGTCTTTACATATTAAAGTCTTTAATAAATAAGTATCTTCACCAGAAAAAGAGAAAAATTTATGCCTGTTTTGTAGATCTACAAAAACCATTTGATTCTATATGGAGAGATGGTCTTATGTATAAATTAAATAAACTTGGTATTGGGAAAAACATGTATTATGTATTAAAAATCAGTTTATTAATACCATTAATTCATTTAAATAGCAAAACATGTTCTCTAGATATTTTGAAACAACTAAGGGAGTAAGACAAGGGGATGCAATTAGTCCCACTCTTTTTAATATATTTATCAATGATTTGAATAAACTGTTTGAGACAGAAAATAGTAAGCCATTAAAAATTATTAATTCCAAGATTGGAAGCCTTTTATTTGCAGATGACCTCTTGATTTTATCAGAAAGTGAGGATGGTCTCCAAAATAGTCTAAATAATTTGTCTACATATTGTGATCAATGGCAATTAACTGTAAATGCCAATAAAAACAAAACTATGATTTTTCAGTGTCATCCTGATAAGAAGAAAAAATCTTTTATAAAATATAAAGATATTCAGTTAGAAAATGTCAATGAATATAAGTATCTTGGTTGTATTTTGAGCAGTAATGGAAATTTAATTCATACTACTATTGACCTTACCAATAAAGCAAAGAAAGTTTTGTTTTCCATTAAAAATTATACGTCAGACCATAAACAATTACCTATAAAAGCATCATGCAGTTTATTTGATAACTTGGTTAAACACATTCTTACTTATAATGCAGAAATTATATTTATGGACTATTTTTAAAAAAATTTCAGAGCTAAAACAAGAGCTGACAAAAATAATAGTAATTCACATAATATAAATGAAATTCATTATGGTTTAATTAATAAAACACCAATTGAAAAACTAAATCTTTTCTTTTGTAAAAATACTTTGGGGACAAAAAAAAAGTTCCTCAAACTTGGCAGTAAGAGCTGATCTTGGAAGACTTCCAATAGAGTCATTTATTCTCACACAATCTCTCAATTATCTAATTAGATTAGACAATGAAGATATAAATCATTTATTAAAAGAATCTTTTCAATTAAGTAAAGATCTAGATGAAGAAGGAATTTATTCATGGTATACTTTTGTAAAACAATTTTCAGATATAATTGGCTTTAACGTAAATGAAACAAAAAAATGTAATAACAAAAATGAAGCAATAAAATGCAAAGACACCATTAAGAAAGAAAGTTTTGAATTACTATGAGAACATGTCTACTGATATGATAGAAAATTTAAAAGAAGAAAACAAAATATTTCTTTATACAATTATTAAAAATAAGAAATTTGAGTGTGGAAAATATCTACATCACCCTAATAAATTTAAAAGACAACTTATTGCAAAGTTTCGTATGAGTGATCATTCACTTATGATTGAACTTGGAAGATACCAAAATATCCCTCGTTCTCTCAGAATATGTAAACTTTGTAATGAAATTGAGGATGAAATACATTTCTTCTTCAACTGTAAACATAATGAAAATATAAGAAGTAATTTTTATTTAAACCTTAATAATCATCATGAAAATTTTGAACGTTTGGACAATTTTAGTAAAATAAATATCATCTTAAACCCATCAACACCAAATTAAGGCTGTATCGTCTGTTATAGAACGGTCATTAGAACTGAGGAAAGAAAACCCTGATCAGTCTTAGTTTATTAAATTAACTTCTGTATATATGTTTATATGTTTTATGATTTGTCATTGTAGCGCCATGACTTGTAGTCTTGTGTTGCGTTAATAAAGTTATTATTAATACGACGCTTACCCTTCAGACTCTCCCCAAGTTTCAGTCAGTCTCTTGTTACTCTATTTCTTGTTTTTGTGTTGTGTGTTTGTTCTGTTGTTGTCTGTTTTTGTTTAATTATTGTTTTGTCTATCCTCGAATCGTTTCGAATACTCCTTGTAATCTTTGACTCTTTAATTTAGTGTAATTTAGTGTTCAAGGCAAAGCTGTCAATAAAATGTTTGGCATAAACTGATCACTTTGAAATATTTTTTTTTTCATAAACCACTGACACTAATGGAAAACAACTTTTCAGAAATGAGCAAAAATATTCATAGTTTTTAACTGACATAATAATGTCATGCTAAACATGAGGAAGGCACTCTGCAAGCACGATCCCGATTATCAAGTTCGTGGAGTCATAAGTGTTTAGACGGCTTTGAGTATAAATTGTCCGACCCTTACCCCTGACTTGGGAGGATGACTCAATCCATTGTGCCCTATTTCCCAATGATTATCAAAATGTGCTAACCATTATCTTATCCTTTTACCACGTCTTGGTCCAACATATTTGTGGTTTGTTAACTCCTTTAAATCCTAATATAGCTGACTGGACGTTCAAATGAACTGTCGTTTACATAACTGTACGTTTTAACACCTTAATAGGACCGCTTGGCACTTGTTTAGGATCTAAATAAAAATAATACACTCTACATTAGTAGGAAGAAGAATCGTTTTACTTATATTTATACGGCCGAAAAACATAAACGGAATTTGTAGTAAAAACTGGCATAGTTAACTGCGTCTTTCATGCACCGTTTTCGATCCTCTGAGAATTAATAGGACATTCATCAACCGAATTCGACATGCATGAGTTGTAATAATTGAAGTTTAAATAAAGCAATAGAATTGTATCGTTCTCGTACTGTCATTGTAGTTTACGTGAAATTGACAAAAACATAAAATCCGACAATAAAATTAGCTTCTCTGGAATTGATTCCCTTAGGAAATGGAAACCTCGCAGGAAATTAATGTACAGTTGTCAATCAATTATGCAAAATTAATAAATCCACCATAAAATCTCAATTAACTAGAAAAGTATTACAGAGAAAAGAAATGCCATAAACAACAAAACCCAACTCATATATAATTTTCTAAATACCACTCTGTTTGGTTCGTTATTTCTGTTTTGTTTGAAAAGTTTTCCACTTCCCCTTTCCTGGTACGATTATAACGATCTGTAAAATATTACTTAAATTTAAAGATTCCTGTAAGAAGTGTTCCAAGACATCACGCAAATGACATCCTAATTTGACCATGACAAACTTATGTACATAATACAAATAAGTTTTCAACTAGTAAAGTTGTAACAACTATAACTAGTTTTTTTTAATTAAAGAACCCAATAAAATATTTGATGACCATTATTCCGAGTCGCCCTAGTTTCCTGCAATCTACTGAGGCGAGTCGAAAAAAGAAAAAAATGTTCTTCATGACCTCAAATATGTTACATGTTGTAATTAAATAAACCGAGATAAGAAAAGAAGTTTCCAATTAATCTATCAGTACTTGTTTTCAGTACACTCTGTGTAATAATAAATAATGAGTGTCAAATCAGTACTGATGTTTTACCAATGACTTTCTAGGACTTAATGAAAAATATAGTTTCACAACACTACCGTTTACTTGTTTAGTAATCTAGATTGTTTAATCAACAAACCCTATGACCGTCTATGGTATCCGACTCAAAATCTTGGCGTTGATAACTTTCCATATATTTATTTAGTTACTGTCATTTTACCTAATTGACAAAACAAATTTCACGACCAAACCATCTAGCTGTTCTGCAGCATGGTTGTAACATCCATGACCCATAAACAATAGAACTCTCACATTCTTTATTTAGCCGAATTAGGGGAGTGGTAGGATTAAAATTAAAGTTTAGTCCATAAAATTTTCATATAAAATAACCCAATCAGCATAAGCATTAATTTTGTATCAAGAGACGTGCAATTCAAACACAATAGAACAATAGTTATTGATGGAGACTTCACAATCCCTATATTGTGTATAGAAACGAATTTAGAACGCATTAAGATTAAATCGATTCCAAAATCATCAAATGTCTTTTTTCATTACGCTGTTTATTTGACAATGTACCAAAATTAATGTCTGGAAACCAATAGTTTAAAAAAGAAATCTATGGAGTTAATATAACTTAAAAAAAATTATCAAATTGGCACCAAATCAATAGGTGTCATCTTGTATGGGGACAAATATTTGTCGCATGAATATATTAAAGTGAACACAAGTGTTAAAGTACACGTATGGGTAACCCAGTGGTTTGTTTACTCGAGATATTATTTAATTTTTAATGCTATACAAAGTACATCATATCGCAAATCTCCAAAGGTATCCTTTTAAACAGACTTTCAGCTGGGTTGCTAAAAATAAGAAATAGTAGTTCAAATGGTATTTAAGGAACGATTATTAGGCCTTTCTACCTAACGCAGTTATGTATCAAATGACCCTAACAACTGACCTCTTAAATAATATTAGTAATTTGTCAATAGAGGTGAACATTTATAAAAAAACAAAGATTTTGATGAGAGGTCAAATTATAGACTAATATGACCTTGGTCGTTTTTTTTAACAATATTTACAATGTAAGCATATCAACAAGGCTGTAAACGACAGTTTGTCAAAAGAAGATTCCGAAATTTAAATAATTCAGAACGCATTAACGGCCCTAGCAGTCATGTCAAATTTCCAATGTGCACGAAATACTCAAAAATATGAGAGAAGTAACATGGCTTCATATCTGCAAAATGTGTTACCGTTTATTAACGGAAGCTATTTGTACATTTTCCCCATAAAGCCTTACATTAAGATTTGTTCTACGTTAGCTTACATCTTGGATTTAGGACCTGCACATTAAGATTCTACTATGAATAGGACTATATGAGGCACAAGTAATAAACGAATCTACGGTTTGTGCGAAGATTGAAAAAATTTTAGTCAATCAAAACACATTAATGGCCCTGGTAGCAACTTTGTTTATTCCGATATTTGACACTAATAAATTCAACTAAAATTTCATCAAAGATAGCAAGGTTATACAACTCACTGCGCCTGACAGGATTTTTGTGTTTCACTCAGTTTTTGTGTGGTGTTTGTTTCGTTGTCCCCTCTTTTGTTTAACCATGGGTTTTTCCGTCCCTAACTTATTGTTTATTGAATGCTAGTACTCCTCGATATCTTTTTTTTTTAAATCAAGACTGATCTGTGGTGCTCTAACCCAAAAATATTTAAAATCCAAATGAAAAAATTTTTTGGGCTTGTATCATAAACAATTCCTAAAATGTAATACCAACTCCGGCTAAGGCTGACTGACATGAACAGTGTATGGCCGAGCATAATGATGACGACGGACCCCAATAATGAGAATAGCTCATATGACCTTTCTAGTCAGATAAGCCACAAAACTATTCAGATACCTTTTGAAATAAAAATGGTCGTAAAATATAACGAAAAAAACCCAGTTGACATTGCCTATTTATCTCAAGTTTTCCATCTACTGGTAAATGGAATCAAACTCTTAGGAAGAAATAGTTCAGTAACAAGTTTTGTTCTTAAATAAGTCAACAATGAACTACGGGCAAGATCCTATGTCGATATCTGCAAGTTACTAAGGTAAAGCAATTTGGAATAAATTAATGCATCCAGTGGAGACACTCTTAAAAAGCGTCATAAAAATATATTAAGATGGCAGAAAAAAGATAAATACCCACCAAAAGAACGGAGGATTGACCTTTGACGGTCGATGAGCAATTGCGATCCTGTCAGTATCTGACGTTGTTACCGAGATGTAAACATTTCATCGATCTAGGGGAAAAAACTCAAAAAAACTATCATGCATTTGAAGTGTTCAACAAGACCATTTAATAGGTTCAGGACACTTACACTTAAAATAATTCGTCATTGAATGTTCTTTAAATTCGTCCTAGTTGTATAAGTTGCAAAATTTAATGCAAAACTTAATGCAAAATAAAAAAAGGGGTTCAAGTTATTTCGAGGGGTTGAGCACTGAAATTTTAAATGTTAAATAGATTACACAGGGAAGAGAATAAAAAGGCACTAAAATAAAAGATAACAAAAATTCTGTTCAATGAAATTGTATGTATTTTTTATTTAATGTCAAGCAATTAGTATATATTTAAATATATAACGGTCTCGGAGTTAAATTTTTGGGAAATGACTGGTAAAAAAGTGCTAAAAATGGTAATTTATTAGTTCAAAATTACCTCCCTTGTTAAAAATGTCAATTTTCATTATTTTTGCATATACCGTTCTTGTTTATGCCAAATCTTTGTATTTCAACCATTCATAAATTGAAGTAAAAGTATCAGACTTTCATTATTATTGTAAACTTTATGGAAATTAAGAGATAATAATGAAACAAATTATCATTTATATTACCATAGACTTGATATCTACTTATAGATTTCACAAAACATGGCCGATGGTGTCCTGCATCCCCTTAATTGCTTAATTTCAAAATTTCAAAAAAATAGAATGGGACTGAACTTTTACCTTGTATCCATTGTCAAGGCCAATGAAGAATAACAACGAAGTAAGTCAAGGCCAATGAAGAATAACAACGAAGACACTTACTCCATCACATTTTGAGCCATGATTTACAATGTAACATTATCACAATAAAATTGATAAAGAACTCCTTCAAAATGTCCTTAAAAATCCTTTCCCTAATGCCACAATACATCACTGACTATGTTGGAACTTTTCATCTTTTTTAGTTTGTGGTTTATCTGCACACATGATTTTTCGTGTTAAGGGAAAAAGGGTTTGGTGTGCCAGGGTGCACTGAAAAATTCTTTTATACAAAACAAAGCCTGCAGTCTGATGGACTGGAAACATATTACATAAGAAAAGTAAATGCAAGTCAACCAGGTGGTTGCCAAGGAGATCTGATCACCGTCTACAGGCAGATGGAATGGAAACAGATGACATTTGAAAAGTAAATGCAATAGTCAACCAGACTTTCACTCTGATAAGCTCATACTTGATTGTTTACCAACAAAAATCTTTGTCAATTAGGAAGATATAGATGCGTTTCTGAATATCTATGGACAAATCATTATGTATTTAATATTTAGCTTAGAATGCCACATGACTGCCATTCATGATGTACAACCACCAAAAATATTTCAGAGGTACGTTGAATTCCTATCAGCCTACTAATTTGCTGAGCCAGAATTTGACAAGATAACACTTATGTCATTTAACTTAATATTACCAGTCACTGAAGTAACTTTATCAGGTAGACTTCTGTATACTGCACAACTGAAAGGTTTAGTTTGTTTGAATGTTGTTTAATGCCACTTTCAGCAACATCATGGCATCCAGTTTTTATTGGGGGAGTAAGCCGAAGTACCTCGGGAAAATTCCTGCCCCTTTCGGTAGGAAAACTGGCAGTCCTTGTCAATTAAGATTGTAGTCCAGCGAACCTTCTGGCAGTGAGACTCGAACTCGCTATCTCAGTGTTGACAGACCATGTGATCAATAGTAGACGAACTACCTTAACCACTCTGTCCCACAACTGAAACGTAAATAGGAAGATCTTAACAACTGATACTTATTGAAATTATATAACCAACCAATAATCCGCTGCATGCAATATCAAAAAGCTTTTACCGTTATTAGGGTCGTAGGGTCTTTTTCTTTCAATTTTAGTTAGAAAGGAATGGTGCGGATTATACATATATACAGACTCGATAGAGTTTTTTTCACCCCGTTGATTGTTGTCAATGGCGATTGCCATTTTGTTGTAGTGTCATATGCGGTATTTTCGTACTATTCTAACATTATTCTTTTACAAACTTCCATATGTATACGTTGTTTTGATGTTAATTTTTACTGAAATTATTTTTAGTAATATTATATTAATTATATAGGACGAATAAAAATTAAAACAGATATGAAAATAGTAGATGTGTAACCTGTATTGCGTAAAATGCAAATGGCGTCGTTATGTAACCTCAAGTGTTCGAAGATCGACGTTTTGATTGCAATCATTCAGGGATTAAAATAAAACGTGTAATCGTTTTGTTTTCTTTGTTTTGATTGATAAATCAAAGTTGACAAATTGTTTTGGTTTCGAAATGTGGGATTATCCGTTTTAACAACAATCAAAATAGACCATACGCGAGAATGCTCTATTTTTTATTTAATTTATTACAATCACTAGAAATTAATAAAACTATAAACATACATGATATTTAAAAAGAGAATAAATTACATATTAAAGTAAAAACTTGTTAAGAAGCGCGGCCAAGTCGGACTTGGATGTCTTCATCTTGAGACGTTTTGTGAAAACTTGTACGTGCGGATCGTACATGCATATAAGAATTTTTCCGCAATGTTCTGGTCCAAGAAAGGGGTGCGGACAATACGTAAATGCGGATTATACACAGCGTTTTACGGTAAATGATTTTTATCTTTACTTCTACGACAAACGACTACACAAACAGATTAAGTTGGGTATTCCCATTTAAGTATTTACTATTATAACAAGGATTTACTATTTTAATAGTATTTTTGCAATATAATGTCTTATTATTATCAACAATTTGTTATTTCTTTTAATTTGTAGAATGTGATTTAAACATGTTCACATCACCTATTACTGCCATCTTTAATAATAGAACATAATTTGTAAACAAATTCAACTTAATTTTTTTCTTGTTTGTTAGTGATTTGTGTGTTACCACACACTTTTCTTCTATAATTTTAGCTAGATAAAAGAATTTTTCTTTAAAATAGAATACAACACGAGGAACAAAATAACATGAACTATCACAAGTTTAAGTTTGTTTTCCTGTGACACCATAACCTGGTGGTCAGAACCATTCTCATGTTCTGAAACATATTTCAATCCACTTCAAAACCTATCATTTGTAATTTTTTAAGCAAAATCCAAATAATGTATGCAAAAAACAAACTCGATATATTTAAACAAATAAATATGTTACTCTAAGACATTCTAACTCACTGAAGACCCCTGTCAGTCTAACTATCACCTCTGCCATTTTACCTATTAAAATGTACCTGTCAACATAAAAACCCACTGTTTATAACTACCTTGCAGTGTTAGGAATGGATTTATCAGCCAACTGTTTTTATCATGTATAAAGAGAGCTAAGGATATCTTTACTTTTAAAGTAAAATGTCTTTGAAGGACACTGATTCAATATACATATAATGTCTTCATGTCAGAGTTCTCCATAGATGTAAAAAGTACCAAATTTGTGCAATGGAGCATTCCTAAGTGAGCAATGTGTTTATATAAAAGTGATTAAGTGATGAATCTATTGAGAGATTAAACATTATTTATATTGTATCATGATCAATGAATATGTAATGTTCAAACAATAGTCTAACAGATACACAAAGCTGACATAAAACATAATTTTCATATAATTCAATATTTCCTTCACAGAAGAATTCTAATTGCATGTAGGTAATGTTAGAATAAGTTTGACATACAATCTTCCCCTTATTAATCATTAACAAAAATATTAATGACAATACATGAAGTCAGGCAATAAATTCAGAGCGACTGAAAGCACAATTAATGTCCAAATCATCACCGAGAGAACTTAAATTATACAAACAAACAAATATATTTCTTTATGAATACAGACTGCAACTCATATTAGAAGCCATGACAGATGGTGAAAGGACAATATCCATAATCATGAAACAGCACTAGGAACATTTTTTCTACTCATTAAGTACACATGAATTTTCTCAAAAATTGCATTTCACAGGCAGGACAATTTCAAAACTATTAAAAATTTTAATGCATCCATGATCTTCTTTGAATTGTGTATAAGTAATCTACAGTTTTTTAATATTGAAGTAGTTTACAGAAGTATCAAAGTAACATTGCACTTCAGATGTCACTAATACAAGATTGAGAAATTTAATAAATAACGTGAAGAGTTTCAAAGTTCATTTAGTTCAAAAATTTTCTGAGTCCAAGCATCTTGACTTTTTAAACTCCGTAAATCGTTCAATAATCTTCTTTATACTGTGTTCATCATGGACTTTATTATCTCTGGTACGAACATTAGCTGTTTTGTTTCCAACTTCTTTTTCTCCAACAACTGAAACAATTTAAAGAGCTTATAGTACTTGTGTACAAATGGCTCTATATGACAGCAGACAAAAATAAGAACATGCAAATTCTAATATGACATGCCTCAAACTCTTTTAGTCAAGACATGTGGTAAAACAACGATGTAGTTCATAAATGATTAGGCCGACTTTTACTGCCGTTATAATCAGAAGTTTGTTTTGTGATTTGTCAGATTAACGGCAGAATTCAGTACTATTGCTCGTAATGTAGCAAATAAAAAATTCTAATTATACAAATTTCAAACATAATATTCATCTTCTTTACGTTATTAAAGCTTTAGACATTGCGAAACTAACGTGAAGCGATTTTTATTGAAGAAATTTCTTTTTCGTCTTTGAAGATGCACGCGGAAAATGCTATGTTGATCATTTTTCCGTATATGGATAATGTGACCTAATTTTATTATAAACGTGCTAATTTGCATACTATAACAACCATTCCATAGTAAGTAAGAATCCAGTAATTTACATACAGTCGAACCTCGTTGTCTCGAACTTGGTTGACTCGATACCTCCGTTATGTTGATATTATTTGTAAGTCGCGGCATTTTTCCCATATCAACAATGAATTTCTTCCTCGGATGTGTTGATCTCGGTGGTTTCAATATTTCGCTTAACTCGATGGATTTTTGTAGTCCGTACAATATTAATTACTGTAATGTTAACCTCCTTGTCTCGAAGTTCCTTTTGTTCTCGATATCATAGGTCGAAACTAACAATTTCATTTGTATTGTTACTTAATTCGCGTCTGTTTATTTTACACACATGTCAAACTGTAAACCCGATTTGCTTTTACCATTTGAATGGGAAATTTAATCAAACGAAGTGATAATCCAAGCGCAGTACATTACTAAGGTTAATTAATGATCCCCTCATTAGTATCCGAATTATTTTGTCATGTTTAATTGAAAATGATAATTATTGAAAATTTCTTTTGATCTGATCAACAATAAATGTGGTTAAGATTCGTTTCTTTAAAGACATTCAGTTATTTGTGTTGACTTGTGTGCTGTTTTCAATTACGTAAAAAAACAATCTGCATTGTTGAATTAGTTCCTTCGAACTGTAAGTTGATGTGTTTTCGTGAAAGTTTTTCCATGATTTCGTAATAAAGTTTATAAATTTGATTACAATACTTATCAATTATTGTCGATTTATTTGAATGGATATATAGCAAATGTACTTGATATATGGCACGATACAAATACAAACGATGCCGAAGTTCGAAACCAATATACATGAAATAAATACCTTTAGATTTTTTAAACATAACATAATGAAAATAACTTCACACCCTAAACTCGGTTGACTCGAACATCGGATACCTCGATATATTTTTTTTTACGGTCCCACAAACTTCGACTTATCTCAATGTTTTTCATGTAGGAATCGTAATCAAAAAGAGACATGAATGTCAATTAATACACAACGACAGCTGGTTATTAAAAACGGCAATAACTATCATCACGTATCAATAATGATCGATTTTAAACACGAAACCGATAAAAAAAATGGTGACACTGTCGTAAGATATCTACTAATGGGACTAAATTCGTAGCCTCAAAAAAGGGAGGATACGATTATTCGTTCTAATAAACGATCAACACTATTTATTTATTTATCAGTTTGCAGTAAAGTAATCAATAAGACAGTAAACTTTTTTATAATTAATAATGATGTGAGTTTCTATCAGTGACATACAGACTTACCCAAAGTGAAGTTGTACTGTGCCAATTGAGAATTTCGGATTTTCCTGTATAAAGTAGTAGTATGGTCAGTATCTGTATCACAAAGGAAACCGGCATCATGTATCTGTTTTCTTACCTGCAGAAATTAAAAAAAAAATAAGTAATATATGTCACATGTTTTTGGGAGTTTTATACCAAATAAATCGACTTCCTTTTTTTGCAATACCAAAAAGGTATGGACAGATTTGATCTGCAAAATTATTTGACAAGTTGTAAACAAACCAATAAACCATAAACAAACCAGGTATTTTAATTCTATTGAACACTTAGGAATTCTTACAATGGTCTTGAGGGTTTGATAACTGTTCAGTAATGGAATAAATATCAGATACTTAAAGGATACATGCATACAGGAGTTAATAATAAGCTGAAATGAAAGATTCATGTCATTAAATTATTTATATTTTACCTCCTCGGCATAGCTATCATATGCTGGAGCAACAGGGATAATGACACACTGTCGTGGTGACAACCAGAATGGCCATTTGCCACCATAACTTTCAGTCAAAATGGCAATCATTCTCTCAATAGAGCCTAGAATGGCACGATGAATCATCACAGGTCTCTTCTTTCCATCTGTCTCACTACTGAAAAAAAAATTTATTTTTTTAAATTTTTTTGCCTCAGCACGTAACACATTAATGTTTATTAATATTGATCTTCCATAGAAATATTAATGTAAAAAGTATTAGTTTTCTCAGACAATACTAATTATTTTATCTTTGGAATTGGTAAATATTTCTTAGTGTTCAAAAACTCCAACACAGCAATAACAAAGAACAAACTTAGCACCATATAATTCATAAGCATTGCAAAACTGATAACTTCTTATTTTCAACTGGTACTTTAATCCAGACTACAAACAATAAAACATACCCAGTGACATAGGTTAGGTTAAACGTTATAAAAACATACCCAGTGACATAGGTTAGGTTAAACCTTATAAAAAACAAACCCAGTGACATAGGTTAGATTAAACCTCAAATAAAACATACACAGTGACAAAGGTTAGTTTAAACCTCAAATAAAACATACCCAGTGACATAGGTAAGGTTAAACCTCAAATAAAACATACCCAGTGACATAGATTAAGTTAAACCTTAAATAAAATATACCCAGTGACAAAGGCAAGGTTAAACCTCAAATAAAACATACCCAGCGACATAGATTAAGTTAAACCTTAAATAAAATATACCCAGTGACAAAGGCAAGGTTAAACCTCAAATAAAACATACCCAGTGACATAGGTTAGGTTAAACCTCAAATAAAACATACCCAGTGACATAGTTAAGGTTAAACCTCAAATAAAACATACCCAGTGACAAAGGTTAGGTTAAACCTCAAATAAAACATACCCAGTGACATAGCTAAGGTTAAACCTCAAATAAAAAATACCTAGTGACAAAGCTTAGGTTAAAACGTCAAATAAAACATACCCAGTGACATAGGTAAGGTTAAACCTCAAATAAAATATACACAATGACAAAGGTAAGGTTAAACCTCAAATAAACCATACACAGTGACAAAGGTTAGGTTAAACTTCAAATAAAACATACCCAGTGACAAAGGTTAGGTTAAACCTTAAATAAAAAATACCCAGAGACATAGGTTAGGTTAAACCTCAAATAAAACATACCCAGTGACAAAGGTTAGGTTATACCTCAAATAAAACACACCCAGTGACAAAGGTAAGGTTAAAACTCAAATAAAATATACCCAGTGACAAAGGTTAGGTTAAACCTCAAATAAAACATACCCAGTGACATAGGTTAGGTTAAACGTTAAATAAAAAAGTACCCAGTGACATAGATTAGGTTAAACCTTATATAAAACGTAACCAGTGACATAGGTTAGGTTAAACCTCAAATAAAATGTACCCAGTGACATAGGTTAGGTTAAACCTTATATAAAACGTACCCAGTGACATAGGTTAGGTTAAACTTTAAATAAAATATACCCAGAGACATAGGTTAGGTTAAACCTTATATAAAACGTACCCAGTGACAAAGGTAAGGTTAAACCTCAAATAAACTATACCCAGAGACATAGGTTAGGTTAAACCTCAAATAAAACATACCCAGTGACAAAGGTTAGGTTATACCTCAAATAAAACACACCCAGTGACAAAGGTAAGGTTAAAACTCAAATAAAATATACCCAGTGACAAAGGTTAGATTAAACCTCAAATAAAACATACCCAGTGACATAGGTTAGGTTAAACCTTAAATAAAAGGTACCCAGTGACATAGATTAGGTTAAACCTTATATAAAACGTAACCAGTGACATAGGTTAGGTTAAACCTCAAATAAAATGTACCCAGTGACATAGGGTAGGTTAAACCTTATATAAAACGTACCCAGTGACAAAGGTTAGGTTAAATCTTATATAAAACGTACCCTGTGACATAGGTTAGGTTAAACTTTAAATAAAATATACCCAGTGACAAAGGTAAGGTTAAACCTCAAATAAAACATACCCAGCGACATAGATTAGGTTAAACCTCAAATAAAACATACCCAGCGACATAGGTTAGGTTAAACCTCAAATAAAACATACCCAGCGACATAGGTAAGGTTAAACTTCAAATAAAACATACCCAGTGACAAAGGTTAGGTTAAACCTAAAAAACATACCCAGTGACATAGGTAAGGTTAAACCTCAAATAAAACATACCCAGTGAAATAGGTTAGGTTAAACCTTAAATAAAATATACCCAGTGACAAAGGTAAGGTTAAACTTCAAATAAAACATACCCAGTGACAAAGGTTAGGTTAAACCTTAAATAAAATATACCCAGAGACATAGGTTAGTTTAAACGTTATATAAAACGTACGCAGTGACAAGGGTAAGGTTAAACTTCAAATAAACTATACCCAGAGACATAGGTTAGGTTAAACCTCAAATAAAACATACCCAGTGACAAAGATTAGGTTATACCTCAAATAAAACATACCCAGTGACAAAGGTAAGGTTAAAACTCAAATAAAATATACCCAGTGGCAAAGGTTAGGCTAAACCTCAAATAAAACATACCCAGTGACATAGGTTAGGTTAAACCTTAACTAAAACGCACCCAGTGACATAGGTTAGATTAAACCTGATATAAAACGTCCCATGTGACGTAGGTTAGGTTAAACCTCAAATACAATGTACCCAGTGACATAGGTTAGGTTAAACCTTATATAAAACGAACCCAGTGACATAGGTTAGGTTAAACCTTATATAAAACGTACCCAGTGACATAGGTTAGGTTAAACCTTAAATAAAACATACCCAGTGACAAAGGTAAGGTTAAACCTGAAATAAAACATACCCAGAGACATAGGTTAGGTTAAACCTTATATAAAACGTACCCAGTGACATAGGTTAGGTTAAACCTTAAATAAGATATACCCAGTGAAATAGGTTAGGTTAACCTTACAGGTAACTGGAAATCTAACTGTATGGTAGCACACTGGTGGGATCTCTTTAAAGCATCCATTATATGTACATCAATCTGTGAAAAAAAGAGATCTTATATTTTGCATGCAAAATTATATTCACATATGTGTAAGTAAAAAGTTTGTTAATAGACGTAATTAAAACCTATCATAGAACAAAAGCCTGACACATCACATAATCTTATCATTATCATAGAATATAATTTAATTAGCTTTTTAAGCTGGAATCTGAGTGGCCAATTCAAAGAAACCCATATAGTGATATAACTTGTGTCACATGACTTATTTTATGTTGTTAAATTCAAATAGTGCCATAACGTCATCACTATTTGACTGTTAAAATGGTCAAGATTTACAGTTAAAATAAAATTATGAGGAATATTTCAAATTTCTGAACAGGTTATACTCTATATGGTTCTGTTTACACCATTCATAAACTGCTTCACTGTTTATTAGGCATAAGTAACGTACCCAAACCATGCTATATCGTATAACCTGTACAGAAATTTGAAGTATTCCTGAAATAAAGATTTCTTTAGCATCTTTACACTCTGAGTTGATTGTTAAAATTTGTTGCATGCTTTATTTTAAACTTAAAAATCAATGGCCGTCTTACTCTCCCCAATAGCTGATATTGTTGAAAGTTTGTTATAGATGGAAACACATTTTTCTTCAACCTTTTAAATACATATCTCTAAGGTCAATAAACCATTTCCTTTCACATGAAACATATAGTGTATTTTTGACATTAACATTCGACATACTGTGAATGATACAATTAATTGGCTTCATCCTGCAGCTACCTAATTCTCTGATAGGCTAGTATTATTCAGTGTTTTTTATAATACTGAAAACAAAAACACTTACTTTAGGACCATAGAATGCTCCATCTCCTGGGTTTAGGGTCCACTTTGCACCAAAGTCATCCAAACATTCAGATAATGCCTGTCATAACAATATAAACCAATCAAATGCATAATTTGTATTTAAATCCTCATACAATAAACTTGTATCCATCATTTAAATACACTTGAACTATTCACAGTTCTTGTTACTTTTATATCAATCACAACGCTACTATGAATGGAGAAGAGCCAAAATAATTCTTTATAATACAGTGTTGATTTATTTATCAAGAAGCCTTAAGGCTAGCCTTTGACAGCTCAACAGTATACGGTTGGTTACATGATGGAAATTAGATCAAAACCAAATATCTCCTAGAACTAGAAAATAATGATGACGAAAAGATAAATTAGCGATTAGACATCTATTCATTACTATATTTAGACGATTTTCCAGAACCAAAGATCATGCCTTTCTGTAAACCAAAACCTGATTAAAAACTTCACTTTAAAGAACTACCTTTTCTGCTTCATTCCAAAGTGTGATTTCTCCTAAAAATTTCTCTGGTCTGGTGGACAACTGCATGTCAAATGTAAAACCAAAGGTATTGTAGACACTCTTCAGGAAATCCAGACAACCTGCTATCTCTTCTTATATCTGGAAGCCGATAAACAGCACAAGAATTATGATAATTAAGTACTATAAACTTCAGACATGACTGTTGACATGATCTTAAAGTGCAGGAAGTAGAGGTATTTCTAAAGAATCCATGACCTCTTCAATTTTTAACATGAAATATTAAAAAGTGAATGTATATTCAAACAAACCTGGTCAGGTCTACAGAATATATGAGCATCATTCTGTTGGAACCTCCGCACTCTAGTTAGACCACTTAATGCCCCAGATATCTCATTTCTGTGCAACACACCAAAGTCTACCATTCTTATAGGCAACTCTCTCCAAGATCTAGGACGATGGTCAAACATTAAACTGAAATGGACATGAAATACATCAGATATTGATTTCAAGTTATGATATGTTATGACTTCCAATGATTATACATTATAAACACTTTTTGTTAGATGTTAGGCAAACATTCAATCACAAACCTATCCCAATCAATCAAACTTAGTTACTTATGATGTCTGATTCAATACAATATATCTGGTACCTTGGGAAAGCAACGTTTAAATCAGGTAACCATTAGGCCAATGATAAGACCTCATCCACGTTAATTTGTTATTGTTATCAAAAAGGAAATTTACAGATAGAACAAGATTACATCTTAATACATTTTGATACAATAATTCTAGTTCAAGATATTTATGCCAGTCCACGAAAAAGTGTTCAATCAGATGACTTTATTGTTGTTCAACACTTCAAGCAGAGTGTTATATCAAACAGTTCATTTTCTAATTGGTGTTTTAAATTGTTTTGGAGGTGATAATAAAAAAGACTAAATTCCCTTGTTCAATATTTTTCTTCCCTGCACCATAAAACTTCGTATTGATCTTGTCCAATACAGAAATTGTTTCATTACATAATGAATTGGAAAAGACAGGAACTTTTTTACTATACATTTAGTTTCATTAAAATTTGAAATTACACTTTACCAAATCAATAATTTTAATACAAGAAGAATCAAACAATATTTATTGTGATGGGTTTACATTCTGTTAACTTAAAGTTGGATTTCGCTTGTTTATTTTAGTTTGGTATAATTGTCTAGTACTTTGTAATTTTTCAGTTAAAGAACTCATTTAAAAAAAAGGATTTAAGTGAGCAAGTTTTACCTCACCCCATTAAAAATGTTGGCTATGCTATCCATTTTTTTAATATTAATATTGTATATTAATATTGGATTGTTTACATCATTACATTAGATGAAAGTGAAAGTAATTGACGTCAATCTAATATTCTAAATAAAGTGACATAACATCACAAGTTTAATACACACCAGTGCCCTGGACAATTCATTGGTTTCTTGGCAAACTGTTCTTTATCCACTTCAAACTTAAAAATGTTGTCCTGATGAAATATATATAAAGCAAACAATTTAAAAAGCATTTAAAAGAAATACTGTACAAATAATTAACATTAAATTATTCAAGATGATTTTACAGAATTTAAACACATTGTTAGCACTTTTTGTCATATTTTATAGTTCTGCTGCACATACCTTATTTTTCATAAAGTATCAAAATGGAGGCAATTCAATATTGTACAAATAATTAAATTTTATTATTGTTCTTAGAACGTTTCATTATTCAAGATGATTTTATAGAATTTAAACACATTGTTAGCACTTTTTATCTATTTAGTTCTGTTGCACATACCTTATTGTTAATAATGTATCAAAAGGGAGGTAATTCTTGTTTTTGTAGAAATTAGTACTTAGGGTCATTTAATGAAAATACATATTGTTTCCTCTAGGCGATGGTCATATTGTTTGAAACAAATAGATCCTTAAAATCATTTAGATGGGAAAGAAAATTTTATTACATTGACAGTGATGAAATACCAAGAATTCCTAGTGAAATACATTCTTGTAAATCACGTAGAGAAATAAATTCAGTTCTTTCACTCCCTGGAAGTGACATTACAATGAATGTTCTCAACAACGTCACAGGCAAACACTGACACTCAAGGACATTCAAAATAAAGTTCCTCGAATTTTTCAATGATGTATATTAAATATTCATCTATGTAATAAACAGAATAGTCAATCGTGTAAAGTGTATGTTGAAAATATGATCACTCAGGAAGAAAGACATTCATATTTAACTGATGTGTTCTGCAGCACTCGTGATCATATTTTTAATATTCATTTGGCATAATTGAAATTGATTATCCTATAAAAAATTGTTCTTGGTCAGTATTAGTTGCCAAATTATATTGCAATTTCTGTAATAGATTCTTATTTCGATATAATTCAGTCAATTACTCTCAATTTGTGCATTGCAGTATAATTTCAACATGAACTGTAGGGCATCCTGATTATTTAACACAATGCTTTACTTAAATTTATGATAAAGCCTTTTAGACATTCAATGAATGTGTTCTATGAACTGATGAAAATTGACCTAATTGTTTGAGAAAATGAATTTTTTTAATAAACATAAATGTTGCAGAATATAGAGTAATCTCCTAAAATCAAACTGCACTTCATTTTTTTTAAATTTTATATTATATTAAGTATAAAAGTATAAGAATCAGTAGTTCATTGAGGTAATGTCCTATCATATAATTCCATTTTGCAACAGCAAACAGGAAAAAAATAAATTACTTAAGATAGCTTCACTTATCACAACAGAAACATGTTTATATATAAATATATATTATGAAATAATTACATACCAAATAATGCTGCCAATGGCCGGACTGCTCCCATAATTTACTGTTGTAAATATTTGGAGAAACAACTTCCTGAAATCCCCTCTTCCAATATTCTGACTACAAACAAAAAACAATGAACTGTTTGCAATAATAAATGTGTATGTCTATGGTATTTCATTAACTTCATTTGTAAAACACTGATTTATGCTTTTAGAAGTAAGAAGCCTATACAGATACTGGCAGACAACATTTGCAAACCAAGATGTTTTACAAAATTTATCAAATTTTTGATGTTGCTGAACTTCTTCAATAAATATATACAGTAAAACTTGGTAGCTTGAACTCAAATGGCTTGATCAACACCAACTTCTCAAAATGTTTTGAAGTCCCATCATTTTTTTCTATATGTGTTTGTACAAACTAGAGGCTCGCAGGAGCCTGTATCGCTCACCCGAACCTGAAACCAAACAATCCTTTTTTATCCAGCTTTTCTTTCCTATAAGGAATTGCCCAACACTTCTGTAAAAGTCATTAATTTTGACCTTTTAAGGGAAATAACTTATATAAGGAGAATGGAGGTTCACTTCAAATTTGCTGTACCTGTTATACTTTTTTAACTATCAGCCGAAAACTCTCTTGACCACCCCCCTTTCAATTTTAAGCCAACGTAGCTATGTAGGTAGTCAGCTGTCATGATTTGCACAATTTTGGTAGAGGACATCCTAAAGATTGTGTGTGCAATGTTTCAAAGCAGTCCTTTCATTGGTTAAAGAGGAGAAGATTTTTTAAAATCAATTAAAATTGATTAAAAAAATGTTCAAGGAGAATAATTCCTAAACGGTTCATCAGACAATCCTGACCCTAAAGTCATTTTTGTAGCCCTCATAGAGCAGAACAATTAAGTAATGCTAACTTTTCTCTAGTTCTAATAATTTTTTTAAGATTTTGTGGCAAAAATGTCAAAAATAATCAATTTCGACAATTAAAGGACAATACCTCCTATAAGGAGTCATCAAACCAATGGAGTGTTTCGTAGAGCTTTCGATGCCAATGAAGGCATCTCTTTAGGTTTCCTGTATCTGTTATACTTTACGAACTAAAAGCCAAGAACTGTATTTTGACCCCCCTCCGTTCTATGTTTAGCCATGGCGGCCATGTTGGTTAATCTGCGGCTATGGTTGGCCCAAATTTGGTTGAGGACATTTGACAGATGATGTGTACAAAGATTCAAAGCAGTAATTTCAGTGGTTTCAGAGAAGATTTTTAAAAATCAATTAAAACTGAATAAAAAAAAACAGTTCAAGAAGAATAACTCTTAAACGGTTAATCAGATAATCTTGACTCTAAGCTATGTTTGGAGCTCTCATAGAGCAGAACAATTAAGCAATGCTAACTTTTTCTCTAGTTCTAATAATTATCAAGATTTTGAGGGGAAAATGGCAAAAATGATCAATTTCGACAATTAAAGGGCAATAACTTCTACAAGGAGTTGTCATACAACTTTGACCCAATGGAGTGTTTTGCAGAGCTTTTGATGCTGAAGAAGGAACGTTTCTTCTGTTTTCCTGTATCTGTTATACTTTTTGAACTATAAGCCAAAAACTGTATTTTGACCCCCCTGTTCTATTTAGCCATGGTGGCCATATTGGTTGGTCTGAGGCCATAATTTGTGCAAACTTGATAGTGGACATTTTACTGATGATGTGTGCAAAGTTTCAAAGCAATCCCTTCAGTGGTTTTGGAGAAGAAGATTTTTAAAGAAAAGTTAACGACGACGACGACGGACGACGACGACGGACGCCAAGTGATGGCACATGAACCTTCAGGTAAGGTTAGCTAAAAACCCAAAATCAAGTTTTTTTTCAAACACCAATTTCTCGAAAACTCAAACTCATTTAACCGTCCCTTGAATAGTAAATTCATATAAATCACCATCAATAACCCAAACTTAACTATAAGCATCAACAATAAACTTCTAATACAAAGGACGTAGATAACAAAAGCTTTGACAATTACTACAATTTAAGAAAATTCCGGGTAATAATTATGTCCTGATGAATGACACTTATCAGGTAAATAGAGATTAAAGCAGATTATAAAATTAAAAACACTAGAGGCTCCCAGGAGCCTGTAATCGCTCACCTGGAACCCAAATGACTTCAACTAGATTGAAATTTTTGAAATTTACAGTTTCAGTCTAGTTGTTATAGCTTTTATGTTACTGTGCAAAAACTAAACATTTCTTCAAACATTTTAGTTAAGTACAATAACTCCCATAAGGTGCCATCAGACAATTTCTGAAAATTCAATGGTTTGTAATCCTTGTCCTTAAAGGTAATTTAGAAATTTACAATTTTACTCTAGGTGTGTTATAGTCTAATTTATAATACAACCAGAGGCTCTTAAGAGCCTGTATAGGCAATGAAGATGTCATTTCCCTGATGTTAAACTAAGTCCTGTAATTTTCAATAAACTTTGCTAGAGGACCATCCAAACAATATTGCTAGAAAGTTTTGTTTCCATTGGTTAACTGGTTTTATAGAGAAGAAGATTTTTTTTTAATTTGCCCAAAGGGTCTTATGTTAAACTAAGTCCTGCGGTGTTGGCCATTTTGAATTTCCAATTGGCAATAAAAAACTTAAACTTTAAAGACCATCCAAACAATATTGTCAGTAAGTTTTGTTTCCATTGAGAAGAAACCTTTTAAAACTTTTTCCCATAGGGTGCACTGTTATTCAATGTAATGCTGTGGTGGCCATTTTGATTTTCCGATTGGCATAAAAAAAAACACAAACTTTTTAAAGGACCATCTAAAAAAATATTGGTAGAAAGTTTTGTTTCCATTGGTTAATTGGTCTCAGAGAAGAAACCTTTTTTAACTTTTTTCCCATAGGGTCCTATGTTAACCAAGTCCTGCGGTGGCGGCCATTTTGAATTTCTGATTGGGATAAAAAACGAACTTTATAGAGGACCATCCAAACAATATTGCTAGTAAGTTTTTTTTTCCAATGGTTAACCGGTATCAGATAATAAGCCTTTTAAATTTTTTCCCATAGGGTCCTATGTTAAACTAAGTAATGTGTTGGCGGCCATTTTGAATTTCCAATTGCCATAAAAAACACAAACTTTATAGAGGACCATCCAAACGATATTGCTAGTAAGTTTTTGTTTCCATTGGTTAACTGGTTTCAAAGAAGAAGCCATTTAAAACTTTTTCCAATAGGGTCCTATGTTAAACAAAGTCCTGCGGTGGCAGCCATTTTGAATTTCCAGCTGGCATAGAAAACATAAACTTTATAAAGGACCATCCAAACAATATTGCTAGTAAGTTTTGTTTTGATTGGTTAAACGGTTACAGAGAAGAAACCCTTTTAAACTTTTTCCCCATAGGGTCATATGTTAAACTAAGTCTTGCGGCGGTGGCCATTTTGAATTTCCTATTGGGATAAAAAACACAAACTTTATAGGGGACCATCCAAACAATATTGCTAGTAAGTTTTTTTTCCATTGGTTAACCGGTTTCAGAGAAGAAGCCTTTTAAACTTTTTCCCATAGGGTCCTATGTTAAACTAAGTCCTGCGGTGGCAGCCATTTTGAATTTCCAGCTGGCATAGAAAACATAAACTTTATAAAGGACCATCTAAACAATATTGCTAGTAAGTTTTGTTTTGATTGGTTTAACGGTTTCATAGAAGAAGCGCTTTAAAACTTTTTCCCATAGGGTCCTATGTTAAACTAAGTCTTGCGTCGGCGGCCATATTGGTTTTCCAATTAAAATAAAAAACACAAACTTTGTAAACGTCCATCCAATGAACATTATGGCCAAGTTTGGTTTCAATTGGCCAAGTGGTTTCAGAGAAGAAGATTAAAATGTAGAAAGTTAACAGACGCCGACGACAACGACGATGACGACGACGACGGCGGACGCAAAGTGATAACAATAGCTCACCTGACCCTTTGGGTCAGGTGAGCTAAAAACTGATCATATGTCCAAATTCATAATCAAAGGGCAATAACTCCTATAAAGAGTCATCTTGCACTTTTGGACTAAGCAATACTTTGTAGGCCTTGCTTTGCTGATCATTTGTGCAATTTACAGTTTCAATCTAGCTGCTATAGTTTTCAAGTTACAGGACAAAAATGGAAAATGTCATTAAAAAATTGTCATTTAAAGGCAATTACTCCAATAAGGAGTCATCTGACAATTTCAGACCAATTAAGTGAATTGTAGGGCTTTTATTGCTGATCATTTTTTTATATTTATAATTTTACTCTAGCTGTAATGTTTTTAAGTCCTGCGGTGTTGGCCATTTTGAATTTCCAATTGGCAATAAAAAACTTAAACTTTAAAGACCATCCAAACAATATTGTCAGTAAGTTTTGTTTCCATTGAGAAGAAACCATTTAAAACTTTTTCCCATAGGGTGCACTGTTATTCAATGTAATGCTGTGGTGGCCATTTTGATTTTCCGATTGGCATAAAAAAAACACAAACTTTTTAAAGGACCATCTAAAAAAATATTGGTAGAAAGTTTTGTTTCCATTGGTTAATTGGTCTCAGAGAAAAAGCCTTTTTTAACTTTTTTCCCATAGGGTCCTATGTTAACCAAGTCCTGCGGTGGCGGCCATTTTGAATTTCTGATTGGGATAAAAAACGAACTTTATAGAGGACCATCCAAACAATATTGCTAGTAAGTTTTTTTTCCAATGGTTAACCGGTATCAGATAATAAGCCTTTTAAATTTTTTCCCATAGGGTCCTATGTTAAACTAAGTCCTGTGTTGGCGGCCATTTTGAATTTCCAATTGCCATAAAAAACACAAACTTTATAGAGGACCATCCAAACGATATTGCTAGTAAGTTTTTGTTTCCATTGGTTAACTGGTTTCAAAGAAGAAGCCTTTGAAAACTTTTTCCAATAGGGTCCTATGTTAAACAAAGTCCTGCGGTGCCAGCCATTTTGAATTTCCAGCTGGCATAGAAAACATAAACTTTATAAAGGACCATCCAAACAATATTGCTAGTAAGTTTTGTTTTGATTGGTTAAACGGTTACAGAGAAGAAACCCTTTTAAACTTTTTCCCCATAGGGTCATATGTTAAACTAAGTCTTGCGGCGGTGGCCATTTTGAATTTCCTATTGGGATAAAAAACACAAACTTTATAGGGGACCATCCAAACAATATTGCTAGTAAGTTTTTTTTCCATTGGTTAACCGGTTTCAGAGAAGAAGCCTTTTAAACTTTTTCCCATAGGGTCCTATGTTAAACTAAGTCCTGCGGTGGCAGCCATTTTGAATTTCCAGCTGGCATAGAAAACATAAACTTTATAAAGGACCATCTAAACAATATTGCTAGTAAGTTTTGTTTTGATTGGTTTAACGGTTTCAGAGAAGAAGCGCTTTAAAACTTTTTCCCATAGGGTCCTATGTTAAACTAAGTCTTGCGTCGGCGGCCATATTGGTTTTCCAATTAAAATAAAAAACACAAACTTTTTAAACGTCCATCCAATGAACATTATGGCCAAGTTTGGTTTCAATTGGCCAAGTGGTTTCAGAGAAGAAGATTAAAATGTAAAAAGTTTACAGACGCTGACGACAACGACGATGACGACGACGACGGCGGACGCAAAGTGATAACAATAGCTCACCTGACCCTTTGGGTCAGGTGAGCTAAAAACTGATCATATGTCCAAATTCATAATCAAAGGGCAATAACTCCTATAAAGAGTCATCTTGCACTTTTGGACTAGCAATAATTTGTAGGCCTTGCTTTGCTGGTCATTTGTGCAATTTACAGTTTCAATCTAGCTGCTATAGTTTTCAAGTTACAGGACAAAAATGGAAAATGTCATTAAAAAATTGTCATTTAAAGGCAATTACTCCAATAAGGAGTCATCTGACAATTTCAGACCAATTAAGTGAATTGTAGGGCTTTTATTGGTGATCATTTTTTTATATTTATAATTTCACTCTAGCTGTTATGTTTTTAAGTTACAGGACAAAAACAGAAAATTTCATACAAAATTGTCATTAAAGGGCAAAAACTCCTATAAGGAGTCATCTGACAATTTCAGGCTTATACGGTGAATTGTAAAGCTTGTATTGCTGATCATTTTTGCTATTTACAGTTTTACTCTAGCTGTTATGGTTTTTAAGTTACAGGACAAAAATGGAAAATTTCATAAAAAGGGCAATAACTCTTATAAGGAGTCATCTGACAATTTTAGACAAATTAAATGAATTGTAGGCCTTTTATTGCTGATCATTTTTGCTAATTTTAGTTTCACTCTACCTCTTATAGTTTTCAAGTAATATTGTAAATACCAAAAATTTTGTCGGAAATCGTCATTAAAGGGCAATAACTCATACAAGAAGCCAATACACAACTTTACACTAATAGCAACTATTGTACAACTTAATGTGCTGCTCAATTTGAAGTAACGGTTTTCTCTATAGCTATTATAATTTTTGAGATAATGATCAAAACACTTGTGTTGACACCCATGTTCTATTTTTAGTAACAGCGGCCATCTTTGTCTGTTGATCAACACCCTGGGTACAAATTTGAATCTAGGAACCCTAAGGATGACTGTGGCCAAGTTTAAAAAAATTGGCCTAGTGGTTTCAGAGGAGAAGATTTTTGAAAAAGTTTACGACAGACGATGGACGACGGACGATGAACGACAGACGACGGACGACGGACGCCAAGTGATAGCAAAAGCTCACATAGACCTTCGGTCCAGGTAAGCTAAAAAACATATTAATTTGAAAGCAATTACGACTTTTGTTGACAATTCCAAATTTTAATCATATTAAGACAATTATTCAAGCAAAGTTTAATTTTGAGAAGAATGTGTTTTGAATATTTAAGAAATGGACTTTTAAAATACAGAAATATATGAAAAATAGTCAATTTAAAAATAGTAGGAGAAAACCAAACCATGGTATTCAAGAGATGTTAGCATGAATGCATTGCACATGCCACAACATGGTGTTTGAAATTGATTTGTCTCATATGCCACAAAATGGTGTATCAGAAGTTCGAGTTTGATTGCATTTTATTTGTCTCCTCTTTTTTACAACATACCTTCATATATTCAATAAGTTGATTGTATATATATGAACCCTTTGGCAGGAAGAAACAGCTTCCAGGACTCCATTCATGGAAGAAATATAATTCTTGTTCCTAAAATGATCAAAATAAATAAACAACATCAGAACAAACTCATTAATTATTACAATATAACGTGCCAGCTTTATTTTGCAAAATTAGCATAAATACTTTATGAAAACCGATAACACATAAAAAGGCAGTGAAAGCACTTGTAAGTAGATGGAAACATGGATTTTGTTCATAATTGTTTGTGTTTTTTCACATATCACCCTTTGAACAATATAGATATTTTTGATATTGGAACTAAATCATAAGGATGGACACAACACAAATATTTTTTTATTCTTTATATTTTAACAAGGCACCTTTTATTTCAGATGATTTGAAAATCTTATTTCAGAATCCAAATTCCTAACAAAATCTCCTGGAAAACAAAATTAAAATAATTCCATGCCAGATTGCGGAATCCCGAATTGCACACTTCCAATTTGATGAATCCATTTTGCCGATTCCCAAATTGCCAAATAAATCAAATTTATGCTAAAATATTTTTTATTTCAAGAATTACTTAACACTTATTAGAAAAAAGTTTTGACTGACACGGAAACTATATAGTATAGAGAAATAGTCATTCATGAAAAATGTTAATTTATAACAAACAAGTGTGGACACAGAAAAACATCCCGCCTCCATTCGGCATCAGTAACGAAAATAAATTTCGTCATAAGCATTACGTAAATAGCATAAGTTATCAGCAGCAGCCTGTATACCAAATATTGTCACCATACAATGCATAGTTACAGAGGAACTGTCCTAATACAAAAACTTTAACGTAGTTGCTGAACCGTGAAATTGAGGTCAAGGTCAGGTGACACCTACCAGACAGTCATGTACTAGTCATCAGCAACCTATATGCCAAATATTGTCATCCTATCCATGCATGGTTACAGAGGAACAGCCATAGCCCAAAAACTTTAACGTAGTCGCTGGACCGTGAAATTGAGGTCAAGGTCATGTGACACCTACTAGACAGTCATGTACTAGTCATCAGCAACCTATATACCAAGTATTGCCATCCTACCATGCGTGGTTACAGAGGAACAGCCGTAATCCAAAAACTTCAATGTAGTCGCTGGACCGTGAAATTGAGGTCAAGGTCAGGTGACATGTGACTGACTTGCAAGTACTCATCATAAGCTACCTCTGGACCAAATTTGATGGAGCTGGGGCTTGGCCTTACAAATGTATGAAGCAAGATGTCCAAGTGTTTACGCAGCTGCCGCCGCCGCCGCCGCCGGATTCCCATACATATGTTTCGCCTCTAGCGACTTTCGTCGAAGGCGAGACAAAAATGACGGATTTTAAATTGCTAATTTTAAGAGATATTTAAAACAAATTTAATTTTATCTTTACATAGTACTTTGTTTTTACCAATTGAATGTAAGTTAATTAATAATAAGGTCATTATTTCTATTTTAAATTGCAATTATTATTGTTCGGCAATTTATTAAAATTGGTTACCGATAGTTAAAAAAAAATTGATTAATTTTGTGTAACTGAAAACACAACTTTTTCTTGTGTTTTCGCAACACAAGCTGATATTTATTTTATTATTTAAATATTTACGTATATACAAAACAATACAAAGATCTGCATGAAACTAATTCCATGAAATTGATATATTAACAAACATTTTCTCCTACAAACATTTTTTCTAAAATCATGAATAACATATAAGTTTAACTTTTGATTGTCGGCAATTTGGGAATCTGCTTACTGGACTCGGCAATTTGGGAATTGGCAATCATGGCAATCTGGGATGCTACCATTAAAATATACATATAAAAATGTAAATCATAAAAAAAACAACAGGGAATACACCTAATGTTCAGCTAGATATGGTGATTAAAATTCATCTCCATTGTGTAAACAAATTGCTAATATATACTCTGCCAATTCTTCTGTGGTCTCGCTTGGCTGCTTCCTCTTGTAACTGTTTCCATTCTTTCAATTGTTTTGTTTCAGGGAATGATATTCCGTATATTCTTTGTAGAGATTCAGCATCTGATTTTCCTTCCCAAAATTTTGCAGAATTCTAAAATACAATAAACACAAAATATGATGTTTTTATTGAAACATAACTATATCGTGATGTGAAAGTTGTTGGTTTACCAAAGAAAGAGGTACTTTCATGCGGTGTGTGATATTCCACTCATGATAAAAAATTAGCAAAAGAAATAAATTTGGATTGTTCCTAGAGATCTCCTGGTCTTTCCCATAAATGTATGTAAGAATCTAATAATCTTGTTAATAATTCATCACTAGATAGCAGTACTTGAGATAACTTACAGCCAAGTATCTAAAAGTTGTCGAGTGATAATAACTGAAAATGATTAATCGTTATCAACTTGTTATGCTAAGCAGATGTTTCAACGATAAGACGAAATTATGGAAATATCTATCATGTAATAATAAAACACAAGTGACATTCCTAACTGGTTTGAGAAAAATCATAACTTATTTAAACAAATTAAAAACTAAGTAGTTATTTCAGCATTACATTTTCATTATCTAAATTAATTTTCTCATTACATAATTAACCTTTAATTGGGTCGTAAGACATCGCCACAGTTTCTATATTCTCCAAGGAGCAAAGACAGCAACACATCTTTTAACAAGATTTTTTTTTTACTTTTTACTAGAAAGACCATGCTTACTGTATCTTCTTTTAAAGAACTATTTATTGCATGCCAAAAACTATATTTGTAGTTTAAATTAAAATAATGTTTACCAAATAACAGCAGACAATAACTTTGGTTTGTAACCACATTTATGTAGACAAATTTAACACTGATGAAAGTTTTAATGTTAGAAACTTCAACCCTCTGTTGATGCTAAATATTTTGACACAGTGTTGTAACTAACAAGTCCAAATCAAGTTAAAGTATAAAAGCACATCTAAATTCATCAAGTTAGTTGTCGACCTCATAATGAATGTCAATGCTATAAAGAAAAATGTCTGTTTCACTCGTTGATAACAAATGACACACATATATTCAGAGTTGCACATTAATTATTACCTTGGTAACAGCAAATGCTTTAACTTTACCAGTATGTCTAATATGTGGTCCTCTACACAGATCTATCAGTGGTCCACACCTACAGATATTTACACAATTAATTTATATAAAACCAAGTCAAGTGAGTCTAGATACAATACCTTAACTCCAAAGATCAGAACTAGAATATTTAACAAAACAAGTTTGAAAATAAATAGTTTCAAGATAGAATGTGATATCCTGCTTTCACTCAGTTTTGTAATTAATTACTCTGAGCCCTTTTTTAAAAAGTATTGATTATGTAAATATAAACTAGTTAATATTACTTGACAAAATGGACAACATTATATAAACAAAATAGAAAATTAGCATTATCTTTTTAGCTACTTATTTATTCAACATACCTATAGACAGTTGTGGTAGGAGTATCAACCTTTTCATTTAAAATCCTTTGCTTAAATTTATTATACTGCAAAACAGATGTAGAAAATACCATTATCATTAAGATATTGTTATTTTAGTGGGTTTATCTATCCATAATTTGAAAAAAAAAACACATTCAATGTTTTATAGTAGTTAGACACATTTGAAGATCCCTGCACAACATGACATTGTTTTAAAAAATCTCTAAGCATGTCTGTCTGTAACAACATATTCAGACATTCCAGCATGTCTATGCGGTCAAACAAATCATGTCCCTGTGTCATACTCTTAGAACAACCTATGTGTGCGATATGCCCCGTCTGAAGAAAGAATAAGAGTTGTACACTTCATTGGTGCATAATTTTATGAGGACTGATGAGACAAAAATACATAATTGCTAACATAATTAACAACTCTGTGCAGGTTGAAGAAATATGCAATGACATTCTTAAGAAAGAGTGTGAAATCTGACAAAGGACGGACATTTGTGCACCATAATATGTCCGTCATAGATGGGCTTATAAAAACAATATTAATAAACAACAATAATACCTACTTCAAACATTTTAAGTAGGTATTCTTTCTTCATTTCTAATCTTTCAAATGGTTGTTTTTCTTTAGCAATAGACTTTACAACATTTTCTATGGATGGATAATCATGGCTAGATATCTGTCTGTAATTTATGAAAACTAATAAAATTTGATGGTATCTTTTCAAATTTAAGGTTGTTTCAAATATTTTTTTGTACTATAATCCAGATTTTTTAAAAGTATAAATTACAGTTATTTTGTTGCCTTTTTTAAAAAACAGCCACCTCCTTTTCAATTGGGAAATTTATCGATGTTTTTCTTGAAATTGGGAAAAAAAAGTAATGGTTTTACACTTATAAAAAAGGAAAACAACAGTAAGCAGTCAATAAAAAAACAGAATTGATCTTTAGTTAGATATATTTATTTGACTTATGTGAGCTGTTCAAACATCTGATGACTAATTTAAAAAAATGTAAAACTAGTTAAAAATTTTAATACTGTGAATCCTATAAAAATAGTATGTATTTTATGTAAAATGCACTTTTACAAGTATGTAAACATATTTAAAATAAAAAATGAAAATGACAGCCAAAATACTAATAATTATTATGTTTAAATCATTGCAATACTTGTTTAACACTGGCAGCATCATATTGTGCAATTTCCGGCACAGAGTTCATATCAGCTCCAGAATTTTTCTAAACTTCTTTTGCTTTGAACTGGTTTCCGGTCATATTTTGCAGCTGCGAAGTTTGTACAAGGTAAAAGTCAGACGAGAATCAGCTTACACTATTTTGTTATGGCGCGTAAACACGATAAACAAAGAGTGACAAAATATGATTATTTCTTAATAAAATGGAAACACAATTGAACAGCGAGTCGCCTTGAATGGAAGCCATGAATAATATAGACCATGATCGTCTGTTCTTATGGTTTTCTGATGGGATTTTTGTCATAAATTAGGAAATATTTAGATTAAATTTGGGAAATTTGCTCGAGGTGAAACAGTCGAAAGTACGAGGCAAATTCAAGCTAACAAAATCACTGAATTAACACAAATTAAAATTCTATGGCGAACTAAAAATTTAAGGGGGACAACCCGTCTGAAAATTGGGTGTTGTAGACTATACTTATACAGTGACTAGAATAATAATAATAATAATAATAATAATAATAATAATAATAATAATAATAATAGAGATCAAAATGAAGTTACATGTGTACCACATACACATACATTTTTTAAATTTATATTTGATTTGTTTACATCTGGTAAATTATGTTACATACTTGTCCTCAGTTCACATATCGTAATAAAATCCTTCTTCTATAGGAGGACCATAACATAGATGTCCCCCATACAATCTCTCCATTGCTTCTCCTAACATGTGAGCACTAGAATGCCAAAATACATATTCACCTAAAATAAATAAAGCAACTGAATTTTAAAAACGCTTAAGCTTAGAGATTTTATACAATTAGGATATCCTATATTACTGCTAAATAGTCATCTAGTTGCTGTAAATTCATTCCTACATACAATACCGACAGCAGTTGCTGGCCAGGACTGAAACATGCAATTTCATATTTTCAAGGCAGTCTTAAATTGCGTATGGTTTAGAATATATAACGACTCGCTCCACTCTCGAGTCGCCCCATCACGAGTCGCCCCATATTAATAACGAGTCGCCCCACATTTAATAACGAGTCGCACCACTCAATAACGACTCGCCCCACATAAGTAAAATAAATAAATTTATAATATCAATTTACATATTTAATACTTTATGCAACAGGAGGCCTATCTGCGTTGTAGCAGATAGTAGATATATAGCCAGTTTATATCGACTGAGCTAATGGAGTACTTCTTTAGTTCACTTGGTTAGAGGGCTGGCTGGCAAAACTGAGATCTCGGGTTCGATCCCCGGAGGTGACATGATGTTATTTCATGCTCTACCGTTACATTTATAATATAAATAAATATATAAATTTTTAAATTTGCGTATATTGTACTGCGCGGTGTTTTAATTGGCGGTGGATCTCTTGAGGTTAAAGTGAACTCATGTTCATTTCTTTAATTAATTGTCATAATTACAATTGAATGTTAGCTTGTTTACAATCGTGATTAACTTTGATAGGCAGTTTTCCTACCGCAGGTCGGGGGGTTTCTCCGGGTACTCCGGCTTCCTCCCAAAATAAAAACTGGACTCCATGATATAGCTGAAAAACTGCTGAAAGTGGCGTTAAACACCATCAAACAAAGTGTAACAGTAGGCCTATCTGCGTTGTAGCAGATAGTAGATATACATGATATATAGCCAGTTTATAGCGACTGAGCTAACGGAGTTTTTCTTTAGCTCACTTGGTTAGAGAGCTGGCTGGCAATACTGAGATCCCGGGTTCGATCCCCGGAGGTGACATGATGTTATTTCATGCTCTACCGTTACATTTGGCGCCCAACTGAAAAACCCACAGGAGGATTTTGTCGGGTTTGTTGTGAATGAATCATCATGAGTACGATGATTCTTCGTAAGGGGGGAAGAGTGTAACAGGAGGCCTATCTGCGTTGTAGCTGATAGTAGATATATAGCCAGTCAAAATCGACTGAGCTAACGGAGTATTTCTTTAGCTCACTTGGTTAGAGGGCTGGCTGGCAATACTGAGATCACGGGTTCGATCCCCGGTAGTGACGATGTCATTATTTCATGCTCTACCGTTACAAAACAAACAAAACTTTGATAGGTTTACAGTTTGAAATAATTTAAATTTATTTGACTTTATTTGAATGTTTGTTTGGAGTAACAAGTAAACATTCAATTGTAATTATCACAATTAATTAAAGAAGTTAACACGAGTTCACTTTAATCTCAAGAGATCCACCGCAAATTAAAACACCTAGCAATAAATATGCACATTTAAAAATTTATAATATAAATTTACGATACCATGGTTTAATGTTGATGAAAAAAGACAGGACTAACTGTAAACGGGTAAAAGGGCACTGTTAAAGCAAATTTAGATAGTGAAGTAGTTAATTCAGAATAACTTTTCAAGTTACATGTATATATGGAACTACATACCATCCTTATCTTCAAATTTTATAAGTTGTAGTTCTGAATCTATCTCAAATGGTCTGTCTAAATCCAAGAGTTCTCCATTAACCTTGGCAACAACACAATTATCTGCCAACCCTTGACTGTCAAAAACAACAAAGTCATGTCCATTTCACTATAAACATTTTCTTAGATAGAACAATAAAAACTGGCTAAGAATCAAATTATGTTATTTATAAAAAAAACACTGAAACAGGATAAGGAAAGGTACACATGTTTAACACAAAAACATGTTAAAAACATTGAAGACAGTTGCATGATCTGGCAAGAAAATTATGAAAATTGTTCTAAATATATCCATAAAATGTGTTCAATAGTTAAGGAATGTTGCCTTAAACTGAATATTATACGCACAATTTTCTGTATGTATCCATATGAGGAACTGCACATGTCCTATATAATTTCATAATCTGGATATACATGTACTACAAAAAATGTTCAACATGCATAACTGCATATGTCTAAAATATATACAAACATGCTAACAAGTTTGAAGTCTTTTGATAGAGAATGTAGGATGATATGATTACTTATACATATAAGTAACCAACACCAAATCATAAAAGCATCTTTAGAAAGTTTCTTGTCAGCTAAACATTTCTACTGCCACTGTTAAGGTATAAAGAGTTGGGTAAGGGGTGATACTTGTGATTTTTATAGTGTTGCCATGTGCAGTAATGAATTCTTCAACCTGAGATATTCTTGACATAGATGTTTACTGTAATATTTCAGGGGACCAAAATCTCACAATCAGAATCATTACAAAATTGTTCCATATTGATATTAGCACACGAAACATAAGAACACACTAAGTCTAGGACTGATTGGTATAACAGATTTGGAGCAGACGATTTTTTAATGCTTTTTTGTAAGAACAAAAAAGCCTTATTTACATATTTAAGAGAAATATATATGAAATTTCTTCTTTACCTAATGCCTTTTGCTATATCATAAGGAGTAGTTTTCCAGCATTCCCCATAAACCTGTTTTCCATCAGGAAGAGATATCTTGATTGGAGTTTTGGGTTGTGATGCAACAAAGTCATCATATTCTTTCTTCAATTTGTCCCACATCTGTAGTCTGTAGGCCAAAAACTCTGGTGGTGGCACCATCTTAAATAAAAAAACACATTTTAAAATTTTATATTTTTAAGAGGTGATGGGTGAGTGGTTTTTTCACTATTTGCTTGTCAAAACATTTTGCAACATAGACATGCGACATCTCTATAAAATTATTAAATTCATAACTGTTGGCACAGGTAATTTTCATGTAATAATTGAAAATAACCCTCACCAAAAAAATTCTATATTCAGGGTCACCACACTCTAAAAAAGTAGGGAAAAGTGACTTCTCCCTGGCAGCCAAACAGGGAGAACTCAGAAGTGAGGCCCTGATAGGGAGACATTAGGAAGAAGTCAGGGGGACAGTACAAATAATTAATTTTCGCAGTAGTTACATACATTTTTCATTATTTACATCATTTTTGTTAATTGTTGATTTTCAGGATTATTTCTCGTGTTTTTAAACAATAACACACTTAGATTAAGTTTTTTTCGTTTCATTCTTTTTCATTATTATTCATGGTATGCAATATCAAATAGCACATAACCTTTATCATTATAAAATCAATGAAAACAAGCACCAGATATAGCGACTATTTTTCTATCTAATTAGTACTTGTAGCCATAAGAGGTATTCACAAATAAAAATAGATCAACTAAAAATATTTGTATAGGTGTAGACATAAACATCATTCATGAAGTTCTTGTATACATTATAATATTTCTAACAGTTTGTTATGAACATGCCATTTTTATCTGAGCAAAATTTTCAAAGAAGATACATGTAGATAAATAACATAACTTTAAACCCAGAAATAATTCTTCTGTTCAGCATACTTCCACTTGGACAAAGTTGCGCTGATCAAAATTGCTTCATTTGACACCCATCTACAGAACTTATCATGATGTCAATAATTACTATACATCTTTATTCTTTCAAGTGCAGCTCATATATTTATCAAAGAAAATTGTTAAAATACAATACACTTTGAAAGAAATGAAGTTTGAAACCAATTGAAAGTGTTTGTTTTTATTAAAAAATACAATTTTTCAGTATGGGTCGTTGTACTTTACTTTTCTTCGTTGTTCACTTCTGGTAATTAGTCACATCTGGTAAATAAAAATGGCGCATAATCCAGTTGAAAGACGTAAATCCTTTGAAAAATGTTAAATACGCATATTGTTTGCAGTTTTTTATTGGAATTACACATTTACTGATAAATTAGTAGTCTGGGTGAATTATTTGGACCAGATCATATACAAGTATCTTCTGTGAACCATCGGGCGACTTCGCTTTTGAGGCGCCATAGGGCAACTTCAGGTCCCAGTAGGGCAACTTTGTCGTCTACTTCGCCCAGTGTGGTGAGCCCTGATATTAATAGTATTCCTCTTGCATTTCTAACATCATGGTATACTTCATGTGTAATATCAATTTGATACATTTCCAGGAACTAAAATATTGCAAACCATGACTTAAATTTCTGCCAAACTTTAGACTGTCACTGAGACTAGGTCAAATCCAAAAATCATACATGATATATGTAATCTAAACCTTGATATATTAAGATTAGAGGATTAAAATTAAAAAGATTACAGATGCAACCGCTGCCGGCAGACACAAATTGAGGACAATAGCAATAAACATTATATTTACCTCTTTCAACAGAGGGTTTGCCCAATCTCCACTGGTTCCTCCTTTCTTTTTTGACTTCTATAACAAGTAATAAAAAATTATTATTTTATAATAATTTAAGTAGGGTTGTAAAGAATTTTAATTTTCTTTGGGTTGTGTGTCATCAATGCTGGTAAAGAAGAAACATGAAAACAAAAAACTGTAGGTCTATTTTTGGACTTCCATACTACTTTTTCTGTATACTGTTGAAAGAAATTGCCTTTACTTTCTTCAGTCTGAGATCTAGCAATGTTTGTTTTCACTTCATACAGGCATGTACATGTATTGTGTGTTTTTATATGTTTTTACAAGAGTACAGGTAAGCTAGCATTAATATGCACCATGCAAATTGCTACAGCTATATCATGGCAAGAAGTTTAGTTACACCATTCATCAATGTACAGATCTCTAACAAATTAATTAATAAGTTATAATATGATAAAACACTGTTTTATAATACAGAGTATCATATAAACTGACTGAAAGTGTTATCCAGGAAGAACAATTGAAAAAAAAAATTTCAAGTAAAAAAAATAATAACCAAGAACTTTACTGTTACATAATAAATACTGGATATTTTGCTTACATGTAATACAAGTATGCGTATTGAAATACAATGTTGGTAAATGTGTAATCATTAATTCCTGCCCTTCACAATGTGTTGGGGATATTACTGAAAATTTGGTCGAGTAATGTGATGAACTACTAGACCTTACAACTGGTTACAGACCAAAACATGTATATTTTAAAAAATTATGTTTATTGCAAAAAAAACCATTAAATTATCTAAGTTCTTCAGTCTTGCAAATTTAAATAAATACTGGTAAGGGTTCTGTTTTCCTAATATTTTTTTCCCACAATTTTCATCTTCTATGATCATTTTTTAATGTTTTTAAAGAGTGTATACACAGATTAACAAGAAGAACTCCACTCTCATTTGCATTAAAGTTGAAATTGAATGAGAATAAAAATTGATAATCATTAGGTTCAATCATTTCAGATGTGCAATACACATGTACCTTAGGTAAAACTAAGACTAGATATTTTATTAATGGTTTTAGAATGAAAGGTAACAATATTGCGATCATCTTTTTAATAAATATTTTTAAATATTTATTTTTTAATAATTACTATATTATCAAACCATGGCTAAGAATTTTAATAAAGTTTAACATAACCTCTAACTCTATCCAGAATGCAACATAAAAATTGATGTAACACTGAAATAATATTTGTATTATTTTATTTTCAATTTTTGCTTCCATAATTGTTTATTATGTAACCCAATGCACATGAAGAATTTCTGACACCTGCTTGAATTGGTTTAGTCCTGGTTTGCCCACATTTAATTAGCTGGATAATCAATTAAGTTAAATAAACAAAAAAGACAATAGGTTTAATGACCATGAAGATCTATAGTCTGTTCTATTTTAATAGGTACACAATGTATAGAAGGTATATAGCTTTTATATATTTCATATTTTATATATTTCTCTATGCAGACGGAAAAGTTATTACATTTGTGTTGAAAAAGGAAATTAGAAATTCTAATTTAAACAATACAATTTGTTAAAAATATGGTGATTTTTTATCTGTTAATATAAAAATAATAATTTAAATATTCAATATATTGTTAATACAAAATATATATTTTAACATTGTTACAATTAAAATTATCCTAGATGAAGTAGATGAGATGCTGCGTCGGCGTAGTCAATCACACTGATGAGTCCTTGTTGGTAGCGAATCTTGAGTTGCTGTAGTCTGTAATCCATTGTTCTGTATCTTAGTCTTTTTGTTGGTCGTGTTCCTCCTGCTCCGTACTGGATGATAGTGCATTCTGTGTGTGCCTGTGTATTCTGTAAAAGCTTGACGATCTCGTATATGTTGGGATGGGAGTGCTGAACTTTCTTCTTCATCTTGTTGTGCCATCCTTCTAGGTGGTTGGTAGTGCGTGGTCCTTCTGTAAGGTAGTGGTTCCATAAAAAACGTTGTCCTTCTACCCAGTACTCGGTCACACAGTCTGTAAATGATGCTGTGTTGGGTACGTTGTCAGCGTCGTCGATGTCTTCCAGAGCGTTGAACCATACGTCTTCTACTTGATGTTGTGGAACCAAGGGTAGAACTGCTGCGCGTCGTACAAGCCGTGTGATGTCGTCGTTCTGTTTGTAGTAGTGCTGTAGTCCACATTTCTGAGTTTTTCTCCAAATACACTGGGTAAAGTGAAAGAAGCAGCCTTTAACTGTAACTCCTGGGAAAACGGCACGTGCTGCGTTGTTTGTTGCAATCTCGTAGTCGATAAAAACGGTGTCTGGATTGAGTAGTAGTTGAGCTGTTCTGAGATGTGTTTGATTAGGGTGAAGAAACGTGTGTAAATAGTCTGATCTTTTCCAGGCAGGAGGGCGAATACAAGAGGGTACATAACACCATCAACCATGGCATGGACCGTATATAGCTGTTCAAAAAGAGTGGGGCATGTGTAAAAAGTTCCGTCACAAAAGATGGTGTTGGCAGCAGCAAGATGGGTCAAGTTTTCTGTTGTTGTGAAAATGAGCATCGGTGGGTAGATGTTGTCGGATGGTAAAAGAAATGGAGCTCCAGCAGTGGTAAGACGCCATTTATCTTCGAGTGTAATGTCGAATACTGTCTTTGGTAGTCCGGGAAAGTTGAATGATCTTTGGTAGTATAGTGAGGTCTTGCATGAGTAGTAAGTTGGTAGTTGCTCTACAATCTTTCTTGTGTCGTCGTTCCATTCTGGTGTCCTCAGTTTGACCAGTTCTTCTTCGTATATGGTGGGTATTGGTGTAACTTCTTTTCGGGCTCGATCTTTCATAGTCTGGATTATCTTTGCAACTTCTATTTTTGCTTGGTTAGCTGGGTGGTTGTGTGCTGGACCAAATTTAACTATGTGGCCTTCATGTGTGTTAACTGTTGCTCTACATGTAGGTACAGTGCATCTCCAATATACTCGGTCATTGCGGTTGTTCTTAACACGGTAAACATAGCCATCTAGAATCAAGCTGTCTCTCCCAAACTTGTTCTGGACAAATTTGAGAGGTTGAAGTTGTGCGTTTGCCATACTTGCTGATAATGACCCAAATCCAGTGATTGCATATTTATATGTAATCATAGTTTTGTGACAACTGTTCATTTATTAATTTGTGGAAGCTTCGAAGAGCTGCTTGGGTCTAATAATAAGATAGAGCTTATGTGCTTCAATGAAAAAAAGCTTTGACACTGAATACTTGTCATCTTATTAGTATAATAAGTAACAGTTATGCTTGTGAACTAATGATCATTAATAATGAATAATTTAATTATAACTAAAAAAAATTAATATAAAATTTCTGATTTTAAAATTAAATCTGAAAAAATGTATTTTTTTTTACATAAAATACCAATGAATTCTATTATATATGCCACACTTTAATCATTTTAATGGTATAAAATACAGGTGAAAAATTAGACTATTTTCCAGAAATGAACTATAAATGCTAAAACAACAAAACACCTTATGTTTATATATACCCCTAATTAAAAGTGGGCAAACCAGGATGACACCCTTGAATTTAACCCTAATAAACAATTATGTTCTAATTAGGTAAAATTATCCAAGGGGCAAACATTTCTTGTCAATTAAATGTACATCAATAATTGCCAACCATTGACTACCTCAGTGTAATATATCAGGTGAAATTTAATTTTAAAAATAAAATGTCCATAGACTTGCATAGTTTTCACTTGCCTCTTTATGCAATCAGGACTGGTAACTCTGGAAATGGGTCAATTAAGCAATGGTCTAATTGATGACTGTAACAATTTTATGGAAAAGGGGAACATGTTGCAGAAAGTTACATTGTGTATAAAATATTTTTAACTATAGTTTTTGATTTATTTGATAGGTCACTTTTAAAAACATTAATAATAAAACTTTGTTTTAAATTTGTTAATTGTTTATGGCACGCCGTTCTCGTCAAAAGTATGGTTCAAAATATCATCACAAATTACACACTCAAAATTTTTAAATTACACACTCAAAATTAAAAATATGCACTCAAAATTTAAAATTTCGAACTCAAAATTAAAATATGCACTCAAAATTCTACGAAAACACACTCAAAAGATAGATTGAAATTACACACTCAAAATTTTAATTCATGCACTCAAAACTAAAAATTACGCACTCAAATTTGTGCGCATTGTTTTCGCGCAAAACTCATAAATATTCATAAAGATATAAATAAATAAAATTTCATCTGGGTGGTTTTTGAGTTTAAAGCGAACCGGAAGTGCTGAAATCCAAATGTCAATCCACGACACAGAAGATTTGCTCGAGTTTTTCAATCCTTGTTGCACGTGCATGAAAATACAATGCAACTTTTACACCCCTTAACACGAGACAACAACGCTTTAGAACATACTGTTCGAAAGCTTCCAAGCTGTATGGAAGTGTTGTATGTAATGGCTACAAGAGTTCCTGTTGAAATTCATTTATGTCATAAACTAGAACGAATTTATACTCTTGCATTCAGTCTGCATGATATAGCTGTAAATCACCTATTTTGATAAACCCGTTGATAAAACTATTTGTTTTACCATAAAACATAATTCAATAATGGAGTAAATCACACTCTATAGTTAATATGAGTCTGAGATACAGGGCCGAGGGTATGAGGTAAAAAAAAATAATAAATTGTTTCGTCTGTTTCGTTCGTTGCTTTACAGGGACCCGTTTCAAGCTTAAAAAAAACTAGGATTGAAATATTCAAATCAATTTAATGAATATTCATAAGTCCTGCGTAAAAAAGGTGCGCACAATTTTGAGTGTATATGTTTTCTATTTGAGGTCGTAATTTTCAGTTTTGAGTGCATGAATTAAAATTTTGAGTGTGTAATTTCAATCTATCTTTTGAGTGTGTTTTCGTAAAATTTTGAGTGCGAAATTTAAAATTTTGAGTGCAATTTTTTAATTTTGAGTGTGTAATTTAAAATTTTGATTGTGTAATTTGTGATGATATTTTGAATCATACTTTTGACGAGAACGGCGTGCCATAATTGTTTACATATACCTTGTTAATTATTGAATTTTTCCAGCTCTGCAATCTTACATTATAACCTTTGCATGACACAAAAGAAATTGTGCTTTAAAATGTAAGATGATAAACATTCTAATTCATTATTCATGTAGAAAAGGGAGGAAAGCCAAAAATTATAGAATATGTGTCACAAAAAATTAACCCAGTATCATTAGGACTTACAGTTTTGAAGTCATCCATTACTATCTTTTGAAATGTGTGTACTGTATATTGAATTAATATTTTTATATTAAATACACAGGGGATGATGCAATTCCGAGATATTGTTTTGTATATTTCCTCTTGTAACACTTAACTGTGTCATTTGAGTGAATGCAAATAAAATCTTGAATCTTGAGATATATTTAGCTTTTCAATGATGCAATTGACAGGCAATTAAATTTACAAGCTCTTGTTATAATGATGCAATCACGGATGCAATCAAATTTTAACAACGGCGCCTATATTGTTAAAAAAAAGTATTTTACTGCATTTTTTAGCATGGTATAACCGAATTCAACAAAAATCGATTCCACAAACCAGTGCCGGTGGGGTTTGCCATGATGTATCGGCAAAATGATGAGCCGATCTTCTTCGACAGACGAAATGCAATCGACTTAGAAAGCATTGGGGTTTCAGTGTAATTTATTGTCGCATAAATTAATTCTTCATGCCTTTTTTCCTTCAGATATATCCATTGTTTGAAGTTTATCTTCCACGTTTTCAGTCATGTTGATACTTAAACTGATCACTTTGAAATCTTTTGTTTCATAAACCACTGGAACTAATAGAAAACAACTTTTTAGAAATGAACAGAAATATTCATAGTTTTATAACTGACTTATAATAATGTCATGCTAAACATACAAACAACTCTTTAAATAACTCGTTGGTTAGGTTGAATTCATAAAAGACCAAAAATGATTATTGTCAGTTTAAACTTCGAGATTGCCACATCCACTGGACATGCACATAACTAATATCCAATGTATAATATCAGATAAAAATAACTTCTTGATAATTATATGAAGTACGATGGTCCGAGGTAAAGTAACAAGATCTTCATTATCTGACCTGCAAGGTTGAACTCTTAAGCACGATCTCGATTATCAAGCTGTGGAGTTATAAGTGTTTAGGCGGCGTTGAGTATAAATTGTCCGACCCTTACCCCTGACTTGGGAGGATGACTCAATCCATTGTTCCCTATTTCCCAATGATTATCAAAATGTGCCGACCATTATCTTATCCTTTTACCACGTCTTGGTCCAACATATTTATGGTTTGTTAACTCCTTTTAATCCTAATATAGCTGACTTGACGGTCAGCTGAACTGTCGTTTACATAATTGTACGTCTTAACACCTTAATAGGACCACTTGGCACTTGTTTAGGATCTAAATAAAAATAATACACTCTACATTAGTAGGAAGAAGAATCGTTTCGTTTATATGTATACGGCGAAAAACATAAACGGAATGTGTTGCTAGTAAAAAATGACATAGTTAACTGCGTCTACATGCACCGTTTTCGATCCTCTGAGAATTGATAGGACATTCATCAACCGAATTCGATATGCATGAGTTGTAATGATTGAAGTTTAAATAAAGCAATAGAATTGTTTCTACTGTCATTGTAGTTTACGTGAAATTGACAAAAACATAAAATCCGACAATAAAATTAGCTTCTCTGGAATTGATTCCCTTAGGAAATGGAAACCTCGCAGGAAATTAATGTACGGTTGTCAATCAAGTATGCAAAATTAATAAAATCCACCATAAAACCTCAATTAACTTGAAAAGTATTACAAAGAAAAGAAATGCCATAAACAACAAAAAACCAACTCATATATAATTTTGTAAATACCACTCTGTTTGGTTCGTTATTTCTGTTTTGTTTGAAAAGTTTTCCACTTCCTCTTTCATGGTACGATTATAACGATCTGTAAAATATTACTTAAATTTAAAGATTCCTGTAAGAAGTGTTCCAAGACATCACGCAAATGACATCCTAATTTGACCATGACAAACTTATGTACATAATACAAATAAGTTTTCAACTAGTAAAGTTGTAACAACTATAACTAGTTTTTTTTAATTAAAGAACCCAATAAAATATTTGATGACCATCATTCCGAGTCGCCCTAGTTTCCTGCAATCTACTGAGGCGAGTCGAAAAAAGAAAAAAAAAGTTCTTCATGACCTCAAATATGTTACATGTTGTAATTAAATAAACCTAGATAAGAAAAGAAGTTTCCAATTAATCTATCAGTACTTGTTTTCAGTACACTCTGTGTAATAATAAATAATGAGTGTCAAATCGGTACTGATGTTTTTCCAATGACTTTCTAGGACTAAATAAAATATGAAAGTAGTTTCACAACACTACCGTTTTACTTGGCATTGATAACTTTCCATATATTTATTTAGTTACTGTCATATAATCTAATTGAGAAAACGAATTTCACGACCAAACCATCTAGCTGTCCTGCATCCACGAACCATAAACAATAGAATTCTCACATTCTTCATTTAGCCGAGGTAGGGGAGTGGTGGGATTAAAATTTAAGTTTAGTCCATAAAATTTTCATATAAAATAACCCAATCAGCATAAGCATTAATTTTATATCAAGAGACGTACAATTAAAACACAATTGATGGAGACTTCACAATCCCTATATTGTGTGTAGAAACGAATTTAGATCGCATTAAGATTAAATCGATTCCAAAATCATCAAATGTCTTTTTTTTCATTACGCTGTTTATTTGACAATGTACCAAAGTTAATGTCTGGAAACCAATAATTTAAAAAAGAAATCTATGGAGTTAATTTAACTTAAAAAAAAATACTCAAATTGGCACCAAATCAATAGGTGTCATCTTGTATGGGGACAAATATTTGTCGCGTGAATATATTGTAATATATATAAGTGAACACAAGTGTTAAAGTACATGTATGGGTAACCCAGTGGTTTGTTTACTCGAGATGTTATTTAATTTTTTGATGCTATTAAAGAGTATATCGCAAATCTACAAAGGTATCTTTTTAAACAGGCTTTCAGCTGGGTTGCTAAACATAAGAAATAGTAGTTCAAATGGTATTTAAGGAACGATTATTAGGCCTTTCTACCTCACGCAGTTATGTATCAAATGACCCTGACAACCGACCTCTTAGTAATATTAGTAATTTGTCATTAGAGGTGAACATTTATAAAAACGATTTTGATGAGATGTCAAATTATAGTTTTTTGCAATATTTACAATGTAAGCAATTCAACAAGGTTGTAAACGACAGTTTGTCAAAAGAAGATTCTGAAATTTCAATCAATCAGAACGCATTAACGGCCCCAGCAGTCATGTCAAATTTCTAACGTGCACGAAATACTCAAAAATGTGAGAGAAGTAGCATGGCTTCATATCAGCACAATGTGTTACCGTTTATGAACGGAAGCTATTTGTACATTTTCCCCATAAAGCACTACATTAAGATTTGTTCTACGTTGGCTTGCATCTTGGATTTAGGACCTGCACATTAATATTCACCTATGTAAAGGACTATATGAGGCACAAGTAATAAACGAATCTACAAATCTACAAAGCGGTTTGTTCGAAGATTGAAGAAATTTCAGTCAATCAAAACACATTAATGGCCCTGGATGCCACTTTTTTTTCTCTCTCGATATTTGACACTAATAAATTCAACTAAAATTTCATCAAAGATAGCAAGGTTATAAAACTCACTGCGCCTGTTCAAGGATTTTCCGTCCCTAACTTACCGCAGGTCGGGGGTTCTCTCCGCCTTCCTCCTCCAATAAAAACTGGACGCCATGATATAGCTGAAAAATTGCTGAGACGTTAAACCACAAACGGACAAAATCGTTCATTTTTTGTCATTATGTTGTGCGTTGTGTGAAGATATCTCCTTAAAAATTTAGATCCATTTAAAATCTTCAATCTTTCAGCAATTTTTTTCAGGTTTATCATGGCGTCAAGTTTTTATAGGTATTGGAAGCTAAAAAAGATGAATACCCACCAAAAGAACTAAAATAAAAGATTACAAAAATTCTATTCAATGAAATTTTATGTAGTTTTTATTTAATGTCAAGCAATTAGTATATATTTAAATGATGGAAAGAAAAATAGTGGTCTCGGAGTTAAATTTTTGGGAAATGACTGGTAAAAAAGTGCTAAAAATGGTATTTTTCGAGTCAAAATTACCTCCCTTGTTAAAAATGTCATTTTCCATTATTTTTGCCTATACCGATCTTGTTTATGCGAAAACTTTGTATTTCAACCATTCATAAATTGAAGTATAAGTATCAGACTTTCATTATTATTTTCAACTTTATGGAAATTGAGATAATAATGAAACAAATTATCATTTATATAACCATAGACTTTTAGATTTTCACAAAACATTGCCAATGGTGTCCTGCACCCCCTTAATTGCTTAATTTCAAATTGTCAAAGAAGAGAATGGGACCGAACTTTTACCTTGTGGCCATTGTCAAGGTCAATGAAGAATAACAACGAAGACACTTACTCTATCACATTTTGAGCCATGATTTACAATGTAACATTATCACAATAAAATGGGTAAAGAACTCCTTCAAAATGTCATTAAAAATCCTTTCCCTAATGCCACAATACATCACTGACAATGTTGGAACTTTTCATCTTTTTTAGTTTGTGGTTTATCTGCACACAAGATTTTCCGTGTTAAGGGAAAAAGGGTTAGGTGTGCCATGGTGCACTGAAAAATTATATTATACAAAACGAAGCCTGCAGTCTGATGGACTGGAAACATATTACATAAGACAAGTAAATGCAAGTCAACCAGATTTTCACCCAGGTGGTTTCCAAGGAGATCTGTTCACCGTCTACTAGGCAGATGGAATGGAAAGAGATGACATGTGAAAAGTAAATGCAATAGTCAACCAGACTTTTACTCTGATAAGCTTAATACTTGATTGTTTAGCAACAATAATCTTGGTCAGTTAGTGATTTGTGTTACCACACAATTGTCTTCCATAATTTCATCTAGATAAGAGAATTTTTCTTTAAAATAGAATACAACACGAGGTACAAAATAACATGAACTATCACAAGTTTAAGATTGTATTCCTGCAACACCATAACCTAGGGGTCAGAACCATTGAAATGTTCAGAAAGATGACATGTGAAAAGTAAATACAATTATCAACCAGACTCACTCTGATAAGCTTAATACTTAATTGTTTACCAACAAATATCTTGGTCAATTAGGAAGATATAGATGCGTTTCTGAATCTCTATGGACAAAATCATTATGTATTTAATATTAACCAATAATGACACATGACTGCCATTCATGATGTACAACCACCACAAATATTTCAGAGGTACATTGAATTCCTATCAGCCTACTAATTTGCTGAGCCAGAATTTGACAAGATAACATTTATGTCATTTTACTTAATATTACTAGTCACTGAAGTAACTTTATCAGGTATACTTCTGTATACTGCACAACTGAAAGGTTTTGTTTGTTTGAATGTTGTTTAACGCCACTTTGGGAATCCCCCGCCCCTTTCGGTAGGAAAACCAGCAGTCCTTGTCAATTAAGATTGTAGTCAAGCGAACCTTCTGGCAGTGAGACTCGAACTCGCAATCTCGGTGTTGACAGACCATGTGATCAATTGTAGACGAACTACCTTAACCATTCTACCTCACAACTGAAACATAAAGAGGAAGATCTTAACAACTGATACTTATTGAAATTATATAACCAACCAAAAATCCGCTGCATGCAACATCAAAAAGCTTTTAAATGATTTTTATCTTTACTTCTACGCAAACTACTACACAAACAGATTAAGTTGGGCATTCCCATTTAAGTATTTTCAATTAGAACAAGCATTTAAAATTTTTTTAATAGTATTTGTGCAATATAATGTCTTATTATAAACAGTTTAAATTACAGTATCTGTAACCAAATTCAACTTTTTTTTTCTTGTTTGTTAGTGATTTGTGTGTTACCCCACTTTTCTTCCATAATTTCAGCTAGATAAGAGGATTTTTCTTTAAAATAGAATACAACACGAGGAACAAAATAACATGAACTATCACAAGTGTAAGTTTGTATTCCTGTGACACCATAACCTGGTGGTCAGAACCATTCTAATGTTCTGAAACATATTTCAATCCACTTCAAAACCAATCATTTGTAATTTTTTATGCAAAATCATATATGCACAAAACAAACTCAATACATTTAAACAAATAATTATGTTACTCTAAGACATTCTACTCACTGAAGACCCCTGTCAGTCTACCTATCACCTCTGCCATTTTACCTATTAAAATGTACCTGTCACATAAAAACCCACTGTTTGTAACTACCCTGCAGTGTTAGGAATGGATTTATCAGCCAACTGTTTTATCATGTACAAAGGGAGCTAAGGGTTTCTTTACTTTTAAAGTAAAATGTCTTTAAAAGACACTGATTCAATATACATATAATGCCTTAATGTCCGAGTTCTCCATACATTTAACTAGACAAAGTCGATCTAGCGATCGCTGATACCCCCGCTTTTGTGAAAATTTCTAACGTTTTTCGTGGACTGCGACATTGAAATTTGATGGATTTCCCCCAAAATCAAAAGGCTTTTTACCAACCTGATATATAACAATATCCCAAAGTTTCATTCAAATCGGATGCAAACTTTTTGAGTTATTGTCCGGAAACAACTTTTATGTTAAAATTCCTAACGTTTTTCGTGGACTGTGACCTTGAAATTTGACGGATTTCCCCCAAAATCGATAGGCTTCTTACCAACCTGATATATGACAATATCCCTTAGTTTCATTCAAATCAGATGTAAACTTTTTGAGTTATTGTCCGGAAACAACTTTTTTGTTAAAATTTCTAACGTTTTTCGTGGACTGTGACCTTGAAATTTGACTGATTTCCCCCAAAATCGATAGGCTTCTTACCAACCTGATATATAACAATATCCCAAAGTTTCATTCAAATCGGATGCAAACTTTTTGAGTTATTGTCCGGAAACAACTTTTATGTTAAAATTTTTAACGTTTTTCGTGGACTGTGACCTTGAAATTTGACGGATTTCCCCCAAAATCGATAGGCTTCTTACCAACCTGATATATGACAATATCCCAAAGTTTCATTCAAATCGGATGTAAACTTTTTGAGTTATTGTCCGGAAACAACTTTTTTGTTAAAATTTCTAACGTTTTTCGTGGACTGTGACCTTGAAATTTGACGGATTTCCCCCAAAATCGATAGGCTTCTTACCAACCTGATATATAACAATATCCCAAAGTTTCATTCAAATCGGATGTAAACTTTTTGAATTATCATCCCGAAACCAAATGTGGACGGACGAACGGACGGACGGACATGAGGACCACTATATACCCCCGACTCTGTCGAGCGGGGGTATAAAAAGTACCAAATTAAATTTGTGCAATGGAGCATTCCTAAGTGAGCAATGTGTTTATATAAAAGTGATTAAGTGATGAATCTATTGAGAGATTAAACATTATTTATATTGTATCATGATCAATGAATATGTAATGTTCATACTATAGTCTAACAGATACACAATGCTGACATAAAACATAATTTTCATATAATTCAATATTTCCTTCACAGTAGAATTCTAATTGCATGTAGGTTATGTTAGAATCAGTTTGACATACAATCTTCCCCTTATTAATCATTAACAAAAAATTACTGACAAAATATAGTCAGGCAATAAAATACAGAGTGACTGAAAGCACAATTTATGTCCAAATCATCCCGAGAGAACTTCAAATACAAAACAAACAAATATATTTCTTTATGAATACAGACTGCAACTCGTATTAGAAGCCATGACAGATGGTGAAAGGACAATATCCATAATCATGAAACAGCACTAGAAAAATTTTTTCTACTAATTAAGTACACATGAATTTTCTCAAAAGTTGCATTTCACAGGTAGGACAATTTCAACACTATAAATAATTTTAATGCATCCGTCATCTTCCTTGAATTGTGTATAAGTAATCTACAGTTTTTTAATATTGAAGTAGTTTACAGAAGTATCAAAATAACATTGCACTTCAGATGTCACTAATACAAGCTTGAGAAATTTAATAAATAACGTGAAGAGTTTCAAAGTTCATTTAGTTCAGAAGTTTTCTGAGTCCAAGCATCTTGACTTTTTAAACTCCGTAAATCGTTCAATAATCTTCTCTATACTGTGTTCATCATGGACTTTATTATCTCTGGTACGAACATTAGCTGTTTTGTTTCCAACTTCTTTTTCTCCAACAACTGAAACAATTTAAAGAGTTTATAGTAATTGTGTACATATGGCTCTATATGACAGCAGACAAAAATAACAACATGCAAGATAATAAATATTGCAGATTAAAGGAAATTCTAATATGACATGCCTCAAACTCTTTTAGTCAACACATGTGGTAAAACAACGATCAACACTATTTATGGTGACGTCATAGCAAGATTTTTCCACATATTTTAACAACATCAAAATCAATTATATGGTCAACAAGTCCTGCAAATCATAGGTTAGATTGTTGATCAACGCTAATATATATGTCCTATAAGAATCGAAATAATTCATCGGTGGCACGAAATATACACTCATTTTACCTCGGGAGGCCCCTTTATGTACACATTTTATTTGGCATAAAGGGCCAACCCATTGTAAAATTAGTATATATTCATGCCCTAAGGAATTATTTCTTAAATAATATTTCTTTGAAGTCCCAAGTTTATAATATGATTATTTACAGTAAAATGTTTTGACATGTAGTACCAACACTTCAAAATCATGTCATTTATATCAAATCAGTATGTCTTCACATGTGTATAGGCCTCGGTGATAAAGTGGTCTCATCTACTTATATATGTCTGATTTTGTAAACTTGTAAAAAAACAGGAAAGGACAGTTCTGGAAGAAAGTTACTATAAATAAACAAGAAGCTTTAAAGCTTAAATTTTTTAAATACTGCATCCTGTAATCTTAGATTTGCAGTAGATTATCAATTAGACAGTAAACTTTTTTATAATTAATGATATGAGTTTCTATCAGTGACATACAGACTTACCCAAAATGAAGTTGTACTGTGCCAACTGAGAATTTCGGATTTTCCTGTTTAAAGTAGTAGTATGGTCAGTATCTGTATCACAAAGGAAACCGGCATCATGTATCTGTTTTCTTACCTGCAGAAATAACAAAAAAAAATTAGTAATATATGTCACATGTTTTTGGGAGTTTTATACCAAATAAATCGACTTCCTTTTTTGCAATACCAAAAAGGTATGGACAGATTTGATCTGCAAAATTATTTCACAAGTTGTAAACAAACCAATAAACCATAAACAAACTAGGTACAGTAGACTCCGGGTAATTGGATATCAAGTTTGTCAAGAAAAAATATCCGATTAGGCAGAATATCCGATTTGACATTTCGAGAAGTCAAGTATTGATTTTGATGACGTAATAACACGTGTTCCACGGTGCCCCTACAACAGTTGTACGTTGTATTGCCATGTTTGTGTTTGATAATAAATGAATTGAATCGTTTTTAATTTGTTTATTTGTTATAATAAAGAATTTTGACATTATTGTGTTCTTCCTTTTCTCCAAAGATACGTGTATTCTTTGTTCATAACTCCATTTTTGTTGTTTACATTATTTTTATGGTTACAGTGAAACATGACTGATCTGTTTCTTTGATCGTTGAATAAGTTCTGTGTGGACCATTTTATTTTTTTATTTTTAATTTATATTTCTTCGTAAGAAAGAAAAGGCTAACGTTTTTTTCATTAAAACAGATCTCACGAACGAATAAAGATAAATTAAAGAAATTATTTTGTTTTTAATTTCCTCTTACTGCAAGTATCGGTTAATCTTTTTTTCACTGTACGATAAATTATAATCTCTAAACAGTTGGTTGACTTTTCATTCTTATTTATCTTTTTATCCGAGTTTCAATGGTTATTGATAAATGTGGTAAATATAAACAGAGTAATAATTTGTTGCATCAAAAACATTTACATTTTGATTTCCCTCTTTAATCACAAAAGTATATTTTGAATTTCGAGACGAGTTGATTGTAATGGCGTCGTAGTAAATCATGTAAAAATCATCAATGACCGTCTAATCTTTTCATCGGTTGTATCGTTATTTATGATAAATCAGCGTTATATTTAATAAATTTGGAATCATTGTAAATACATGTACAGTTTGTATTTCTACATTCAGTAGGTGAAGAAATCGTTATGCAACAAGTTTGTTTACAGTCATGACGTAATATGTACACCTGTGCACATACACACCACATACATAAACTACCCTACAAACAAACAAGTCTTCCTTTAACCCAATAACTTTTATTCACTTATGATTTTTTTATGATTTTTAGAGACAGTAAAATGTGCGAAATGCTCATATATCTTACTTTTAATAACTTTACAGAAAATATGTTCGAATGACTTCCGGCTATCACGATTGGAAATAAAAGAAACAACAACAAAAGATAAATATTTAATTGATATAAAACACACCATTCTGAAAAACTTTATTGAAAAATACAATATACAATTCATGTAAAACATTACAATTCAAAAAGGGTAACAGAAAGTGACAAAGTACAAAAGAATGTGAATGAAATTCCAAACTTCCGTTCCATACGATCTCCTGAAATACAAAAAAATATCCGATTATTATACAAATTGACAACATTTTGGGCGAATATTCTATTCTATTCGCCAATATATCCAATGTTCCGATATCCTAATTCCCGATAAAAAATACATAGAAGGAATAGGAAATGGTTTGGTGTTTTGAAATTCTATCCCATTTCCCGATATATCCAATTGGCCAATATCCAATTTCGTGGAGTCTACTGTATTTTAATTCAACGGAACACTAAGGAATTCTTACAATGGTCTTGAGGGTTTGATAACTGTTCAATAATGGAATAAATATCAGTTACTTAAAGGATACATGCATACAGGAGTTAATAATAAGCTGAAATGAAAGATTCATGTCATTAAATTATCTATATTTTACCTCCTCTGCATAGCTATCATATGCTGGAGCAACAGGGATAATGACACACTGTCGTGGTGACAACCAGAATGGCCATTTACCACCATAACTTTCAGTCAAAATGGCAATCATTCTCTCAACAGAGCCTAGAATGGCCCGATGAATCATCACAGGTCTCTTCTTTTCATCTGTCTCACTACTGAAAAAATATATATATAGTTTTTTTTACTTTTGTTGCCTCAGCAGGTAACACATTAATGTTTATCAATATTGAGCTTCCATAGAAATATTAATGTAAAAAGTATTTGTATTCTCAGACAATACTAATTATTTTATCTTTGGAATTGGTACCTATTTCTTAGTGTTTGAAAAACTCCAACACAGTAATAACAAAGAAGAAACTTAGCACCATATAGTTCATAAGCATTGCAAAATCGATAACTACTTATTTTCAACTAGTACTTTAATCCAGACTACAAACAATAAAACATACCCAGCGACATACGTTAGGTTAAACGTTATAAAAACATACCCAGTGACATAGGTTACGTTAAACCTCAAATAAAATATACCCAGAAACATAGGTTAGGTTAAACCTTATATAAAACGTACCCAGTGACATAGGTTAGGTTAAACCTAATAGGTAACTGGAAATCTAACTGTATGGTAGCACACTGGTGGGATCTCTTTAAAGCATCCATTATTTGTATATCAATCTGTGAAAAAAGACATCTTTATATTTTGCATGCAAAATTATATTCACATATGTGTAAGTAAAAAGTTTGTTAATAGACGTAATTAAAACCTATCATAGAACAAAAGCCTGACACATCACATAATCTTATCATTATCATAGAATATAATTTAATTAGCTTTGTAAGCTGGAATCTGATTGGCCAATTCAAAGAAACCCATATTGTACGATATAACTTGTGTCACATGACCTATTTTTATGTAGTTAAAATTCAAATAGTGCCATAATGTCATTACTATTTGACTGTTAAAATGGTCAAGATTTACAGTTAAAATAAAATTATAAGGAATATTTCAAATTTCTGAACAGGTTATACTCTATAACATGGTTTGGTTCTGTTTACACCATTCATAAACTGCTTCACTGTTTATTAGGTATAATTAACATATCCAAACCATGTTATATAGTATAACCTGTACAGAAATTTGAAGTATTCCTGAAATAAAGATTTCATCTTTACACTCCGCGTTGATTGTTTACATTTGTTGCATGCTTTATTTAAACTTAAAAATCAATGGCCGTCTTACTCTCCCCAATACCTGATATTGTTGAAAGTTTGTTATAGATGGAAACACATTTTCTTCAACCTTTTCAATACATATCTCTAAGGTCAATCAACCATTTCCTTTCACATGAAACATATAGTGTATTTTTGACATTAACATTTGACATACTGTGAATGATACAATTAATTGGCTTCATCCTGAAGCTACCTAATTCTTTGATAGGCTAGTATTATTTAATGTTTTTTTTATAATACTGAAAACAAAGACACTTACTTTGGGACCATAGAATGCTCCATCTCCTGGGTTTAGGGTCCACTTTGCACCAAAGTCATCCAAACATTCAGATAATGCCTGTCATAACAATATAAACCAATCAAATGCATAATTTGTATTTAAATCCTCATACAATAAACTTGTATCCATCATTTAAATACACTTGAACTATCCACAGTTCTCATTAATTTTATATCAATCACACTACTATGAATGGAGAAGAGCCAAAATAATTCTTTATAATACAGTGTTGATTTATTTATCAAGAAGCCTTAAGGCTAGCCTTTGACAGCTCAACAGTATTCAGTTGGTTACATGATGGAAATTGGATCAAAACCAAATATCTCCTAGAACTAGAAAATAATGATGATGAAAAGATAAATTAGAGATTAAACATCTATTCATTACTATATTTAGATGATTTTCCAGAACCAAAGATCATGCCTTTCTGTAAACCAAAAACTCTTTAAAAACTTCACTCTAAAGTACTACCTTTTCAGCTTCATTCCAAAGTGTGATTTCTCCTAAAAATTTCTCTGGTCTGGTGGACAACTGCATGTCAAAAGTAAAACCAAAGGTATTGTAGACACTCTTCAGGAAATCCAGACAACCTGCTATCTCTTCTTTTATCTGGAAGCCAATAAACAACGCAAGAATTATGATAAGTACTTTTAACTTCAGACATGACTGTTGACATGATCTTAAAGAGTGAAGGAAGTAGAGGTATTTCTAAAGAATCCCTGACCTCTTCAATTTTAACTGTGAAATATTAAAATATCATTTTAAATTCAAACAAACCTGGTCAGGCCTACAGAATATATGAGCATCATCTTGTTGGAACCTCCGCACTCTGGTTAAACCACTTAATGCCCCAGATATCTCGTTTCTGTGCAACACACCAAAGTCTGCCATTCTTAAAGGCAACTCTCTCCAAGATCTAGGACGATGGTCAAACATTAAACTGAAATTGACATGAAATACATCAGATACTGATTTCAGGTTAGGATATGTTATGACTTCCAATGATTATACATTATATACAAGTTTTGCTAGATGTTAGGTAAACATTCAATCACAAACCTATCCCAATTAATCAATCAATCTTAGTTACTTATGATGTCTGATTCAATACAATATATCTGGTACCTTGGGAAGGCAACATTTAAATCGGGAACCATTATTCCAATCATCAGCCTCATCCACATCAATTTGTTATTATTATCAAAGAAGAAATTTACATATTGAACAAGATAATTTAATACTTTTTTGATACAATAATTAGTTCAAGATATTATCCTATTCGAAAAAAAAGTGTTCAATCAGATGACTTTATTGTTGTTCAACACTTCATGCAGTGTGTTATAACAAACAGTTCATTTTATTATTTGGTGTTTTAAATTGTTTTGGAGGTGATAATAAACAAGAATAAATTCCTTGTTCAATATTTTTCTTCCCTGCTCCATAAGACCTTGTACTGGTCTTGTTCAATACAGTAATTGTTTTATTACATAATGAATTGGAATAGACAGGAACTTTTTTACTATACATTTAGTTTAATAAAAATTTGAAATAACACTTTACCAAATAAATAATTTTAATACAAGAAGAACAACAATATTTATTGGGATGGGTTTACATTTTGTTAACTTAAAAATTGGATTTCACATAATTTTAAATTTACGTTGGTAAAATTGCATATCAGTTTTTTCTGTTAAAGAACTTTTTTATATAAAAATAGATTTAAGTGATCAAATTTTACCTTACCATATGTTGACTATGCTATTAATTTTTTTAATATTAATATTGGATTATTACATCATTACATTAGATAAATGAAAGTGAAAGTAATTGATATCAATCTAATATTCTAAATAAAGTGACATAACATTACAAGTTTAATACACACCAGTGCCCTGGACAATTCATTGGTTTCATGGCAAACTGTTCTTTATCCACTTCAAACTTAAAAATGTTGTCCTGAAAAAATATATATAAAAGAAACAATTTTAAAAATTGATTGATTGATTGGATGTTTGCTTTACGTCCAGCGAGCAGTATTTCAGCTATATTCAGGGTTGCAATTTTAAAAAGCATTTCAAAGAAATACTGTACAAATAATGATATTTTAGTATTGTTCTTAGAACGTTTCATTATTCAAGATGATTTATAGAATTTAAGTGCATGGTTTGCAATTTTTGTCATATTTTATTGTCATATTTAGTTCTGCTGCACTTACTTTATTTTTAATAATGTATCAAAAGGGAGGTAATTCTTGAAATAAATTGGGTTATTTTACTAGCTATTGCCCTTCTATGAGATACAGACGAGCAAATGCATCTCGTTTTAAAAACATGTAAACAATCTATAATAATCAATCGTGTATAGTCTATGTTGGAAATAAGATCACTCGAGCCGAAATGCATTCATACTAGTTTAGTCTGATGTGTTCTGCAGCACTAATAAAAATATTTTCAGTGTTCACTCTGAGCAATTTATTATCCTATAAATAATGGCAATGGTCAGTATAAGATTTTAGTTGCCAGATTACATTGGAATATGTGTAATAGATTCATATTTTGATTTAATTCAGTCAATTACTCTCAATTTGTGTACTGCAGTGTAATTTCAACACACATGAACAGTAGGGCATCCTGATAGATTACTTAACAAAATGCATTACTTATATTTATGATGAAGCCTTTCAAACATTCAATGAATGTGTTCTATGAACTGATGAAAATTGACCTAATTGTTTGAGAAAATGAAGTTTTTAAATAACCATAATGTTGCAGAATATAGAGTAATCTCTGAAGTTCAAACTGCAATTCAGTTTGTTTTAATTTTATATTACCGGTAGTTTATTTTAAGTATAAATCTTTAAGAATCTGTTGTACACTGTGGTAATGCTCTATCATAGATTTCAAGTTTTTTAAAGACAAAAAGGAAAAATATCAATTACTTAAAATAGCTTCACTTATCACAACAGAAACATGTTTATATATTAATATATATTATGAAATAATTACATACCGAATAATGCTGCCAATGGCCGGACTGCTCCCATAATTTACTGTTGTAAATATTTGGAGAAACAACTTCCTGAAATCCCCTCTTCCAATATTCTGACTACAAAAAAAAATGAACTGTTTGCAATAATAAATGTGTATGTCTATAGTATTTCAATAACTTCATTTGTAAAACACTGATTTATGCTTTTAGAAGTAAGAAGCCTATACAGATACTGGCAGACAACATTTTGCAAACGCAGAATTTTTTACAAAATTTATCAAATTTTTATGTTGCTGAACTTCTTCAATAAATATATACAGTAAAACTTGGTAGCTTGAACTCAAATGGCTTGATCAACACCAAAGTCTCAAAAGTCCCATAATTTTTTTCTATATGTGTTTGTACAAAAAACCCCAAACCAATTTTTTTTAAAACACTAATTTTTCTCGAAAACTCAATTTAACCATCCTTTGAATAGTAAATTCATATAAATCACGATCAATAACCCAAACTAAAATTATAAGCATCAACAAAAAACTTCTGATACAAAGGACGTAGATAACGAAAGCTATGACAATTACTGCAATTTAAGAAAATACCAGATAATAATTACGTCCTGATGAATGACACTTATCAGGTAAATAGAGATTAAAGCAGATTATAAAATTACAAACAAAAACATATTAATTTGAAAGCAATTACGAATTTTGTTGACAATTACAATATATTTAGGCTATTGTTCAAGCAAAGTTTAATTTTGAGAAGAATGTGTTTTGAATATTTAAGAAATGGACTTTTAAAATACAGAAATACATGTATATGAAAAATAGTCAATTTAAAAATAGTAGGAGAAAACCAAACCATGGTATTCAAAAGATGTGAGCATGAATGCATTGCAACTGCCACAACATGGTGTTTGAAATTGATTTGTCTCATCTGCCACAAAATGTTGTTTCAGAGGTGCGAATTTGATTGCATTTTATTTGCCTCCTCTTTTTTACAACATACCTTCATATATTCAATAAGTTGATTGTATATATATGCCCCCTTTGGCAGGAAGAAACAGCTTCCAGGACTCCATTCATGGAAGAAATATAATTCTTGTTCCTAAAATGATCAAAATAAATAAACAACATCAGAACAAACTCATTAATTATTACAATATAAGGTGCCAGCTTTATTTTGCAAAATTAGCATAAATAATTTATGAAAACCGATAACACATAAAAAGGCAGTGAAAACACTTGTAAGAAAATGGAAACAAGGATTTTGTTCATAATTGTTTGTTTTTTCACATACATGTATCACCCTTTGAACAATATAGATATTTTTGATACTGGAACTAAATCATAAGGATGGACACAACACAAATATTTTTTTATTCTTTATATTTTAACAAGGCACCTTTTATTTCAGATGATTTGAAAATCTCATTTCAGAATCCAAATTCCTAAGAAAATCTCCAGGAAAACTATATCTCAACATTTCCTCAACAAAATTAAAATGATTCCATGCCAGATTGCCGAATCCCAAACTGCAGACTCCCAATTTGCCAAATCAATTTTGCCGATTCCAAATTGACCAATAAATCAAATTTATACTAAAATATTTTTTATTTCAAGAATTCAGAGCTGCCAACCCAATAAGATGAAAAATACTAAGGCAGGGGTCCAGTGACCGCAGGCCAACAGCTGCTGGAGATTTTTTGTGAATGGATCGTTTTTCTGACATTTTGGCTCCTTAATAAACCGTCAAAATGATCACAATCATAATAGTATTTACCTTTTATTCAAACGCTACAATAGTTATGACTAGATTTTTTATTTATTCCAACCAATTACGATCACCGCTATGAAAAAAATCCAGAATTTAATTTTTTTTACAGCAAAAAACAGAAAATCATAGTTTTTTATTGTTAATTCATAAGGAGTATTTTTAAAGCAAAAATTGGAAGCCTTACGCTAAAATAGTAAGGGTTGGCAGCTCTGAGAATTACTTAAAACCTATTAGAAAAAAGTTTTTATTGACACAGAAACTATAGAGTATAGAGAAATAGTCAATTTGATCGTTCTAATCTTAAGTGTCAATTTCATGAAAAATGTTAATTTATAACAAAAAATGACGAATTTTAAATTGCTAATTTTAGGAGATATTTAAAAACAAATTTAATTTTATCTTTACATAGTACTTTGTTTTTACCAATTGAATGTAAGTTCATTAATAATAAGGTCATTATTTCTATTTTAAATTGCAATTATTATTGTTTGGCAATATAACAATTAAAATTGGTTACCAATAGTTAAAACAAAAATTGTTTTAATTTTGTGTACATGTAACTGAAAACACAACCTTTTCTTGTGTTTTCACAACAAAAGCTGATGTTTATTTATTATTTAAATATTTATGTTTATACGAAATAATACAAAGATCTGCATGAAACTAATTCCATGAAATAGATTTATTAACAAACATCTTCTACTACAAAACATGATTTTTTTTTTCTAAAATCATTAATAGCAGCATATAGTTTAACTTTTGATTGTCTGCAATTTGTGAATCGGCTAACTGGACTCGGCAATATGGGATTCGGCAATTCGGGAATTGGCAATCTGGGATGCTACCATTAAAATATACATATAAAAATGTAAATCATAAAAAACAACAGGGAATACACCTAATGTTCAGCTAGATATGGGGATTAAAATTCATGTAAACAAATTGCTAATATATACTCTGCCAATTCTTCTGTGGTCTCGCTTGGCTGCTTCCTCTTGTAACTGTTTCCACTCTTTCAATTGTTTTGTTTCAGGGAATGATATTCCGTATATTCTTTGTAGAGATTCTGCATCTGATTTTCCTTCCCAAAATGTTGCAGAATTCTAAAATACAATAAACACAAAATATAATGTAAAGTGAGCAATTTTGCATTCTTAAACATAATATATAACACTGATTGACTAAAATGAAGAAAATTTAATATGATGTTCTTCAAAAAAAAGAAAGAAACACACTTTGTTTTTTTTTTCAACAGTAAAGTTTATAGAGTGAATGCTTCTGCAGTAAATAATGGATTTCTGGTACAGATGAGCTCATGTGCACCCATCTGTACTCATGGTGTCATCTTATTTAAAACACATGAAACATGACCCTTTTTATTGAAACATAACTATAGGATATCTACATCTACATCTACATCATACGTTGCTCCATCAATTGCTGATGACTAGGCAACGGCGCGAACATACCAAGGCGTGCAAACGAAAAACTAAAAGATAAATAAATAAATAAATAATAAAAGATTAGAAAAAAAAATCAGAAATCATTTAGTTAATTTAAATAATCAACATAAAAAGCAAATGGAAAACTGAAAATATTTACATATATACAAAAACAATCTGTACTGATATTAATTACATAATGTGAGTTTGGATCAGTGATTTAAACTGATCCAAAGTACTTGCATTGACAATGTAAGTACTTTGTTAAAGTTGTTGGTTTACCAAAGAAAGAGGTACTTTCATGCCATGTGTGATATTCCACTCATGATAAAAAATTAGCGAAAGAAATAAAATTTTGATTGTTCCTGGAGATCTCCTGGTCTTTCCCCTTAATGTATGTAAGAATCTAATAATCCTGTTAATAATTCATCACTTGATAGCAGTACTTGAGATCACTTTACAGCCAAGTACCTAAAAGTTGTCGAGTGATAATAACTGGAAATGATTAATCGTTATCAACATGTTATGCTAAGCAGAAGTTTCAACAATAAGACGAAGTTATGGAAATATCTATCATAGTAATAATAAAACACAAGTGACATTCCTTACTGGTTTGAGAAAATCATAACATGAGTCGTAAGACATCACCACAGTTTCTATATTCTTCAAGGAGCAAAGGAAGAAAAACATCTTTTTAACACAATTATTTCTTTTTTACTTTTGACAAGAAAGACCATGCCTACTGTATCTTCTTTTAAGAAACTATTAATTGCATGCCAAAACCTATATTTGTAGTTTAAAATAAAATAATGTTTACCAAATAACAGCAGATGATAACTTTGGTTTGTAACCACATTTATGTAGACAAATTTAACACTGATGAAAGTATATATAAAAGCACATCTAAATTCATCAAATTAGTTATTGACCTCATAATGATTGTCAATGCTATAAAGAAAAATGTCTGTTTCACTTGTTGATAAGGCCAAACAAAAAAATATGTGTTTTTCCAGTTACATAGAATTATAAAATAGGTAGGTAGGTGGTTTTTTTTGTTTTTGTTTTTTTTTTTTTGGAAATCGTGTTGGTTAAATTAGTAATTTAATTTTGGCCTTTTGACCTTTATCTTTTATACCTTTGTATGTGTAATTTTCACGCAAGAATTTTCTATTAAGCCTTTCAAAGTATACAGTCATTTAATGAGCTATCAATTTCATTGCAAGCGTTCACATGTTTTACATTTAGCCACCATGTTGGGGCGGAAGTATGAAAATAGAGCCAAAACCCGGAACAATACTTCCGGTTCGAAGTAACATCAGTTAAAAACGCCAAAAAAAACTTTAGTCGGGATTTTGGCTTCAAAAAAATAGGTAGGGTCGGGTAACCGGAAACACGCATTTTTTTTGGGCCTAACAAATGACAAACATATAATCAGTTACACATTAATTATTACCTTGGTGACAGCAAATGCTTTAACTTTACCAGTATGTCTAACATGTGGTCCTCTACACAGATCTATCAGTGGTCCACACCTACAGATATTTACACAAAATTACTTTACGTAAAACCAAGTAAAGTGATTCTAGATACAATACCTTAACTCCAAAGATCAGAACTAGAATATTTAACAACAAAAGTTTGAATATAAATAGATTCAAGATAGAATGTGATATCCTGCGTTCATTCAGTTTTGTTATTAATTACTCTGGGCCCTTTTTTTAAAAGAGTATTGATTATGTAAATATAAACTAGTTAACATCACTTGACAAAATGGACAACATTATATTAACAAAATAGAAAATTAGCTTTATCTTTTTTAGCTACTTATTTATTAAACATACCTATAGACAGTTGTGGTAGGAGTATCAACCTTTTCATTTAAAATCCTTTGCTTAAATTTATTATACTGCAAAACATATGAAGAAAATACAATTATCATTAAGATATTGTTATTTTAGTGGGTTTATCTATCCATAGTTTGAAAAAAAAACACATTCAATGTTTTATAATAGTTAGACACATTTGAAGATCCCTGCACAACATGGCATTGTTAAAAAAAATCTCTAAGCATGTCTGTCTGTTACAACATATTCAGACATTCCAGCATGTCTATGCGGTCAAACAAATCATATCCCTGCTGTGTCATCCTCTTATAACAACATGCATGACTTCCGAGGACAACCAGCATGTCTGTCAAGAGATTCCAAGACAGCTGGCATGTTACTGTGTTCAGACTTGTCAAGACAACAAGAATCTCCTTTTTTATGAAGAAGCAGATGAAGCAATCTTCATAACTTACTTCACAAGTCAAATGTTTGTATAAACAATGAATAATGCAAAAGAAATGATGAGATACTGATATTTCTAGAACATAAATAAACAGCTGTGCCATGAGTGTGTGATATGCCCCGTCTAAAGAAAGAACAAGAGTTGTACACTTCATTGGTGCATAATTTTATTAGTACTGATGAGACAAAAAAGTCATACCTATCAATACCTACAATACCCCAAGGCTAACATAATTTAACAACTCTGTGCAAGTTGAAGAAATATGCGATGACATTCTTTAGAAAGAGTGTGAAATCTGACAAAGTACGGACAAGTGTACACCATAATATGTCCGTCATAGACAGGCGTATAAAAACAATATTACCTACTTCAAACATTTTTAGTAGGTCTTCTTTCTTCATTTCTAATCTTTCAAATGGCTGTTTTTCTTTAGCAATAGACTTTACAACATTTTCTATGGATGGATAATCATGGCTAGATACTTGTCTGTAATTTACGAAAACTAATGAAATTTGATGGTTACTTTTCAAATTTAAGGTTGTTTCAAGTATTTTTTTGTACTTTAATTCAGATTCTTTTAAAGTATAAATTACAGTGATTTTGTTGCATTTTTAAAAAAAACAACCCCCTCCTTTACAATTGGGAAATTTATCGATGTTTTTCTTGAAATTGGGGAAAAAAAGTAATGGTTTTACACTTATACAAAAGGAAAACAACAGTAAGCAGTCAATAAAATAACTAAATTGATCTTTAGTTAAGATATATTTATTTGACTTATGTGAACTGTTCAAACATCGGATGACTAATTTTTTTTAAATAAGTTGCCAGAATTATAAATGAGTACATGTACAACAAGTTAAAAATTTCAATACTGTGAATCCTAAAAAAATAGTACATTGTATGCATATTATGTAAAATGCACTTTTACAAGTATGTAAACATATTTAAAATAAAAAATGAAAATGACAGCCAAAATACTAATAATTATTATGTTTAAATAATTGCAATACTCGTTTAACACTGGCAGCATCATATTGTGCAATTTCCGGCACAGAGGTCATATCAGCTCCAGAATTTTTCTAAACTTCTTTTGCTTTGAACTGGTTTCAGGTCATATTTTGCAGCTGCACAGTCTGTACAAGGTAAAAGTCAGACGGGATTCAGCTTACACTGTTTTGTTATGGCGCGCAAACACGATAAACAAAGAGTGACAAAATATGATTATTTCTTAATAAAACGGGAACAAAATTGAACAAACAAAATTGAACAGCGAGTCGCCATCGAATGGAAGCCATGAATAATACAGACCATGATTGCCTGTTCTTATGATTTTCTGTTCGGATTTTTGTCATAAATTGGGAAATATTTAGATAAAATTTGGGAAATTTGCTCCAGGGGAAACAGCTGAAAGTCCGAGGCAAATTCAAGCTAACAAAATCACTGAATTAACACAAATTAAAATTCTATGGCGAACTAAAAATTTAAGGGGGAGAACCCATCTGAAAATTGGGTGTTGTATACTATACTTAAACAGTGACTATAATAATAATAATAATAATAATAATAATAGAGATCAAAATGAAGTTACATGTGTACCACATACACATACATTTTTTAAATTTATATTTGATTTGTTTACATCTGGTAAATTATGTTACATACTTGTCCTCAGTCCACATATCGTAATAAAATCCTTCTTCTATAGGAGGACCATAACATAGATGGCCCCCATACAATCTCTCCATTGCTTCTCCTAACATGTGAGCACTAGAATGCCAAAATACATATTCACCTAAAATAAATAAAGCAACTGAATTTTAAAAATGCTTGAGCTTAGAGATTTTAAACAATGAGGATATCCTATATTACTGCTAAATAGTCATCTAGTTGCTGTTAATCCATTCCTACATATAATACCGACAGCAGTTGCTGGCCAGGACTGAAACATGCTATTTCATATTTTCAAGGCAGTCTTAAATTACATATGGTTTTATGTTGATTAAAAAATGACAGGACTAACTGTAAACGGGTTAAAGGGCACTGTTAAAGAAAATTTAGATACAAGTGTGAAGTAGTTAATTCAGAATAACTTTTCAGGTTACATGTATATATGGAACTACATACCATCCTTATCTTCAAATTTTATAAGTTGTAGTTCTGAATCTTTCTCAAATGGTCTGTCTAAATCCCAGAGTTCTCCATTAACCTTGGCAACAACACAATTATCTGCCAACCCTTGACTGTAAAAAACAAAGTCATGTTAATTTCACTATAAACATTTTCTTAGATAGAACAATAAAAACTGGTTAAGAATCAAATTATGTTATTTATAAAAAAAAATTGAAGAATGTGTCCATGGGACACGGATGCCCCCGCTAAAGTAAGTCCCAAACGGGAAGTAGTTGTCCAACAGGTCTGAAAGTCGCTTAGGAAGTACAACTTGTGATACTGAACCACCCTGCCAAATTTCAAATTGTTCTAATGTACGGTTTCTGAGAAAAGCTTGATGGAAATTTTCATACTGGTATTAACACATTTTCATATCGGCCCAGTTGAAAACAGGAACTAGTTGTCCGACAGGTCTGAAAGTTGCTTAGGATGTACAACTTGTGATACTGAACCACCCTGCCAAATTTCAAATTGTTCTTGTGTACGGTTTCAGAGAAAAGCTTGACAGAAATTTTCATACTCGTGGTAACACATTTTCATATTGGCCCAGTCGCAACAGGAAGTAGTTGCCAGACAGGTCTGAAAGTCGCTTAGGACGTACAACTTGTGATACTGAACCACGATGGCCAATTTCAAATTGTCCTTATGTACGGTTTCTGAGAAAAGCTTGACGGAAATTTTCATACTCATGTTAACACATTTTCATATCGCCCCAATCGAAAACAGGAAGTAGTTGTCCGATAGGTCTGAAAGTGGCTTAGGGCATACAACTTGTGATACTGAACCACCCTGCCAAATTTCAAATTGTTCTCATGTACGGTTACTGAGAAAAGCTTGACGGAAATTTTCATACTTGTGTAAACACATTTTCATATTGGCCCAGTCCCAAACAGGAAGTAGTTGTCCGACAGGTCTGAAAGTCGCTTAGGACATACAACTTGTGATACTGAACCACCCTGCCAAATTTCAAATTGTTCTCATGTACGGTTACTGAGAAAAGCTTGACGGAAATTTTCATACTTGTGTTAACACATTTTCATATTGGCCCAGTCCCAAACAGGAAGTAGTTGTCCGACAGGTCTGAAAGTTGCTTAGGACGTACAACTTGTGATACTGAACCACCCCGCCAAATTTCAAATTGTTCTTGTGTACGGTTTCTGAGAAAAGCTTGACAGAAATTTTCATACTTGTGGTAACACATTTTCATATTGGCCCAGTCGCAACAGGAAGTAGTTGCCAGACAGGTCTGAAAGTCGCTTAGGACGTTCAACTTGTGATACTGAACCACGATGGCGAATTTCAAATTGTTCTTATGTACGGTTTCTGAGAAAAGCTTGACGGAAATTTTCATACTCATGTTAACACATTTTCATATCGCCCCAATCGCAAACAGGAAGTAGTTTTCTGACAGGTCTAAAAGTCACTAAGGACGTACAACTTCTGATACTGAACCACCCTGCCAAATTTCAAATTGTTCTGATGTATTGTTTCTGAGAAAAGCTTGACGGAAATTTGCATACTCATGTTAGAACATTTTCATATCGGCCCAGTCGCAAACAGGAAGTAGTTGTCCGACAGGTCTGAAAGTCGCTAAGGACATACAACTTGTGATACTGAACCACCCTGCCAAATTTCAAATTGTTCTCATGTACTGTTACTGAGAAAAGCTTGACGGAAATTTTCATACTTGTGTTAACACATTTTCATATTGGCCCAGTCCCAAACAGGAAGTAGTTGTCCGACAGGTCTGAAAGTTGCTTAGGACATACAACTTGTGATACTGAACAACCCTGCCAAATTTCAAATTGTTCTCATGTACGGTTTCTGAGAAAAGCTTGACGGAAATTTGTACATACAGACGGACGTATTTACCTACAAATGAAGTCCAAAACAGGAAGTAGTTGTCTGACAGGTCTGAAATTCGCTTAGGACGTACAACTTGTGATACTGAACCACTCTGCCAAATTTAAAATTGTTCTCATGTACGGTTTCTGAGAAAAGCTTGACGGAAATTTGTTCGGACGTACGTATGGACAGACGGACGGACGGACATGAGTAAAACTTAATGCCCCCCGACATGTCGTCGCGGGGGCATAAAAATCGAAGAATGTGTCCATGGGACACAGATGCCCCCACTAAAATGAAGTCCCGAACAGGAAGAAGTTGTCCGACAGGTCTGAAAGTCGCTTAGGACCTACAACTTGTGATACTGAACCACCCTGCCAAATTTCAAATTGTTCTCATGTACAGTTTCAGAGAAAAGCTTGGCGGAAATTCTTCGGACGTACGGACAGACAGACGGACAGATGGACATGAGTGAAACTTAATGCCCCCGGACAGGAAAGGTCACAAATACATGTTAAAAACATTGAAGACAATTGCATGATCTGGCTAGAAAATTATGAAAATTGTTCTAAATATATCCATAAACTGTGTGCAATAGTTAAGAATGTTGCCCTAAACTGAATATTATTCCCAAAATTTTCTGTATGTATCTATATGAGGAACTGCACATGTCCTATATAATTTCATAATCTGGATATACTACAAAAAATGTTCTACATGCATAACTGCATATGTCTAAAATATATACAAACACGCTAACAAGTTTGAAGTCTTTTGATAGAGAATGTAGGAGGATATTATAACTTATACATATATAAGTATACGTAACCAACACAAATCATAAAAGCATCTTTAGGAAAGTTTCTTGTCAGCTAAACATTTCTACTGCCACTGTTAAGGTATAAAGAGTTGGGTCTTGGGAGTTACTTATGATTTGTATAATGGTTGCCAAGTGCAGTAATTAATTCTTTCACCTGAGACATTCTTGACATAGATGTTCACTGTAATATTTCAGGGGACCAAACTCTCACAATCGGAATCATTACAAATATTGTTCCATAGTTATTTGCACAAAACTGTTGCATTTTGATATTAGCATAAGAAACACAAGAACACACTAAGTCTAGGACTGATTGGTATAAAAGATTTGGAGCAGATGCTTTTTTAATGATTTTTTTTAAAAAACAAAAAAGCCTGATTTACATATTTAAGAGAAATATATATGAAATTTATTTTTTACCTAATGCCTTTTGCTATATCATATGGAGTAGTTTTCCAGCATTCCCCATCAACCTGTTTTCCATCAGGAAGAGATATCTTGATTGGAGTTTTGGGTTGTGATCCAACAAAGTCATCATATTCTTTCTTCAATTTATCCCACATCTGTAGTCTGTAGGCCAAAAACTCTGGTGGTGGCACCATCTTAAATAAAAAGAACACATTTTAAAATTTTATATTTTTAAGAGGTGATGGGTCAGTGGTTTTTTCACTATTTGCTTGTCAGAACATTTTGCAACATAGACATGCGACATCTCTATAAAATTATTAATTTCAAAACTGTTGGCACAGGGTAATTTTCATGTAATAATTGAAAATAAACCTCACCAAAAAAATTCTATATTCAGGGTCATTACTCTAATAAAGTAGGGAGAAGTGACTTCTCCCTGGCAGCCAAACAGGGAGAAGCAAGGCTCGCCTTGGAGGGCGACTCAGGTGAAGAAATCGCCTTATCATGGTCCCACTTCGCCGTCGATCATCTTCCAAAGCGAAGTAAAGTTGCCCTTTCATTTTGTAGAATCACATAATGTCGCCTTTCAACTTTTATTCCCATTTTTGGTAAGAAATCTTCATATTTTTGATACCATGTCATGTTTATTATGTTTACACGCCAAAGCTTAATGGGCACCCTTTTAACTTTTATTTGGTATATAAAGCGTAGGTTTAAAATACCACCGGAATGCAGTTCAGAGCACAGGATTGCCAGTTTTCCTACCGCAGGTCAGGGGTTTTCTCCGGTTACTCAGGCTTCCTCCCCCAATAAAAACTGGACGCCATGATATAGCTGAAAAATTGCTGAAAGTGGTGTTAAACACCATCAAACAAAACAAACAAACAGTTCAGAGCAGCACAAGAACTTGTGAAAATTTCCAGAGCCGATATGAATTTGGTGACGGAGATTGCAAATATACTAGTCTGATAGTGGTGAAAAGAGCAAATTTAAGTTAAATATGTTTAAATTCTTTTAATGGTGACTTTTACAATTTTACATAATATATTATGTGTCAATATTATGCAATTTTCTACTTCTAGTTCTAATGTATCAATGACAAAGAAACATTTATTTTAATGAACAGTTTTGTGACAGTTGATTTTTTTTTTATTGTTATGTATTTATGAAAATGTGTGAAATAATTATAAGTATACTGAATAGTTAATCAAATCTTTGATACTTTATCCTTAATAAATCAAAATGCCAAAAAAACATATAACAATAAAAATGCAAATGCCAACACTTATTTAAAAAAAAAATCAAAAGTCAACAGTATGCTTTCTCAACATATAATGCAACTTCTCCTTGTTGTCAATCCACTTCTCCGTGTTCTATCCTCACTTCTCCCTGTCAGCCACCCAAAAGAGAAGTGACTTCTCCCTATAATTTTGACTCAGCGTGAGCCCTGGAGAAGTGATGCCCTGATAGGGAGACTTCAGGGAGACATTAGGGAGAAGTCGGGAGGACTGTACAAACAATTAATTTTCTTAGTAGTTACATACATTTTTCATTATTTACATCATTTTTTTTATAATTGTGGATATCCAGGATTATTTCTCATGTTTTTAAACCATAACACACTTAGGTTCATTTTTTTTCTTTTCATTCTTTTTCATTATTATTCATGGTATACAATATCAAATAGCACATAACCTTTATCATTATAAAATCAATGAAAAAAATTGAAGAATGTGTCCATGGGACACGGATGGCCCCGCTAAATGAAGTCCCAAACAGGAAGTAGTTGTGGGACAGGTCTGAAAGTCGCTTAGGACATACAATTTGTGATACTGAACCACCCTGCCAAATTTCAAATTGTTCTCATGTACGGTTTCTGAAAAAAGCTTGACGGAAATTTTTATACTCTTGTTCACACATTTTCATATCGGCCCAGTCGCAAACAGGAAGTAGTTGTCTGACAGGTCTGAAAGTCGCTTAGGACATACAACTTGTGATACTGAACCACCCTGCCAAATTTCAAATTGTTCTCGTGTATGGTTTCTGAGAAAAGCTTGACAGAAATTTTCATACTCGTGTTAACACATTTTCATATCGGCCCAGTCGCAAACAGGAAGTAGTTGTCGGGCAGGTCTGAAAGTCGCCTAGGACGTACAACTTATGATACTGAACAACACTGCCAAATTTCAAATTGTTCCCATGTACGGTTTATGAGAAACGCTTGATAGAAATTCGTACATACGGACGGTCGTATTTAAGTATAAATGAAGTCGCAAACAGGAAGTAGTTGTCCGACAGGTCTGAAAGTTGCTTAGGACGTACAACTTATGATACTGAACCACCCTGCCATATTTCAAATTGTTCTCATGTACGGTTTCTGATAAAAGCTTGACGGAAATTCTTACAAACAGATGGACGTATTGACGTACAAATGAAGTCCCAAACAGGAAGTAGTTGTCTGACAGGTCTGAAAGTCGCTTAGGACGTACAACTTGTAATACTGAACCACCCTGTCAAATTTCAAATTGTTCTCATGAACGGTTTCTGAGAACAGCTTGACGGAAATTCGTTCGGACGTACATATGTACGGAAAGACAGACACGAGTAAAACTAAATGCCCCCCGACATGTCGTCGCTGGGGCATAAAAAGCACCAGATATAGCGACTATTTTTCTATCTTCTTCAGTACTTGTAGCCATACAAGCTAAGGTATTCACAAATAAAAATAGATCAACTAAAAATATTTGTATAGGTGTAGACATAAACATCATTCATGAAGTTCTTGTATACATCATAATATTTCTAACAGTTTGTTATGAACATGCCATTTTTATCTGAGCAAAATTTTCAAAGAAGATAGATAGAATAACATAACATTAAACCCAGAAATAATTCTTCTGTTCAGCACACTTCCACTTGGACAAAGTTGTGCTGATCAAATTTGCTTCATGGGACACCCATCTACAGAACTTATCATGATGTCAATAATTACTATACATCTTTATTCTTTCAAGTGCAGCTCATATATTTATCAAAGAAAATTGTTAAAATACAATACACTTTGAAAGAACTGAAGTTTGAAACCAATTGAAAGTGTTTTGTTATAAAATTAATACAATTTTTCAGTATGAGTCGTTGTACTTTACTTTTATTTGTTGTTCACTTTTGGTAATTAGTCACATCCAGTAAATAAACAAATGGCGCATAATCCAGTTGAAAGAAGTAAATCCTTTGAAAAAATGTTAAATATGCATATTGTTTGCCGTTTTTTATTGGAATTACACATTTACTGATAAATTGGTAGCCTGGGTGAATTATTCGGACCAGATCATATACAAGTATCTACTGTAAACCATCGGGCTACTTGAGGCAAATAACCGGGCGACTTCGCTTTTGAGGCGCCATAGGGCAACTTTGTCATCTACTTCGCCCAGTGTGGTGAGCCTTGATATTAATAGTATTCCTCTTGCATTTCTAACATGGCGGTATAGTTCATGTGTAATATCAATTTGATACATGTCCAGGAACTAAAATATTGCAAACCATGACTTAAATTTCTGAAAACTTGAGACTGTCACTGGGACTTGGTCAAATCCAAAAATCAAACATGATATATGTAATCTAAACCTTGATATATTAAGATTAGAGGATTAAAATTAAAAAGATTACAGATGCTGCATGCAACCACAGCCGGCTGACACAAATTGATGACCATAGCAATAAACATTATTTTTACCTCTTTCAACTGAGGGTTTGCCCCATCTCCACTGGCTGCTCCTTTCTTTTTTGACTTCTGTAACAAGAAATACAAAATTATTATTTTATAAAACGTTTAAGTCGGGTAGTAAAGAATTTTAATTTCCGGTGGGTTGTGTGTCATCAATGTTGGTAAAGAAGAAACATGAAAACAAAAACTGTAGGTCTATTTTTGGACTTCCATACCACCTTTTCTGTATACTGTTGAAAGAAATCGCCTTTAATTTCTTCAGTCTGAGATCTACATGTAGCAGTGTTTGTTTTCACTTAATACAGGCATAAACATGTATTGTTTTTTTTATATGTATTTACAAGAGTACAGGTATTAGCTAGCATAAATATGCACCATGCAAATCGCTACTAGTACTAGTACAGCTATATCATGGCAAGAAGTTTAGTTACACCATTTATCTATGTACAGATCTCTAACAAATTAATTAATAAGTAATAATATGATAAAACATTGTTTTATAATACTGAGTATCATATAAACTGACTAAAAGTGTTATCCAGGAAGAACAATTGAAAAAAAAATTTCAAGTCAAAAACAAATAACCAAGAACTTTACTGTTACATAATAAATACTGGATATTTTGCTTACATGTAATACAAGTATGTGTATTGAAATACACTCTTGGTAAATGTGTAATCATTAATTCCTGCCCTTCACAATGTGTTGGGGATATTACTGGACATTTGGTCGAGTAATGTGATGAACTACTAGACCTTACAACTTGTTACGGACAAAAAAAAACCATGTATATTTTAACAAATTATGTTTATTGCAAAAAATCCATCAAAGTTTTTCAGTCTTGCAAATTCAAATAAATACTGGCAATGGTTCTGTTTTCCTAATATTTTTTCCCCACAATTTTCATCTTCTATGGTCAATTTTTTATGTTTTTAATGAGTGTATACACAGATTAACTAGAAGAACTCCACTCTCATTAGAATTAAAATTGAAATTGAATGAGAATAAAAATTGTTAATCATTAGGTTCAACAATTTCAGATGAGCAATACACATGTATCTTAGGTAAAACTAAGACTAGATATTTTATTTATGGTTTTAGTATGAAAGGTAACAATATTGTGATCATCTTTTTAATTAATTTTTGTTTAAATATTTATTTATAATAATTACTATATAATCAATCCATGGCTAAGAATTTTAATAAAATTTAACATAACCTTTAGCTCTATCCAGAATGCAACATAAAAATTGATGTAACACTGAAATAATATTTGTATTATCTTATTTTCAATTTCTGCTTCCATAATTGTTTATTATGTAACCCAATGCACATGAAGAATTTCTGACACCTGCTTGAATTGAACCATAATAAACAATTATGTTCTAATTTGGTAAATTATCCAAGGGACATTTCTTGTCTATTAAATGTACATCAATAATTGCAAACCTTTGACTACCTCAGTGTAATATATCAGGTGAAATTTAATTTTAAAAATAAAATGTCCACAGACTTCCATAGTTTTCACTTGCCTCTTTATGCAATCATAACTGGTAGCTCTGGAAATGAGCCAATTAAGCAATGGTCTAATTGATGACTGTAACAGTTTAAATGCTGTGTTGCTTTTGAACAATTTTAAGGAAAAGGGGAACATGTTGCAGAAAGTTACATTGCGTATAAAATATTTTAACTATAGTTTTAGATTTATTTGATGGGTCACTTTTAAAAACATTAATAATAAATCTTTGTTTTAAATTTGTTTACATATACCTTGTTTATTATTGAATTTTTCCAGCTCAGCAATCTTACATTGTAACCTTTGCAAGACACAAAAGAAATTGTGCATTAAAATGTAAGATGATAAACATTCTAATTCATTATTCATGCAGAAAGGGAGGAAAGCCAAAAAATATAGAATATGTGTCACAAAAAATTAACCCAGTATTTTTAGGACTTACAGTTTTCAAGTCATCCATTACTATCTTTTGAAATTTGTGTATTGTATTTTTATATGAAATACACAGGGGATGATGCAATTCCGAGATATATTTAGCTTTTCAAATGATGCAATTGACAGGCAATTTAAGGAATTTACAAGTTTAGGTGTTAGCTCCCTTATTATAATGATGCAATCAAATTTTTAACAACAGCGCCGATACTATTTAAAAAAAATATTTAACAGCATTTTTTTAGCATGGTATAACCGAATTCAACAAAAATCGATTCCACAAACCAGTGCCGGTGGGGTTGCCATGATGTATCGGCAAAATGATGAGCCGATCTTCTTCGACAGACGAAATGCAATCGACTTAGAAAGCATTGGGGTTTCAGTAATTTATTGTCGCATAAATTAATTCTTCATGCCTTTTTTCCTTCAGATATATCCATTGTTTGAAGTTTATCTTCCACGTTTTCAGTCATGTTGATACAATTCTTCCACGCGCAAGTCAAACATACGTCTCCGGTTCCGGTTGGAGTTTTGGCCTAATACCAAAAAGAAGGTAGAAGAATATTGAAGCCCAAAGATCTATCTGTAGGAACGGTAATTTCATTGGGCCGGTTTACAATTTTCCCCAGTGAAGATTTTTATCGACGAAAATACAATAGCTTACTAATTTAATGTCTTGTAAAAACATTCCGCCACTATCCAAACATGATAAAGGTTTTTAAAAGGAAATCGTTATAAGAATACGGGCATGGTATTTTGGAGGAAATTTTAATCATGTTGTCATGAATATATTGAAAAGTGTATAATAAGTAAAAATTAAAGGAATGGTAAAGGATGAAATAAAAATCCTAGCATACTTTTTCCCTAGAAGTTTTATACTTGTGAGTTTTGACCCAGGAATTTTTATACTCTGCTGTTAAAAAAGAAATGGGGGTGGGATGGGTCACAGGGAATACAATTTTGACTGCCACAGGAAAAGTATGGTGTTTTGGGTAGGGGCGGAAAATTTTGCCTTTTGTAGCAGCTAAAATGAGCCTACTCTTTTTCGAAATCTACAAAAGGGGTCTTTATCGTGCAAGGAGCGTGGCACTCTCCAAACACGTTACCCACTACGGTCCGCGGTCAGGCTTTCCGTATTATGACCTGACAACCCCCCAACGAGAGGGTCTCCCCTATCCGCCACCCGAAGACGCACTGGGCTGCTCTGTGGGTCAAGCTGGGGACCCTCCCAGTATGGTCCCAGGGACGAGGTTTGAAGCTTGAATTCATCATAAAGTTAAAATACTGCAATGCCAAGTTTGGATCCTGCTATTGAAAACATCGTAACCGACTGTCTCCAGCCCGAAGTATCTCAGAGTGAGATTGCACGAACTGAAAACGTATTTAAACCACAGTACATTTTCAAGGCTGTGGAACAGGTTCCATCACTGAGACTGGCTCACAGGAATCAGTTCGCAAACAGTCCGCAACCTACTTCGACAATATGACAATTTAGTATACCCAGAAGGCAGTAATTGGATCAGTTTTGACACCGTTACACAGACAAGTAAGAGTTCGGTATAGTATGACAGATTAAGGGGCTGGACATTCCGCAGTTGGGGTTTTCTGGTTCAGCAATGAGTCCCGTTTTCTGCTACACATGTGATGGGAGAATCCGTGTATACCGGCGAAATGATCGTTTCTCATTTTTCCGTGTCCAGAAAGTTTGTAGATTCGGTAGAATCATATGGAGATGGAAATTTCGATCATTTATTTTATGAGATAAAACCACATGACCAGGTCATGGATATTAGTGACGTCATTTCAATACGCCGTATTGAAGTTGACGTTTTCATAAAAGCAGTCTCCGGCACATAACTATTTCCCAGATATATAACTTCTGCCACACGTCATTGTGGTTGACGTGGATATACAAAGAACTTTTCCCATGGAGATTGATAAAACCTTCATGCATTTTAACACTTTCAGGAACTTTCTTGACGATGTTCTGTATAAAATCGCTCATCTCATACGAAAATACAATAAAGGTTGCACCGTATACATATCATACTGGACATCACTTTTTAAATTGTGAAAACAGCGAAGAAAATCTTTTTTTTTTAACATATCCACGCCGAAGGAAACCTACGTCACACGTTATGTTTTTAAACATCCGTAGGAGTTTTGTATACTTAAACAATTCAGCATGCAATATATTAAAATATTGTAAGTTTAAAATAGTCTCATTATCATTACCATACTAGCTACAAAAATGTAGCTTCTTTTTTATGGACGGCCATAAAAAGAGCTAAGATTATTGTAACTGTTACCATACTAAATCAAATAATTTAATTTCTCGAGTTGATTCAAAACACACTGCGTGCTGGCGGAGTTGGACTACGGGTTTATTACGTCGGGTCACCACAAATATGTCAGTAAAAAGTTTGGGTTTTGTGACGATTGCATAAACTATTTTCTACTCTACTGCTTAGGTAAATGAGATAACTGAGATTGCTAGTATAACAAGAAAGATATGGGTAACATCCATATCCAGAGATGTTCGATTAATATGTTATAGGTGTATCCGATTTGGTTTAATATTTTTTTTTCAATTTGTTTTATTTAAAATTTCATCATATGCTGTAAAGGGTTGCAAATGTAGACGATTGCGAAAGGCAATAAATAATCATCTTGATTATAATATCTCAACTTTGAGAAGAGTAATTTAATTTAAAAAAAGCAATGTTTTGGAAGACAAATGTTTCCCAATAAAAATACATTGATCATAGTCACGTGGTTCTGTGGGGGAAAAATGTGAATGTAAGATCGGCAGTTATCGCGTCCTCGGAAAATCAAAGAAAATATACCGACAAGTTACTATTTCTATTGATTTAATTTTACTGTTATTAAAATTGTTTCAAAAGATTTGCAATTAAATGTATTTCAAACGTCAAACTAGCATTCATGTGCATAAACATCGCTAAGAACTTTATAAAATTTTCAGAATTCAAATTAAAAAAAAACAATAAGAAGAAGAGTCTTATTTTGCAAAACAATTTGTGAGATTATTAACTTCTATGATGTTAATGACCTTTATTCGAACGTAACTGAATTTTTTCTTTTGTATTATTATATATATAACTTGCTTTGTTAAAATAGCTTAACATAAAAATTTTAAATCTTGAATTAAATAAAAAATCTATATCTTTTGTGCTTTTTTATTATTGAGAAATTTCTTTTCCCTACTAATTTCTACATTTTTCACTGATTCAGACATCAATTTTTTGTAAACAACATGCCTATTTGAAAATCTAATTTTCATAAAAAAATCATAATCTAAATTTGCTTTTTAGCGGCTTATTATGCGAGTCTAATTGGTCTTTTTTTACCTTTCATCGAAGTTCAGTGTCAGGTAATAAATAAACAAGGCACATCTAATATACAATTACATCGACAGAAATATCTCTGCGTTCCCCCTTTTAAAACCATCACTTCTACACAGGAATCGTTCACGAGAGTTTGGGATTTTGATTAATGTTCTACGTAAAGGTTCCATTTTCTACCTTATAAATTATGAAATAATCCAGAAATAAGATCAAGGCTTTCTGGATGAGTGGTCACAAGCGCGTTAAACAAAATATAAAAATGCACTTTTATTATCAAATTATCTAAGTAACTTATGAAAGAAAAAGAAAAAATATACATTTTATCATGTTATAATAAGAATCCATAAACAAATTACGAAGCTTACCATATAAATCATGAAATAATCCAAGAAATACAATTGAAGCGATGAAATACATTACGTAATATAGCATAACAAAATTTTAAAATGCCTTTTTCGTATCAAATTAAATAACTAATTAATAAACGAAACGCAAGTATATACATTTTATTATGTCAAGAATAGAATGCATTAATAAAAATACCAGGCTTACCCTATAGATAGTAAAATAATCCAAAAATAAAAATTGAAGCGTACTACCGAGATAGACACTGGTATAGCGCGCATTTACATGCAATTTTGTACATCTTTACTTCTTCTTATTAGATCGGGACAACAAAATGTATTTTAAAGCTTGAAGGATTTAACAAATACGAAAAACTGTAAATAAAATATTTTCTTTAATATTAAATTAGCCATTTTATCACTTACAACGTGAACTATATTGTAGAGTATGGTTTTTCACCTAACTACTCAATCGTACCCGAAAACAATTATATATCATTAAGAGATAATAAGAAGAGATCGAACATATGACATTAGGATACAGCTGACGTCAAGATAAGGCATAAGAAAATAATGTACTCGTAAGAGAGATTTGTTGTTTGGCGACAGTTATTTATTAGACATAGTTGAAGGAGACTACGATTTTTTAGATTATTGTTCGAGTTCGGTTGTTTGCCGACTATGATTTTTTTAGATTATTGTTTGAGTCAAATTGTTTGCCAAGAATGATTTTTGAGATTATTGTTCGAGTCCGGTTGTTTGCTGACTACGATTTTTTTAGATTATTGTTTGAGTCAAATTGTTTGACAAGAATGATTTTTTAGATTATTGTTCGAGTCCGGTTGTTTGTAGACTATGATTTTTTTAGATTATTTTTTGAGTCTTGTTGTTTGCAGACTACGATTTTTTTAGATTATTGTTCCTCTGGTTGTTTGCCAACTAAGATTGTTTAGATTATTGTTCGAGTCTGGTTGTTTGCCGACTAAGATTTTTTAGATTATTGTTTGAGTCTGGTTGTTTGCCAACTAAGATTTTTTAGATTATTGTTTGAGTCTGGTTGTTTGCCAACTAAGATTTTTTAGATTATTGTTTGAGTCTTGACGTTTGCCGACTAAGATTTTTTAGATTATTGTTCGAGTCCGGTTGTTTGCTGACTACGATTTTTTGAATCGCTGTCCGGATCCGGTTTTTTTGACGACAATTACAATTTTTTGGATCATTGTTCGAGTCTAATTGTTTGCCGACTATAATTTTTTGAAATCATTGTTCGAGTCAATGTTTGCCGACAATGATATTCGAGTCAATGTTTGCCGACAATGATGTTCGAGTCAATGTTTGCCGACGAGTCGAGTCCAGATTTTTGCCGACAATGATTTTTTTGACATTGCTAGAGACTAGTTGTTTGCTAACAATGCTTTTTGGGATAATTGTTCAAGACCGCGTTGTTCGCTGAATGTCAAATGTGTACTATAAGCGTAATGAAAATATTAAATTATATCGTTCTTGGCAATGTGGTTGACAAGGGAAGCATTTTTATTACTTTATTCTTAGAGTATCAACCATATTTGCGTTTTTTATCATTTCATTTTCCTTCGAAGTGTGAAAATATTGCAGAAACGATATGATGGTTATTTGATTGTATAAAATGAACAGATAAAACTTTTAAAAAGAGAACACGAATAAAAACGAAGTTTAGTGATCGTGACGTTTGTGGATCTTCGACGGATGAGTTAAATTGCACAAATAGTAAGTTAACAAAAATTAAAGATCGATAGGAACAATGAGTTATGCTCATATACAGAACTGCAATACAACAAAAGCCAGTATACAAGTAGCGACAAACATGCTCAGGCTTGGTACATTATCAATTATCAATCGATCCGTCCATAAAAAGGAGCTACATTATTGTAGCTAATCATCAATCAGTGCATTCACGGTGATAACTCAGACATACCTGAGGTATTCAGTAAAAGTGGGTAGTATTATTTAAGCACACAACAAGAAGGCCCAGACGAACGCTCTACTATAAAAGTAGACCTCATGGACTGGTAAATATTGATTGGGGGACCGGTGCATTCAATTATCAGGTTTAAAAAAAAGGTTATGTCATATCTCCTTAAAATACAAAAAGATGCTGTCCTTCATTAGATGTGTTATAAAAAAGTTGGCGTCCTATCTAGTGAATAATTTAATGGTTACTTTTCAGTATTTTGGTTTGTTAAACAAATTGTGCGATTACAGTATATTGGTTTTGAATTAAAACATCAGACAATTTTTTTTTAATTGATGAAATTGTTATATAAAACCTGCTGTCTTATCAGTGCTGACAATAACAAAACTTGGAGTCCCACAGTTATGCAAGCATAAAAAAGTATGTGTCCTATTGCATCTTGCATCGGTCCTACCACCCCAATAAATATTGACCGGCCCCTAAATGTTCTAGTTCATTTCCTAGCTGTTAGAATTGATCATCTCGAAAATGAAATTACAGAGCAAAAAAAAATGGCCATGATAATCAATATCACATTTTACATTGCAAAACAATTGTAACAAAAAGGATTCAGAAACAAGCCATATGCAGTTGTAAACCTGTTTCATAAAGGTTATCTACATTACTTACAACGACAATACAGCATGGTGAACAATAGAAATATAATGTTTAATTTTAGTTTAGTTTTAATTTCCCTATTATTTTGTATATAAAATGAACTGTAGTTGTAGAGTAATAATAAACAAATAAACAAATAAACAGTAATAAAAAACATAATTTAGTAGTTTTCGTAATATTGGATAACAATTGGTAGATGCTGTTAACTTAAAAGAATTTCCCATTATGAAGTTAAACGTTTGCTTCTTAATATTTATTTCTGTAGTAATTATAACTATTTTGTTCGCCTTAGAGCGTATTTAATCCAACAAGTAATATGCTTAAGTCTACGTGAACTGGTAAGTCAAAAATGGGCGCTTTAATTCTTGACGTATATTCGCATAAAATGGACAGGTAAGGAAATGTGGGAGTTTGTTTCCAGAAAACCACATCGATAATTAGGGGATTCAACCAGATCGCGCATAAATTAGTGGTAATCAAATGAATTAGAGTTCACGCGAAGACGTACGTGCAGTATTTGACCAAATAGATTTCCCAAATAGTAATTCAAGGGAATTTTACTGTTTTGGTTTCTAACTACACATAGTGTTGCAGTTCCGGTCATCGTCTGACAGTCTGCTTTCAAACGTTTAAAGTAGCTGGAAAAAGTATTTAGATTACAAATCAGTTTTTGTATTAGTTCGTTGTTTCTTTTGTTTCTTTGCCTTTTGTAATAGTGGGCTTATAGATCCAAATGTCTTCCAAATTGTAATGTTTATTATTATACAATGAATTACTGCTTTAGTGGTCAACAGCAGGAAATAATGGACCCCAAGACCTGGACTTGAGGTGACCTGACCTGACCGAGGCCAACGGCCGAGGTCAGGTCAGGTCAGCGAGAGTCCAGGTCAAGGGTCCATTATTTCCTACTGTTGACCACTAAAACAGTAATCAATCGTTTTATTATACCGAATAAACTAGTTTCTTTTTGGGGGTAGGCGGTGAATGCTCAATAAGGCAAATTCATTTTTAGATTAATTTTTTAAACAATAAAAAGCAACAATTTAACAATTAACAAATAAACTGTTTTAAGATGTCTGAAGATAATATCCATTTGTCCACAGTTAGTTGTGGCCGTGAAATGAACTTCTCCAAATGTCAACATATGTCACGTGACAAATATTGACAAGTCAACATTAGTAACATGACAAATATTGACAAGTCAACATTTGTCACATGAAAAATGTTGACGTTTGGAGCAGAGTTGGTGGTCATGTAGTGGAAAATGAATTGAAATCACATGTTCAAATATAACCAATAGAAATCGACTATATTGTAATTAATATTCATGAGGTATAATAATATTGTATATAATCCAGAACAGTAAAACCCTACAAATACAATTATACAACATGTAAACAAGACATTCACAACTACTAATCGGACATACAATACACTCCAAATTTATACAATTGTAGATCTTTATTTCAGATTAAATCTGTATAGTTTAAACAATTACTTAGTTTACACATATTAATTTCAAAAATTATATTCAAAGTCAGAAGGAGACATATACATAAATAAACACAAAGGATTCGGAAACTAACGTTAGGGGACGGTGATTTCAAATGATCTTGTTTAAAAACGACATTGTCCTATCTCCTAAAAATACAAATAAAAAGTTGATGTGTTATAAACAAGTGGGTGTCCCATTTAGTGAACAATTATATGGTTACAGTTCAGAAAGTATTTATGTTTGTTAAACAAATTGTTCGGTAACAGTATGTAGGTTTTGAATTAAAACGTCCGAAAATGGTCTTATGAGGGAGGTTTTTGTATATATGGCAATAATGTAAGTAATGTACACCTGACTCGGTGTGTCCACACACACAGTTGGGTGAGTCGAATAGATTACGTGAAAAAGCCTGTTCGATTAGGAAAGAACATTTCATGAATAATCTAGAGTATAATATTTGACCTTGTCTAGAGCTAGACGTGACTAATTATCTTGACACGAATGTCAGGTGGGAGAGGGTTCCAAAGTTTTAACGTAAACGACAGAGAGCAGTCCGAATAGAGGTTACTTCTGGTGCGTATTTCAGATATTATTTGAATGTCTAGTATAATGCCTGTACAGACGCCACAGAATTTTGAACTAGGTTTCTTAAATATTTTGGCGTTTCTTGGTTGATAATCTTGTATAAATCTCTAATTAATGTTTTTTCTCTCCTGTCCTAAAGTTTCTCCTATCCCGTATCTGTGTAAAGTTTTGAACAGATTCAAATTTTGTTCCCATCCGTAACAACACGCATCGCCTCAATTTGGACATTTAATGCCTTATCTACAAGATACTGGGTACACTATTCCCCATGACGTCACCGCATGCTGATAATGGTCTAATAAAAGAAAAAAAAATTCGAAAGTAAATCTATCGAAGTTAAATGCCACCTTTCTCAGAAAGTTAATTCATTCCTAAGCCCTTTTATCAATAAAGTCAATATGACAATTCCAACTACCATTGTTAGAAAAGGATAAACTAAGTGCTTGTGTTTAACCACCTCTTGAAGAATGTAATTATTCATGAGTAGAGGGGTGGATTGGTTTTACTGACTTCCTGGATTTTGTCATGGTTTCGGTTTTGTGTGGATTAAATTTAACAAGCCACTTTTGTGGCCATTTATTAATAAGATCGAGATCCCTGTTCAAGATTGATGTTGCATTTTAAGAAGCGTCAACAATTATATTGATACTAGTTTCGTCATTAAATGCACAGAAGAGCACAAAGAATGAACCCTGGAGCACACCTGCCTCAATAGTTTTCCACTCCGATCACTCCCCATTTCACACCACCCTTTGAACCCTTCACAAATAATTTTTGAACCATGCCAAGAGTTGCCATGAAATACCATAATGTACTAATACCGTAATTTTCTTTGCTATTTTTCTTTTAACAGAACTTCAGAACTTTATTCAACGCTCAGATACAGTACAGTGTACAGGAGTGCTTTGTTTCATACGCTTTTACTTATGTCACAATATCATTTGATATGTCAATTAGCTAATTAATGAATCACTAATAGTACGACTGATTTTGAATAATTACCTTTTTTGTAGTAAAAAATGATGGAAATGTTTATAAACACTTTTCTCCACACATTTTGAAAAAATACTAAGTAATAAGATTGGTATATTATTCTTAACTTCACAAGAAGAACCCTTCTTAAAGACTTTCGTTACGTTTGCCCCTTTCCATTTAACAGGAAAATAGGACAACGACAGATTGAAAGGTTTTCTTAAAGGTGTCTTTAGAACCAGGACGCCTTCTTTCAATAGTCTTGAATTTACAAGATCAGGTCTGAGACCTTATTTATATTTAATATAGTAAAACATCTCTTGCTTTGTTGTCAGACGGTACAATTTTGCTTAGAACATGCCCAGAGAGATCACACAGATCTGGACGACCAGATGTGTTTGTGATACGATAAATTGGTTAAATTATTCTGACTTTCGTAGAAATTTTAATTTACTCCAGCCAGTTGTACGCTTAAATCTCTTGGCTTTATGGTGAGCGCGGAATTCCTGATTGCTCTCCTTATCTCATGAAATAAGCCAACCATGATATATTTGATCACAGTAGGTTTCTGCAACACAGTGAACCAACCAGTAAATATCATTCGTGTTTGTTAATGTGTCCCAGTCAGTTTCAGCCAGCATCTCACTGTACCAATCAGAATAAGTTTGTTCATACTTCGAAGAGTTTTCTCATTGGTCTTAAGAGAGTTTATAAATCTAATATTGGAGCAGTGCTAAGTTACATGGACTTGAAGTGGTGGGGTCCCACTTCTACGGTATGAGTATGGGTCATCAGTAATAATCATATCTATAAGGGATGATGAGATCTCGGTAAAATTGGAGGGTTCTTCAACAAGGCAATAAAACTTCATAAGTCCCCCGGGATCGATCTTATACAAAACGAATACTTGAGGTACACTGAAAAGTTCCTTAATTTTTATGAAGAAACTGCTTATTGAAATTAGGCTACAGGCCTGTAATTCTGAGATGACTAATTGTATTGATACATAAAGGCGGAAAAAACCATTATATCACCCGAAGCTCTAAACTGTCTCTCAACCTCGTTTGAACTATCTTATTCAGTGTTGTCAGCTATTGAAAAGAACTCTACTGTGTTAAGAGCCTTCCTTGACATATAACGCTCATTCTTGCAACCTTGTGGCATGCGGGTTAAGACACAACATGGAAGTCTTGCGGATAAGAGGATCATCACTGCAAATTATTCATTCTTGCACATTTTTAGTCCTGTTCTTATAAATGGAATGCAGTTTTCGTGGTTCCCTATCAATCGTGGCGTGATGCAAAGTGGAGTGTTGTCAACCCTTTTGTTCTTCCTGAATTGTTGATCGAGCTTGAATCGTCTGAACCTGTACTAAAGGTAACTAACAATAACTTTGGCAATCCAGCTTTTGCCGACGTAGCAATACTTGCACTAAATCCTTTGAACCTACCTTACTTGATTGACATTTGCTAGAGATACTCTATTAATTGGAAGTTTTATTTTAATACAAAAAGGGCACAAACTGACAATTTTCAAAGTAGGGTAGAGGAATGACAGACTTCAACTTTACGCCATTAAATTATTGGCATTTAAAATACTAAAACACATTTTGGTATATATGAGATTCAGTGAATGGTTGCGACAATGGCTGAAAACATTTTAAGGACTCTTTAGAATGTGCAGTTTTAGTATGTATTAAAACCCATTAACTTATGTGAATCAGTACAAAAAGCGGTGTTACCCTCTGCACTATGTGCTGTGGAGCTCTTTAACCCATAGTGGAGCGTATTCAAGATTTGTGTACATCCAGGCAAAAATCGGACATGGTCAAAGCTTTATTTGGAATGCTATATATCTCCTTCGAAACTGATGTTTTTCAAAAAGTTATCTTCCATTTTCTTAGCGTCTTCTTCAAAACGGATTTTCTTACATCGACTTTATTCCTTTCTAAGTGTAAACAATACATTTCATGGTTTTGTTCCTTAACTGCATAGATTGTTAAAAAACTATGGACTCGTGGATTACTTTACTGGTTATGTCACTGAAAAAAAGTTTCCTGAAAAATATATGGAAGAGAACTTTTTAAAACAAAAGCTGACGTTGAACGTTTAAGTAGAATAAACTAATCCAAAAACTAACTTGGAAATTACTAACATGTCTGTTTTGGTGAAAGCATTGACGTGTCAACCTCAAACTGATGAGACTTACTGTAAAAAGTTCGGTTACTATATACTAACACCACAAGACACTTTGCCCTTGAATGCCGAATAAACAGCGACTTTCGCGCCCGCTTTTGGCCTTGAATGATAAACATTTTTTGTGTGCATTCTTACATCTACATGGACAATCTATCCTCAACTTACAACGAGAGTTGTTTAGAGTAGGGCTTGGACAGTCAAATCTCTTTACTGAACACTGATAGTGATACTTACAAACTGATTATCAAAAAGTGCTACCGATATTGCGTCCGAATCAGGTCATTCCATATGCAAGTTTCCTATATCGCTGTAAAGAGTCATTAGAGTATATATGCCCCATCACAGTTTACAGGTACCTGATTTCCTGTTGAGTTCAGATAGGTTTCCACAATCTGGATTTACACATCGAAAAGTTCTTGCTTGTTAAAATTGTTAAAATACAGTATGTAACACAAAATTTTAATTTTAAGGTTTTGTAGTACACTCGGGTTCACAAATTATTAAATCGTGTAGCAAAATAATTGGCTGAGGTCGGATGATCGTTCCAAGTAAAGTTGTTTTATGTTAACAACACTTGTGGTCCAAACAGCGTTTTGTTTGCCTATTATATAAGTCAATGTTTCTTTGAACCCCTTTTACATGAAACATGAATGAATAAATCTTAAAACCTTAAGAGTGGCCTTGTAGTTTTGTTTTGTTTAGTTTATTTTATTGTATATATATTTCCTTTGAACTTCAACAATCAAAACTTGTCATTATCTGTATATCATGTATAAGAACATTCATGGTATGATGAACAGAAGGATATGTCGTTTTAATTGTGATACATAAACTCTAAATACTGTTGTATGCTTAAAATGAATTATTCAAATATTTTTTGTACAATTTGGATTTAGGGGTCTTATTGATTTCCAGCCAAAGATATAGAAATGACGTGAAGTGTGGTAGATGCCCTTAACTTCAAGCTCATTGGGATAGATACGAACCAGAAAATCCGAAAAGTACCAATTTTATAATATAAGACGTCATATACAGAAATTTAAGGACTGAAGAAACTTTTTTAGAGTAGTTACAATAAGATTCAATAGTCTACGAGAAGCACATTTAGTGTTTATTCGAATGCTCTCTAATAATATCAAAGAGATCTTAAAAATGTTTTAGGATTTTCAAATCTGATTCACACTGCTTTTGATCTAGAGTAGTTGGTGTCCTCGTACTTCTGAATAACTTTTTTGATTGTGGATGAAATATTGGTTTTTATTAACGTTACATTCTTTTAACTAGTATTTGTGGAAAAGTTGGGTGACCAGGCAACATACAATTGCTTCCACCAGGGAACAATATATGATTTTCAAGAATTTCCTCGTTTGTCAACATTTGTAACTTGGTGTATTTTACCTACAATTTAATTGTATGCGCATTATATTTAGTTTATGGTAAATATCAAACCGTCACAAACTGTCACATCTAGAAATGTGAGTACATGTTAGAAATAAATTTGATTACAATGTATTTTGTTTGGCAAGTGTATAATTATTTCTTTTTCCTTTCAGAAAAAAATCGAGGTATAATTATATTTGTAATAAACTACTTTAAATTGTTTTGCACAACCTCATAGGGATTTGACACTGTGGCCCCAATATACCTGCACTATGTCTAGCATTCTAGGCCCCGTGGCAATTTCCTCTGCGGGATTAAAACCCACAAAGTTGTGATATGGTGGCACCTATTTACCTACACTATGTCTTGCGTTCTATACCACTTGGTTAAATCCAAATTGTTACACCGTCTTTCAGTGGTGTGAGCCCAAATGCCGAATCTCGCTGAGGATATAACAATTAAGAACTAATTAAGAATAAATGACTCGAGTTGATGATGAGGCGGGGGCATTCATCAACTAATTAATAAAACCCTTTGGTGGAGCATGTACTAATGTAGATATAGGTACACAATAAAGGACGTTCTTTCAGAAAATAGCAAGGTAGCCGACGGAACAATAAGAGCCACCGAAAGAGAAGGACAATTGCAAATCCAGATATAGACAAACGCAAAACAAAAACAAAAAACAAAAAGAGTGTAACCAGAACCCAATAAAAACCACGAGTGCAATTGTGTTTTCTGAACGAGTACGCAGTGCCTGCCTCTACTTAGACACCCGTCGAGTTACTCATTGCCATGTCTAGGAAAAAGTCTAATTCGGGGACAAGAAAGATTACATATGACTCAACGAAAATGTCCGATCGTATTTGAGAGATTGATTCCCCATAACGATCAAGTAACCCATGTTGACGACCATAGAACTTCGTATGGGACAATAAACCTTTGTTTGAGTAGTTTAATAGTCAGCAGCAGTGATTGGCCTAGACAATCGGAATACCGATCACAAGATCTAAAATAACGTATAAGTTGTGAAATATATACACCATACGCAGAAGCTGCTGGAATGTTGTTATCGAAGAACAGGAAGTTGACTATTTGAAAATTTGAGTCTCATCACGATTGTTGTGGAGTCCAGTTGTAGTTTTGTAGCCGAGGTTTTAACCAGAAATGGGTCTAAGCATGCGGAAGTCTTAAGTCTATTGCTGGTGTCTTTAATCTTTAATTTTACTCAACATCATCAGTATAGCGGTATGTGAAATTAAAGGTCTAGGTCAGTGTCTTGTCTTTCGTCTTCGGCATGCCTTCTAGGAACTCAACCTCATAAGAGTACAAAAACACGTCGACAAGGACTGTTAGTACCCATTGGAATACCAACAGTCTGTCGAAAAACATTTTCTCTAAACATGACAAATATGTTGCGTTTAATAAGATCTTTAAGCCTGGTTTTAAGCCTATCATAAGCTGCTGGTGGCCGTGTAGACTATCGACAAATTATAGGTTTTAATGCTATTTCGTTGGGGACGAGATCCAGACCTCAAGATGTCTATCAGATTTTTGGAACTTTAATATCCACATTTCACTTATGCCAGCTACTTCTGGAGTAGAAAGTGTCTCTGTATTTTTGAAGTCCCGATTTATTATACCCCGCTTGACAGAGTCGGGGGTATATAGTAGTCATCATTTTCATCCGTCCGGCCGTTCATTTTTCCAAATTTGGTTTTCGAATGATAATTAAAAAAACATATCAGGGTAGTAAGCAACCTATCGATTTTGGGGGGAAATCCTTCAAAATTCAAGGTCACAGTTTCCAAAAATGTTCTTTTACACAAAATCTTCCGTACAATAACTCAAAATTGTGCATTTTATTTCAATGAAACTATAGGTTATTATTACATATCAAGTAGGTAAGAAGCCTATTGATGCTGAAGAAATTCCGTCAAAGGTCAAGGTCACCAGTTGACATAAAGCGTTAGAAATATTTATATTTCTGCAAACTTTAAGTAGGTATCAGTGATTGCTGGATCAACTTTTTCTAGTTTTAGTTAAAAGAGTGGTCAGATAGTTGTTTGTTGGTATACTTTGACGATATAGCTATGAAACGCTGTTTGTATGTACTTTTGTAAAGTTTTGGTATACAATACATAAAGGAGGGATCACAATCTTTGACTTTTAAATGAAGACCAAAGGAAGCCAACACCGATTTTGACGAAACTCCTCTTTTGATAGCGTAATGAATGTGTCAGTAGGATTGACTAGTGTACTCTATGCCTAATTCATTAAACACTTTATATAATTTTTTGCAGATAATATTTATGTTGTTAGGGCCCGTATCCCTGACACAACAACAAATTTAAATGATTTATGTAGATTGATGCTGCTTGAGTACTTTAGACTTTCTTAAACCACTTATTCTTATTTAATCAATTACCTCAAGGCCTTTACCCACTCTGATAAGGTATGAACCTCCTGATTATCTTGCTTTGCCAATTTTCTGGGATACTCTTTTGAATCCATCAATAATTTAAAGCTGCAATTCCAGTTGATTGATGAAGGTTCACGGTATTGTGATCCTTTGGACAAATATTGCGAAGTCTTAAAATGTTTTAACAATGTTAACTTCATTGTTAACGTGCTTTGGAGGACTATAAGAATGGGGTATTATCGCAAGGGCAGGAGGTTGGCTTTTAATGCATGGATCAAATGATCCAGCAATACAAGTTTATAGTTGAAGATTCTGGGTGCAATGGTGGTAGTATAGGTATATAAAAGGAACGGATTTGTGTTGAAGTATGAGGGCATTTTGAAAGTAACCGAAAGGAACGAGATTATTGTTAATCTTTGTGTGTGTTAACCGGTTTCAACAATCTTTGATTTAACATGTCTAAACTAATAGCTATTCTATATAGAGTGGACGAAGGGTCTGTTAAAGAAGACTGGAGACATTCTTTATAAAGATTAATTACAGTTTTGAGTGGAATAGGGTACAATTAAGTGCGAATATGATAAAGTACTAGTGGTTTATGAACAAACGCTATTATGCAATTTATTGATACATCATGCAACAGAGGTGATGTATAGTGACGATGAACATGACTACGTTGTCGTGTGTGATTATGATTGAAAATGTCCAGTACGTTCACACTGCAGGACTTGAAAGATTACCTTAACTAACGATTTTGTCATTGCACCCATGTTGTATTGCAGTGCCTAATATTTTTATCCAGTATTCTTCTTTTTTTCTACGTAGTGGTGTAGTTAATTGAGGATTGTTAGAATGATGGTAGATTTTTTAAAAAAATGCGGACCTTTTGAGACCTTCATGGACAAGATAGGATTGATTAAAATGTTGAGATACCGCAAAAATTTTGTTGGTATTAATTCAGAACGGTATCCACAAACACGTTTGTTTAATCGCCCTTTTTTCTCCAACATAAACAAGTCTGTACAAGTGGCATTTAACGCTTAGAACATATTTTATGATTTATAATTCAGATCATCAAAACTTCTGGGGTGATATGTTTTGTTAGTCAAATTACTTATAATTTAGTATCTATTGTTAAAATATTAAAAGTTTTACAATTTTTCGATTAACATTTAAGGATTGTGCAATGGTGTTCATCGTCCTTATAGTTAAAGATATCATGAAACTGGACAAAACATGGGCGAATATTGTTAACTTGATCTGAATTTCTATAGAAGCATTGCATTTTTCCCTTGAATAGTTTGGCACTAGTACAATGGATTAGACAGAACATAATAGGGTCATAGAATTATGCGTTTTGTTGTTAGTTCCACTTTCAAGTCTATTTGGATTTATTTGGCTTTAATAAATTCTCTAAAATAAAGCATTTTATGCAATCAATTTTATTGAATGGTTCCTCGCTTATGCCTTAGAGTGTGATAATATTGTAGTACATGTATATACCAAACCTTTCTTGGGACGAATACCAGAAGGTATTAGGCATCCGTCGTACTCAAGCCTTTCTTTTAGTTTTTAACACCATGATTTTTTAGACCAAACTTGTAGCAAGTTCGACCCAAGGATAATCCTATAAAATTTTTTAGCTGCATATTAATATAGAACTTTTAGCCGTTCACATTTTAGTATATATAGTGTTTTATCCACTAAAAGTATTGCATCAAACTTTTACGTCCGTGTCTATTTTACTGTCACGACTAGATTGGCATCCAATTGCATGATTTCAAACATATAATGACAACAGAGCGAATGATTGATTGATTGGATGTTTGCTTAACGTCCAGCGAGCAGTATTTCAGCTATATTCAGGACGGGAACCAGTTAACAAACAATACATCAATTGAAGAAGGGTTGGGATAGGACCCAGGGAATAAAATTTTGACCGCCACTGGAAAATTACGGAGTATTGGGTAGGGTCGGAGAATCTTGGCTTTTGTAGCGGCTACAATGAGCCTACTCTTTTTCAAAATATAAAAAAGGGATCTTTATCGTGCATGGAGCGTGGCACTCTCCAAACACGTTACCCACTATGGTCCGCGGCCAGGCTTTCCGTATTATAACCGACAACCCCCTAACGAGAGGGTCTCCCCTATCCGCCACCCGGGGACGCGCTGGGCTGCTCTGTGGGTCGAGCACTGGGAACCGTCCCAGTATGGTCCCAGCAGAGCGAATGAAAATGAGTTTAGAAATACTAGTGGATTTCTACTTTTTGATTTTGTTTTTATCAACACAGTACTTGGTTACCTTTAAATTCGTTAAGTATTACATTTCTGACATCTTGTAAGCACTAACGGCCCTTTGAGTATAATGCTGGATAAATGATCTTATGATAATGATATAAACAGTCATTATCTTATACACTCTGTTTGGTTTAATTGGTACCTTAAAAACTTTTTGAATATTTTTTATCCAACAACAGACATGAAAGGTTTACTGTTTAAATACTGTCCTCCTGTATATTTCACTTATGAAGTAGCCATTGTATATATGACGCCATGGCTTATTTTGTTGGAAATCCGTGTATTTAATGACAATTTAACATTTTAGAAATTATATTGTTGCAGCAAGCAACGATAAACTTTTACGTCTTATTGTAGAGAAGAAGGAACGAATGAGACACATTTAACATAGGACATACAGACACGAACATTTTTTAGGTTAGTTGCCTAGTGGGGTGTCGAATACAATCTGTTACGTTTAAACGAGAATGGGTGTGGTCAGCCATCACAATTGGAGATAACTAAACTCAATGTCGGAGTTTTGTTATCAGTGTTTGACATTAATTAGCTTACAGCGTGTTGCTGGAAACACAGTTCAGATCAGATTTGTCAACACAAGATTATCTCAGCAGAAAAATGGTTGGACACGAAACTCACATGTGTATTGTCAGAAAATAATAATTTGATCAGAGAGCAATTATGGTAGAATTAAAATAAATACGGAACAAAAGAGTTTCGCACTGAAAGACAGTAATAACATAGTTATATAAAATGATTAAATTTAGGACAAATTGAAAATAAGTATCAAGTAAATAATTAAACCTATTTCCTTACAAATAGACAATTAATTACATGCAAAATAAGAAATTTAAGAGCAGCTGTGTTGGAAGTATATCTATAATAAGAAATTTGACAAGTGACAAAAAATCAGTTAACGTGTGTACCTAACGCCCGACAAAGCACAAATGAAACCTGATATTGACACAGGGAAGCGAGTATATTAGGCAGTCAATGAACATTAAACTATTCTGTTATTTGAGAATATTATCTCGACCTCAGTTACAGCACGACAAAAGAAACATATTTGTAGCAATTAAATTATCAAATTATCTTCTTCGTTGTCGCAGATTAAATTTCTCGGTACTTGAACCCGGTATTAGTAAATACGAAACCTATATGCATTCCGTATATAAATATATAACTGCAATAAATATATTTGTTTTATAAAATTGAGATTGGATTGTATATTTCCATAAATGTATCTAAATTCTTATGTTCATACCTGATTTAATTAAAGAAAATAAATACAAAAAACAGGGCATTTAATGGTACATTGAATGATACCCCGCCACATTGCATTCTTGTTACTAATTCAAATTACAAATCGGCCTATATGAACAGCTGAACATGATAACAGTCAACCTCAGAAGACAACTTGACCTTGACCTTGAAATACAAAAACCAGACCGGCATAACTCAAAATCTACTTATGGGTTTATGCTGAAAATTGACCTTGATCTTCATTTTTTAGTACTTAACAGCTGTGCAAAGTATAAACAAAATTTGTTGACGCGTTTTTGAGTTATCATCTGGAAACCAAAGAGGCACGGATAACCGGACGCCTAGGCGGACGGACGGATATGATCCATACGTTGGGTATCAAATAACTTCTTTTTGGCGTGGTATAAAAACGACTACTAAATATATATTTATGTTTGAGAACTTTGACAATGTGCCTTAGACCTATCGGATATTTGTGTATGTTTAATGATAACAAAATTTGCAACATGTGACGCGTAACTAAATAATTTACAAATTAAATATTAACAAAGTATTAGATATGTATCTTTCAGTCTGAGATACTTTCAATGATACAAGTTGTTTTGCAGTCAAAAATGTCACGTGATTATGTATTGATATGTTAAAATTTTTTTTATTAACAATAATAATTTTCCCTATTTTATTTCCTATTGTAGTAAAGTGCAATACATTTTCATATTTTTTATATGTTCCAAAAACAGACTTTTATGTTTTTACTGTCGTTTGGTACACAAACGTTGCCGAAAAAGAAAAACATGATATGCTCTGTGTCTTGAGGGGATAATTATCAGAAACGCTTGAAATTGAAATTGAAAAAATGGGAGTGATATCAATTGTCGATAAAATAAAGTTAAAGAATTCTTTATGTACATCTACGTCAAAATATAGATCTGTAATAATGACCAAGTGAAAATATGATAATATTGGACCTAGTAAAATATTACGAAATGTCAAAGATAATGAATAATTACTTAGAAACTCCAAAAACAATTTAACTATATAATAAAAGGGTTCTTGCATGTATATTGGGAAATATTGTCACTCGCAAGACAATATTTCCCAATATTCATGCAATAACCCTATATTATATCAATACTGAGCAGCGAAAACAGATCTACAAATAAAAACCAATTCTGCATAACTTTTTTGCGCAGCGTAAATGAAACCTGTGTAAAGAGATGCAAATAAAAATTATTTTTAAAACATACAAATTAATGTTTCGTCAAATCAAAAACACTGTTGTTGCCAGGTCATACTGAGGCTGTATAGGATTCATGTATATAACTCAAGTCTGGTCGTTCTTTGTTGACAATTATCAGAAAGGATTAAGAAGCCGCAATTCCACTGTTTATGTTTCATGGATTTTAGATGTCTCTTTTTTTACTGCCAAAACCTGCCAAAGTTATTTAATTGACTTCATTAAAGTTTTATAATCCTTTAAGTAGGAATATGTTTCACAAACTTTAGACGTATATAACACACAGTCTCTTATTTCTCTATAAAGAGTAGCTTACAATGTTAATTATCTTTGAGGACATATTATTCTCCATGTTAATGTTTTTATACTTTATATGTCACGTTTTTATATTTTGGGTGTAAATGTTTTATATTTGTTGAGAGGTGAAAGTAGAGTAAGTATTATTGTCTTCGTCTTTAGTTTTCATATTGAGTGTTCTGCTCGCTTTATATATACTAACTTGCAGGTTTGTTTTGATCTTAGAGATAATTTGCATACACGGAATATTACTTTCCGCAATGCAATTCCTCCCTTAAGTTGTTTCAACAAAAATTGCAGATATCAATATTGGTAACAACGTTCAAATATTCAGTTTACAACCATCATATCTCAAACTAATAATGAGCTAACTTTAAATGTACATTTTGTTTCAGAATTAATTATTTCCGTAACTAAAGTCTAACTTATTCATTTAATCAACGTGGAATGTCGTTAATAATATCAATTAAAATATTTGATATTTTAATACAGACATTACTTTTTTGGTAAAAAACGCTTTACAGCTTTTTATCATATCAAATTGAAACCCTTGATATTTGGCATTAACAAAAACTTGTCATAAGAAGCTTACTGCTGTAGCACTAATTTATGTCGACAACTCTAATCTAAAATTTCAACCATATTGGACAAATATCAGGTGAAAAGAAATGAAAGGGAAAATATGACTCGACTTTAACCATATCCAACATATTTGAGACCAATTTAATAAATATTTTACAATCGGTAAATTCATAATTGCAAAAAGTAAAGATTAATGTAATCAGAATTACATGTAAGTGTGATTTATTTTTGCTCAATGTTTAAATAAATGAAGCATAGTCAAACAGAGCTGTACACATTACAGAGACAAAATGTCTGCAACCAAAATACATGCAGTATTTTTCAATAAAACAAGCGACACAATCACATACTGTGCCGACTGATTAAGTTAGGTTAGGAATGTCATGAAAAGAACAGATTGATGTAATATGATCGAACAGTTTTAGTCAGAATCCTTTAAAGTATAAATTGCTGGAATTTAATTAAGCAATTAAGTTAAGGAAATGTTGCGTCCATAATTGACTTTATTATATACTCAAGATCTATTAATTAGCTCTTAACAATAACTTAACAGAGCCTCTACACATTATAAGGTGACTGGGCAAAATTGGTTTGAAGACGTTTGACAAAGTAGTTAATTAACTAATCAAATGTCGTTTATCTAATGAATGAACATCGGTGTTGAATCAATACATAAGAACTATTGTTATTGGTCGTTAATATTATCTGGTCTTACAAAGAATCGATTGTATTGGTCAATTTTAAAAGATGTAATTAGTAGAAATGTCAATATGTTGATTTTCGATGATCACGGCTATGAATTAAATTTGATTACATTAGATATTAAACATATTTTCCAGATTTATCAGTTCTATTGCTGCTGTAAACGTACACTGAATAATCTTTAACTTATTTTGAATTATTTCAATTAAGTGTTATTTATGAACAATACTATTTTTATACAGACATGCGTTTAAGATAAATTTAAAACATTTGTAACCAGAAAAAATAAAATGTAAAATTTTTTAGTATCTGAAAGTATTAGAATATATAACATGCCATTAATAATATAAATGAACAGAATATAAAATATACCAACCGTAAAACTGAATTTATTCTCACTACACTATTGAAAACAGAAGATACTACGACGTGATAAAAAAAATGGTGAATCAATTATAGAATAGCAAACACGTGGACAGAAACAACATAAACTGAACGTTCACCTTGTTAACACGTGTTTATAAAATAACTAAGTTCATGTTGGTAATCCTGAAAGTTCTATTGACAAGAAATAAGAAATTTGTTTTGTTGGCCCTTTCTCATGTCTTATTCCTATAAAATTACACCCTTTATTGGGACATTTAACATTTAACAAAAAAGAGTTTTTTTTAGAGAAAAAGACACAATTGCTAACAAATAAACAGGGAAAGGGGATCACCCATAGCGGCCATATTATTTGTCCAACAAAATGAGTAATATTTGTAGAAGACCCCGCATACATAATTTGGGTTTTTTTATGACATTTTATTTGCAACCGGGGTTCTCGGTGGCCGAATGGTTAATGTAGTTACTCATATAAAAATCGCGTGCCTGTCAACATTGAGGTGCTCTACTCAGTGCGGACAGGATGTGTTCGACATCTACTCAGTGCGGACAGGGTGTGTTCGACTTCAATCTTAGTTGACAAATAATTGTCAGTTTTCATAACGGCCGAGGTACTCCAGCTAAAAATTGCTGAAAGTGGCGTTTAACACTATTCAAACAAAACACACAAGTATATGAAACCGATGCTAGGTTCATGTCTCTCCTAGTGGACTGTTAGTCCTCGCAAGGTATCACCAGCGTTGTAGTCAATCTTGATGGTGATAAGAATATATATAATTGATTCTTTCAGTGATATAGACATTGTTTAAATTTAATGCCTTGAAATATAGAAAATGATGTAAAATTCCAGGGTTTTCCTATTTGCAAGGTGTAGATGGCGATCAACCAATTCATGATTGCGATTACACTTATGAAGTGTAAACTGACGGTAATGAACCATTGTTTAAGCAGTCAGCAAGAATCCTTTTATTCAGAAACTTCAAAAGAAATGTATATGCCAGGCTGGAATTTTGCTATCCTAAAAATCAAGATGGCTGCTGAAATGTTGCTATAGATGAATGGGAAGTTCACAATTTAAAGTTAAAGTCACCTCTTTAGTTCTACAATTTAGAGTTCAATTGGTACTCACAGCCCATTTCCAAGCAAAAGTCAAGATGTATAAAACATTTTCAATCTTAATTTCAAGCTTATCTAGAAAGATATGCTCTAGAAAACCACAATAACTTGATTGTTTTAAAAAGATGATAAGTAATATATCTTAAAGGAATGAAGTTTTGTCTCCGCAGCACTTTTAAACATTTCGTTTTATAAGGCTATGGGAACAAGTCTGCAAGAAAGGTAGCTAAATTATAAAAGTTAGCTGACCCAGCAATATACCTTTGACTGTATGGACTGACTTACCTGACTTTAGCCTTATTACTCCAGGGAGGAGTGTAGGCCATCAATGGTACTCCTCCATATCTTTTTGTTCTCTGTCAGTCTCACCAGGTCTTGCCAACTATTCCCATTTGTTCTCATTTCGTCTGCTACACTTCTCTGCCAGGTGTTCTTTGGCCCTCCTCTTTTACCTTGTGGGTTCCATTGCAGGACATATCTCGTAATGACATCTTTGAGTTTTTTTATAAAGTATGTCTCATCCACCTCCATTTCTTTTTTAAAGTTCCTTTTGTATAGAGGATTGGTGCATTTGCTCCCATAGGTCTTAGTTTCTGATCTTTTCAGGCCAGCGAACATGCCAACTTTTTCTTATATAATAAAGGTTTAAAGTTTGTTCCGCAGTGATTTGTTTGTTTTCCATGTCTCTGAACCATACAGAATAAAGTTCTTGATGTTTGAGTTGAACAGTCGTATTTTAGAGTTTACATTGATGTTACCTGCTTTCCAGATGTTGCCCATTATGTTGAAGACTGTTCTTGCTTTGCCAATTCTTTTCTGTATTGCTAATCCCTCTGATCCCTATTCGCTTTTGACTTCATTTCCTAGGTATGTAAATGACTCCACCTCCTCTAATGCCTCCTCTTTAACTTTCATTTTTTCTTTTGACTCGGTGTCAAACAGTAAGCAGACACAGCAATATACCCTGGACTGTATGGACACTTGTGTAAGTTGCGAATCAAATATAAGGCGTGAAAATCCATTCGCCAACTAATCCCTAAGAACACAATACCGGTTTGTGATTGTGATATTGTGTATATCCACTTTTGTGAATGCTGGATTTCTGACTAAGGTGTGGTAAATATCAAGTTCCACAATAAACAGAATAAATAAGTCTTTGTTATGTTTTTTTTACAAATAAACAGTTTGCAATTCTTCATGTAGAAGTAAATACTTGGTTTTTGTTATTTTTTATTTTTCTGGTCTTGTAGTTTTTAGTGTTTGTCCATTACAACTGCTATTCTACGTATAAGCTTATGGGTCCAGAAATAAAATAATATATTAAGTGACAGAATGTAAAAATAAGACTTGAAACAAAGCTATTAACATCGTGTTCTATGAATATGAGGAAAAATAACATCATTTTTAGGTTGGATATTAGTCTGAGTAGATATAAAAAGGTTTTGTTCATATCTGTATAAAGGTTTTTAATTTTTAGACGAAAGAAACATTTGTATACACCAGCTTATGTACATTCTAAATTTTAAACATAATAGAATTATCTACAAATTTAGAATAGATGGCAGAACTTGCTCAATTGCAACTTTACCAATATACAAAAAAAAACAAATATACACTGTGGGTAAACTAATATATTCAGCTAGAGACATGTAATTCAACCAAACACTCAATTAATAAAATGTGATATACCCTAGTGTCCATGTTTCTTATTTCAAGCCATAACCCTTTAATTAAATTTATGATATTAAAATCAACTTAAAACGAAATCATTTATTCACAATAAAATATTCAGATCGTGTTTAATTTTGAGTGCTTATAATATGATAGGTATTTGTTTATTTCAAGGCTATCTTTTTAATTCGTTGGGAATTTGATAAGGTTTAATATATTAGTTTTTTAGATTTTCGTAATAAAATAATAGAAGAAAGGCAAAATAATTGGAAATCTTACATAAAAAGTCTAAAGTGATTGGGTTGCTGGATAACATGGTACGACTGAGCCCAGAACAATACGGTAACACTGAGCAGTCAAATGAGAGCTTTAGAAGTGACAATCTATCGGCGCCGGGCACTATCTGTTTCGTTAGGTACATGTATAACTATGGTCTGGATTGCTCATTTGTATTGTATGAATTATTCAACTCGATCTGTTTCTCTCACACACCCACCTAACCTCCTTCAACACAATTTCTTCGTGCCATTTATTTACTTAAGCAAATAGATCTCGGCTCGATTTACGTCCTGTAGCTATTACACGTTTACTGAGATTTGTATACGAGGTAATTGACATCATTATAATAGCTGACAGCTAGTACGGCCTACCATGAAATCAAATCTAGCAAGTACCTGTCATTAGGAAACAGTAGAAATTTGATGTCAATAGCAGTAACGATAATTGATTAAACTTGATGGCCAAATTAACTCTTTGATGAGACCTATGATTCAATATGATTGGATATTAGTGTCTAACCGGGAGGTCGCCAATCTGAAAGTCCGCCCTACTTGTTAACAACATTAAATTATGTCCATTGAGGTTGACAAAAGATTAACAGATATAATACCCGAAAGGCTGCACTTATTAGGAGTTAATTCCATAAGATCGGATTAAGTTAAAGACGTCTCGTGAGACTAAAGAATCAACAACGGAACGCTGACGGAAGTCATCACCGGAGATTAGCCATAAAGTCACGTTCATGTTTTAAAACACATACAACACACTTGGGGGTTAATTAATATAATAGACAAAATATTACCCAGGTGCAGGATATTTATTGATTTGTTACTAATTTCAAGAAGAGTTTGATTTGTTAGACTGTCGTAGGTATTTCACAATAATGCATCAAATGATGTCGACGAATGGAGGTTTCCACAGCATCAATGCTCTTTTAGGAATTCGCGAGGAGAACTTCTGTAGACAAGACTGTGCTGAAAATAATACGCATCATCTACAGTTTCAGCGGCATCAGGAAAAGCTTCACCAACAAAAGATACAGACGAAACGGGACGCCTTCAAAAATTTAAAATTTCAAGGTATTTATCGTATAAAAATATATTGTATATTAAAATTATTGATACATTCGACATACAAAATGATCTTATTGAGAAAGCAATTCATTTCTTAAACGACAGCGTAATATGACCAGTAAAACAATTACAAAATCTTTTAGTGATATATTGTTTTATAAAAACAGCGAAAAATACGCTTGATTGTTAATTTGACGAATGCCTGTCGTATTTTAGCAGCATAAAAGCAATTTCATATATGCTTGTTGAATAGGGCCCTGTACTCTTGTTATAATATAAGTCGACTTGACTTGGGGAGTTTTTTACGTCCTACACCGACAACTTAATGCCCTTGGTCGGACGGTGCAAATATAAGTCGTCGTAATTGCCACATTATATTTGCTTCTTTCTTTAGTGTTTTTAATCCTATCTGTTGTTTATATCACCTTTAAAAATAGTTCCCGCAAAATGAATGTTTGAGGAGGTGAAATTATACTGTCATATATCATACAACGCAAAGTTATGCTGCAAATCAAACATAGACGGCCTATGTCTGTTTCTTTTTTATTTATCATACCCTTGATTCACAAAATTAGGAAATCATTATATATACTTTTATTTAATATAAAACGTTTTAAGAGACGAAAATAACATATCACTATAATAAGCTTGCTGTCAATAACCAGTAGATAGTGATGTATTTATGCAAACCGAGTATTATATTGACGTAGCGCACGTTGTTGGGGTCTTTTTAGTGTAACATGAAAATCTGTTTGGTTTTGAGACTTATAACGAATGAATAAAGCGTCAATTAACTACTATATTTATACTTAGTTTTCGATTGAAACGAACTATATCCGTCGTTAAGGCAATTAAGCTACTCGAATTATCGCGCTAAATTGTAACAAGAAAAGCAAGAGCAGGTCTTTTGAACCTTCAGAACTTATTTATTTCGCCACTTATTTTCTTGAAATTTGGCATATTTGTTAGATGCCCAAAATAGTCTGCGTCAACATTTTTCCGCATAAAAATATGACGTCATTATATAGTATGATGACGTAATCATAATTCTGAATTTCTGTAAATGTCAATGCAGAGACTAAGGAAGCTGCATTTTGGTAGGTTTTGTTTTCTACTTTAAAATTATAAAATTGAAAAACACAAACTTGCAAAAATGCGTTTTTTCTTAACTTTAATTTTTGCCATTTTGTAATATTTTTATTCACGTATTGTGAAAGAGCTATACATTGGACCATGTCTAGTCACGTTTGTTACGAACACATTTTTACAATTTTTTACCGATTTATTACAACTTTTGACGTATTGGCCGCACTTTTAGTTCACACTTTGAAAAATGTAATAACATTTTAGATATGCGTTTTTTCTTAACAATTTCTCCAAGAATTTTTAGAGTGCAACATACATTTTTGTCCAATTTACACGAATTTTTCTATGTCTAGTCATTTTCGTTACCTGGACATTTTGTTATCATATTATTTTGACGTCAAGCGAAACAATCTTTTCTCATATTTTATTCTTTCAGTAACAAAACGCAACGAAATCCCTTCGAGCTAATTAAGTGGCCGCGCAAAATTCAACACACAAACTAAGGCAGACACAAACGTAAAATAGACAAGAGGAAAGAACCAATTTAAATGTGCTCATAAAACGTAAAATAGGTAATTTGACGTAACGTCAAAAAGGCTAAAATGATGTTACGTTAAGGGGCCCCAACAACTTGCGCTACGTCATTGTAAATTTTCATGAATATTGTGTTGTACAAAAAAGTTTCCGCAGTATTGTCTTAGCACATACAACAAAAATGACTTGACGTATTTATATACATTATTCGGTTTAATACCTCTGTGTAATAATTTTAAATAAAGATAATTTAAATGTAAATCACAATCTTATTTGGTATTATGTATTTTTAATATTATATATTGGAAGAAAAGGAACCATTAACCAAATTTAAGGACTTTTTAAAGTCTGGTTCGTATACTCTTCGCGCGCAGAAAGACGGACAGACGACATTGGTCGGCACAAACGACCTGTATCTAATGCAGTAATCAAATGAAAGGAAACTGTCTCTTTATCCAAAGCCATGCTTGTGATATATACATTTAACAGTATAATATATCACAACATAAAAAGTTATCATATTATAATTCTGATTTAATATTCAAATAAATTATTGACACACCTTGAGATTCTTTGTAGTTATTTATCTAGAAAAAAGAAGGTACCAAAAAATTGCCGCTTCATAGATGCTTTAAAATAAATAAAGATTGACATTTAAAAAAACATGTGCGAATGAACAGTTGTATAAATTCGGTGTTTATAGTTTAAGGCTACACAGAAATAGCGCCAATCTGTCTTTATGGAATCCTTATTTAATATCCTAAAATTCTTAATTCGATTCTTAAAATACTTATATTTTCAACAAAAAACATAGATCGTCATTTCAATGTTATCAGCATCACCGAAAAACTCGTCATTGACTTTTTAAATTTTTATTATGCAGAAAAGATACCTTAAACAACATTATGTGTCAAAGTGTGTATCCTCAACAGTTTTGCTATATATGTTTTGGCAATTTTGATATTATGAATTATTTATTTTATTGATTTATCTTTTAGACATAAGTTCCATAAATGCGCTAATCGTATGCTTCAAATGCTTGTTTATATGATTGTTTTCTTCTTCATATAATGAATACAATCATATAATAAAAATTAATGAAAATGACATATTCCCTTACATCTGATGCACACTCGTGTTTACTACAAATAGTTTTAAGATTCGTCATGAAATATTCTTTGCAAACAGATTTAAAATGACACACATTCAATTTATATAATTATTCTTCGTGAAAGAACTGAATATTTTTCGCAAGCGTTCATATTAGTTATTTCTAATAATTTGAGCAAATATTTTAAATCAAATTACACGCCTCTTCTGGTAAATATATGTTATTTAATGTTTGCCGAATTATAAATATTTACAATGGCACGCGACAAATCGGAGGCAGTCGTCATTGTGGAAGATTTTATTAGGCGTCATATAAGTTGATAATAAAAATATTGTCAGTTTTTGTGTATTGGGACTATAATTTTATTTTTTATTTTAATAAATATGTATGTGACGTCATGATAAGGAGAGACAAAGGATTAAACAAAACCAGTTGATATCAAATATTCAAATAAAGGGATAAATTGAAAAGTGATAGTTAACTAACAAATTCAAAAAGATGATTAGGAAAATTGGCTTACGTATAATAAATATATTTTTTTTAAATACACATTTAACTGTATAAAATAGAATCCGATTCGGTAGCATTTATCACACATATTCAAATATACGTAATTATGTAAACAAAATAATTAAATCAACAATATTACGCATCTTATCATTTTAAGATGGATATGTGTTATAAATTAAAACGTCAAAATGTGATTTACGTCAATTGTAAATAAAATGTCTTCAAGATACTACGGTTATATTTTGGTCATTTTTAGCAATTTTAAGATTTGAGTACACCGAGCCCGCAGTGAGATTTGAACCCGCAACCATAGTGTTGACAGACAATTTGATCAAAAGTATTAACCATTCGGCTACCGAGGTTATAAAATTTACGCCAGATGCAAGTTTCTTCCAATCAAGACACTTCAATGGCGCTCGAGCTCAAATCATATAAAAAATTCCTTAAGATTTCAAAAACTCGTCTATCATCAAAATTTCAAAATTTCAAAACGTTATACCAGATCCTGCTAAGGTTATTTACACCTTGCAAATAGAAAAACGAAAGAATTTAAATAATTTACGAAATTTCAGGTCAGTAAGTTCGGCGCTCAAACCCTAAATGTGTAAAATTCTGCAGTAGAACAAAATTTTGAACTTCAACGTGTGTACTTAACTCGTTTTTTTCATATTCCCGTATGCAGTTGGCTTATTAAACCTTTGTGTTGGTTTGATAGTATCTCGATAAACTTAAAACGCGCTTAAGCAAATATTTCAGTATATCAAAATTAAAAGATCTGATTCATTAAATTATATGACAAAGATACATTAATTTCAGCAATTTAAAGACCGAGCTTTCACATACTGAACTTGATTTTCTGCACACACAGTCATTATGTATAATTTTTTATTAACTCGAAAGCTGAAATCATCTTCAAATGTCATAGCATTGATAAAAAAATCATTCATAACAAGTACAGACAACAATTTGTTACAGAAAACGCCATTAGCAATACAGTACGGGTGGTGTACACATCGTTTGTATAAGCTGTACTCAAATTTAAACTGTGATAGGTATACATAACATCACGTGGTCAAATTTCAAATATTTCCATTTTGTGTTTAATTAAAACATAACAATGCATTTCGACATTTTAATCATTTATGTATAGAATGAGGCGAACCTTACAGAATATATCTATCAAATATTGTTTAATGAAATAACATGAATTTCTCATCTTTACGTTTGTTTAAATCTTTTAAAACACTTAGTATAATTTTTTTTATAAAAGAACGCCATATACGTCTAAATTTAAGTATTGGAACAACCAGTATACTTATTCGAAATAAAATTAACTCGTGTCATTATCTGTGATGTTCAAACAAACCAAAAGATATTTTGTTAGTAAAATAAACTGAATTTTAGTCATTTTTTGTTTTGTTTTTTTTTTAAAGAAAAGATCAACAAACTACGGAAAGATCAAGATAAATCAGACGACGAGAAAAGTGATGACTCGTCGGACCCAAGGAAAAAATCAAGACGAAACAGAACCACATTTACCACTTATCAACTACATGAACTAGAAAGGGCGTTTGAAAAGTCTCATTATCCAGACGTATATAGTCGCGAAGAACTGGCGTTAAAAATAAATCTTCCAGAAGTTCGGGTTCAGGTAAAATAAAAAATAAAAATTATAAAACTGATAGGATCAAAATATATTTTACAATGTTGATTTTCTTTTATAAAAGTCATAATTTAACTAAATTATAATACAACTAACCAATATATTAATTTATTGTTAATTAATTTATATTGTGATTAATTATTATTTTCGAATGGACACTACAAAAAATAGAATGGAAAGCTAGTCAGTAGTCTTTGGGACGACCTCATGTCCATGTGTCAGACTGCTGTTTCAGAGAAAACAAAATTAAAGACAGAAATGAAACAATTAGTCATTGACAAAAATTCAACCTGATCCCTAGAGCGTATGATTGGTCTGCCCCAAATCAAAACTCCATTATCCAATTTAGTGATTGTCACTGATTTTTAACGTGTGTAACACTGCGCCCAACAACAGACTTTAATATCATTAGCAGTTATTTGAGAGCGAATAATGAGGTTTTATTAAAAGAAATGAGGATATTAGATAAATTATAGGGCTCTCTAATGCCAGGCCCGAGTGTGTATAGAATCTAATTGACTTAGCGTGAACCTCTTTAGATGGGTAAACATCATAGAAGACCTAAGACAGCTGTCATCTCTGTATCTCCCTGCCTTTTTATACAACAGGATTTGCACTATCTAACTCCGAGGAACTAAGCTGAAGGAGTCCAATTATTCGTGATATCAAGCATTTGATTGCTGAATCAGAAACACGAGCAATATAATTGCTTTCAAGGGTTTATCAATAGACAAATTTTAAAATTGATCTTCTATTCGTGTTGTAATATTAAAAAGATACCCCGTTGTTGACCACACCTTTTCCCATTGTTACAAAAATCAAGTAATTTCAAGTCTCTTTGAAGGCTATGTATTGACAATAACACAAATCTGTATTCATTATGGCGTCAAACCATCTGACGTCCATCGATTACCCTTCTGTATTATAATAACAAGAATATTTATTGACAGATTTATAGTAATAAATGTAAACAGGAACAGAGAATTATATTCTCTATTAGAAAAAAATAACGATAGGTTAGTATATATCAAAGCAGAAATAGCCATAGGATATGACGTTCATAATACAATGATCCTTTGAGCTAATGTTTAAATGTCAAAAATTATCATGGTCTGCGCAAAATATCTAAACACCAACAAGAGTACTAAGTGTGTGTAAGCTTGCTTTGGTTATTGATTGATTTATTTATTTGATGTTTGCTTTACGTCCAGCGAGCAGTATTTCAGCTATATTCAGGACGAGAACAAGAAAACAAACAATAAATCAACCAAACAAACGGGGTACACAGGGAACACAATTTTGAATGCCACTGGAAAAGTATGGAGTATTAGGTAGGGTTGGAATTTAGTCTTTTGTAGTGTCTTTTCACAATGAGCGTACTCGAAACCTATAAAAAGCTTTATCGTGCAAGGAGCGCGGCACTCTCCATAGACGTCACCCACAACGGTCCGCGGCCAGGCTTTTCGTATTATGACCTGACAACCCCCAACGAGAGGGTCTCCCCTATCCGCCACCCTGGGGACGCCTTTGATAATTGACCAGGTATTTCTGTCTAGACCTTGTTGTCTTGTACCTATACATTAAGAAAACATCAAATACAATTAATACTTCAATTTTAAACTGACATGCATCATTATACATAATTACTGTACCCAGAAAAGTACACTTAATCGCAGCTTCTTCTTTTGTAGCAATTGTTTCTAAATTAGGAATTTCAAGAATTTGTGAAAAAAAATTTCTTTAAAGTGTTTGTGCTATCGTATTGGAGTCTAAACCGGTCTTGTAAATAAGAGCGGACGTTTTATTTATTTATTTTTTTGTTGTTGACAGGTTTGGTTTCAGAACAGAAGAGCAAAATGGAGAAGGCAAGAAAAACTAGAAAACACCAGCTTACAAATGAGCGACAATTTCTCACTTACCTCACTATCCAGTAAAACATCTTGCAGTTATGGTTCTTCACTTCCGTTAGATCCTTGGATGACAGCTCCAATTCTGAGCTCCGGAAACGTAACAACAATGTCCGCCCTCACGCCTCCAACTTCAATGCCAGGCAGCGGATTATCACCATACGCACCATTCATCACATCGTCTGTTTTCAACTCGTCAAATTCAAACTTGCACAATTTTCAAAATGGACTTAGCAGTTTATCTAAAATAAACGAACTTGATCCTAGAAATTCGAGTATTGTCTCTCTAAGAATGAAAGCGAAAGAACATGCTGACAGTCTTGACAGGAAGTACTGAAACTAACTTGATAACGGCTTTATTCTGCTAAGCAGTAAATTATAAATTGTAAAATATTAAGTGTTGAACACTAGTTTATTTATGAACATACGGTATAATGTACAATAAATAAAAAGATCTATTTAGTACAAAGTTGCCATTCTTAAAAGAACCAAGAGTCAGACTTGTAAGCTGTTTGCAGACTTATATTCAGTAGTTTTTAGTCCATCCAGGAATTATTTTCCATGTTTATTTGATTTTTATTTACAGAAATAAAGGCATTGAATAAAATAACTTGAAACAAAATACACACACTTCAGTCCACCCACGTGAGTCCACCATGGTGAAGTGTCACATATACTGAAATAAGTCAAAATTACGTTTAATAATGTGATCTAACCTTCCGAATTTACATGAAATCACACGAGATGAGGGTCTCTAGCAAAGCAGTTTTTTTTACACCCGATCTAACTCATTCAATATATTGTTTGAGCGATGTGTTCTGTTTTGCTTTACAGGTTTTCTAAATGTTTAGCCATTAATTACTACACATTCACAATGCTCATTTGTTTGAAGTTTTTTCTATATCTTTTACCATTGACTCCCAACGTTCAGAATCTCATACACTTTTTTTTTAAAGCAAACTGACAAATTTATATCTCTGTATGACTTTTGACAAACATGACCATACAAACTTAGAGACCAGTTTCCAGCCAAATTTCCAATCGCTTGTATCGAAAAAATGACTTCATTGACATTATATTGTTTTTGACTTTGTTACTGTATCCCAATCCTAACAATCTATAACGGTAATAACAAAATACCGAACACCTATGGGACAGTAAAAAAACACAATCCACAAATCAAAGTCCAGCAAACTAGAGAACAAATAACCAAAAATAAAGCAACTACAGCAATCGACTTGATACGGCATTTCAGAAGCAATGGGGTTATGGGGCTACATCAGGTTTTATGGCATGCCTTCTCTTACTGTAGTGTGCGAGTTGGTGTGTTAATGAAAATGTTTCGGTGTCATACACCACCAGTCATTGATAGGTGTATCCAATAATCATTGCAACACAATCACTTTGTACCGAATTCAAAAATGGGGAAAACTATGTGCAATCATATTTTTAAATGAGAATATTTATCAACAAGGAAATTATATGTATAGTCAAACATTACAGGCGAGGAAGAGTACTTTGTTTTCTTGTAAGTCCACAACAAATCAATTTCTTATGCCTATCCCAGACAGACATACGGCAGTCTGTCTGTCTGTTCATAAACCCGTCAACTGGTTGTATGATGTGTGAATCCTTTACTATTTAAATTTCATCAAACATGCATTATTTCGAAAATTAAATTTTTTTTTCCTTTTGTTACTAAAATTTGTACATGTTGTTACTCGATAGTTATACGACTTAAGTAAACTTGTTCGACGTCCCCGATGGTAAATATAGTATTTTATCGAAATCGAAAAAATAATTCAAAAATGGTGCCGCTCCCCGAACCCGAAAAGTCGTCAGTATCTTTTATTTTACACTTTGAAATTGTATTATTGCGAGCGATTAATGTAACTTTTATTGCATTAACAAATAAAAATACTGAGGAAACGAAACAACAATGTAAAGGGGGGCATTTTGTACAAAACAAGACTGTGTCTTTCAGTGGCGGCACGCTAGATCAACGATGTGTAGAAATAAAAGATTTCAACTTAAGCGCCGACATAATAAACAAGATAAGGATACTGGAACATTTGACTCAAAAAATTGATATAAACTTTTGACTAAAAAATTTGAAATAAATGTTCGCGAGACAACAATCCAGTGAAATACATGCAGACAGTCTTTATAGTAATTTTTTTTCAGATCGGCAGTTGGAGCAGGATTGTCAGATTATCAAAAACCGAATACTTCGGACACTTTGAAGGCTTTGGTTGCATGGTGAACTTGTAGCTTCAATAATGTTGCTCCTTCGATTTTTTCTAAGCTGAGATCAAAATTGGACTACCATGTCTTGTCTTGTATCTATAATTTTGCATTTTCTTTGACTGTTATTTAAAATGAGAAAGTCTCACGTAATAAATGGGAGTATTAAGGCAAATACAATAAATGGAATATAACTTATTTTATGACAATTTAAAATTCATTCCTCTACAAATCTTCATCGATGAAAGAAGTCAGGTGTGCATTATGTGTAGTAAACTGTGCATTTTAAGTTATCGCTAGCTCCAAATTTTTCTATTCGGCTATGATTTTTTTGAAATTCAAAATAGTCATATTACAATTTCGCTTGCTCGCTCCATTTTAAAATAACAAATAAATTAAATTGGTGTGGCCTAACCTATGTTTACAAGTCTGTCCCAAAGAAATTGGTGACGTTTGAAAACCTTTATATTGTAAACTGACTAGCGAACATCCTTTAATTTTTGACGGTCTTCCTTGAGTCTAAAGGTTTGTTCCACAATGCGTCAGATATTACAGTTGCTACTTTCATACCTATACTTTCACCATACAAAAATGACTTTTCACACATTAGTTCTCACACTGACGATCATTTTAACTTAAATTCAAAATATAACATGTTATTCACTCGAAACACAAAACACTTTCACACACGCCCAACTTTATTCATTAATATATAAATGCACTAAAACAAAGCACAATATAAAAACCAAAAGCACAAAAGCACAACATAAAGATTATTGTCCATTTTAAGTCTTTACAGTCTTCGGTGCCACCAGTCGGTGTAAGAGCTCCTTAGAGCTCATGTTTGTCTTGTTGTCTTTGTATATATGTACCGACTATAAATAAAATTTACTTACTTACTTACTTACCAAAAGTCCAACTGACTTTAGAAGGGTAGAAGGAGTTATTTCTTCTTTGCAGTAGCTCTCTCATAAATAAAAGTAAATGTTTCATTATAATTAGCAAATTTAAAGGCAATAAAATTGAGGTATTCAGGTAATCTAATTAGCCAATTAAACAGTGCCACATGCCATTGACAACTTTGTTAATGGAATTGTGATTAACATTTGAAGACAAATATGTTTTTTACAAATTTTTGTTAATACTGATAGTTTCATTGCTGACCAAGTCTTAAGTTATATTAAATCTAATAAGTAATTTACAAACAAAATTCATGAATTTATATAGTGATGTAAGAATACACAGGACTTAAGTGTAATCATCAATAAGGTTTTGTCCCTTAATCTTATTATACAACATTTAAGTTTATAAATGATTATGGTTAACGAATGTAAAATATGGAAAAAAATAAATAAGACTTACCAGAATAACAACTTCTGTGTGTCCAAGAATTGCATAACCCACAACACAAAGTCTGACCGGCATGGTGTTACACTCGATCTGGTCTTGTGCAGATTACACATTCAGAAGACATGATGTCGAATAAAGTGCTTGTTAGAGCTACACCTTTTTCTTTTATATATTTTTTTCATTTAATGATTAAATTTGGTTTTTCTATAACTGACCTATCATAAGACATTTTTTTTACCCCTACCTCCCAAGCCGAAGTCACAATCATGTGCATCTTTGATATTGTTTCTGTAAGATTTCAAAAGGGACAGTGAGTGAAAAAATAGTTGGTAAATATTGTAAAATATACAAGTGTATGGTTTAAGAGTAAATGTTCAGATCAACATTTAACTGCTTGATGTTTGTATAATGACATTCAAAGGCAATCAATTGCATTTATAGCTCCTTGAATTTTTAATTAAAACTAAAACTTGTGCTTTCAAAAGAGAAAAAAGTAATAATTATATGCCCATGAAACTAATAAGACAAAATTATTATACTATAAAACTGTTATATTTTAAAAAGAATGCACAATTCTCAAATTATTTTTAATAATATTTGTCATTACTTTTATATATAAAAGTGTATATCAAATAACAAATTATAATAAATTAAAATTTGTTTTGTATTGTGAGCTTCTTAAATTTCAATAACTTATTGTTAATTTCTATACAAAACAAAAAATTGTTCTAAAATATACTTTTTACAAGTGTTGCGACCAGTTTTAAAAGTGTTGGGACCAATTGTCCAAAAGTGGGACCAATTGGCAAAGACATGGGACAAATTGGCTGGGACCAATTTGCAGGTGGGACCAATTGACCAGACACCGACAGAAATCACGGTAAATCACATGTGAAAATTATCGTTTATTTTCACTCTCGGGTTTTTTCCCGCCAAAATGTTGCAGTTGGTTTTGTACTATACAGACATTCATCCGCCGTTCATAAAATTTAGGATTAAGCATTAAAATTTTACAAAAACAATTTTGATCTATATAATAAATAGGATAATCAATTGGGCATCGTGAATATCTAAAATATGATCACTCATGCCGCATAAAGCATCAGATTAAACTCGTTGACCAACTCGTTTAATCAGATGCGTTATGCGGCACTCGTGATCATATTTTGGATATTCACTTCGCCCAATTAATTATCCTATAATTATAAACTTGTTCACGTCCTGCTTATAGCTGGACTATTGTTTGCTGGATGTTAAACATAAATCAACCAATCATAATTGCATTTATTCTATGAAATGTAACAACGTCAGGGGCGTAGCTGCCTTTACGCAAATACGCAGTTGAGTACTTTCGGAAACAGTAACAAAAATTAAAAAGTGACAAAAATGTCTTCATGCAGCGTTAAATTTATACTTTTCAATTCAGATAATATAAACTACAATCCTATAACTCGTCTCCGCATTCATAAACACCATCAATCCGGAAATTGTACTCTTCCGACCGTATAAGTTTGCGTTTTACTTTTTTAAAAGTTTGCATTGCATAAAATTTGAAATGACCTCTTCGTCAAGGACTGAGTTTCTCGAATCGTCAACACCTTATCCAGACATATTGAAGCTCGACGGCGAGCATCATTCCATCACCGATGATGTCAAATATAAAGTGTTAACTTTGAAATGGGAAAACGTTCACCTATTCAATTTTCCAATATATCTACCGTATTTTGTTGAGCCAAAAGTAGATTTGGTTTTCCGTCATGTCATAATCATATTTGAAGCCCTGTTAAGGTCTCTCAAAAAGTGGTTCAAAACTGTTCAAAATCGCTAAAATCCGGGAGCTTCCGGGGGGCTTCGCCCCCCAGGTCCCCCCACCAGGGCTTTGACCTGGACCCACTGGGGCCTTGAGCGGCACCCAGACCCCTCGCCGTAATTTTGCGTACATCAAATTTAGGTCCAGCTACGCCCCTGAACGTTTCAGTCAACAAATCTACTAAAAATCTACTAAAAAGCAAATTGCTTGTTTCAGTGAGAAGACTTGTTTATAGGATTTAACCTTGGGTTGACTAGTAGATCGAATAATGTGTATTCCATAGTACAAGATCTTTTATACTTTTTGTTTAAAATGCAAGGCTAGTTTATCGTTTAGCAATATTTCTTTTTTCTTGTCGGTTTGTTTATAAAACGAGTTGCCTGCTGTTGTTTTCGTTATAAAACGAGTTGCCTGCTGTTGTTTATCTGGCATGGGAATAGACTGTATTTTGTTTAATTACCTTTATATTTTAATTTATATTGCACATTTATTTACATTCAAAGTACCTTAATATAACTGATGAAAAGGTTCAAGTTTATAATACTCAACATTTCACACAGTTCTCGATTTATAAAAAAGAGAGACGGTAAACTTATAAACATAACATAGCATGTATAGTAAGGGTTAAACACAAGTGAGCTTAAGATGATTGTTTAATTGAATAAGTGATTTTAAAATTCTTACACAGTTAACAATTGACCGATGAATTTAAAATTAAGATTTACATTTTAAAGGACATGTTAGACCGCACAGCTCTTGAGAATACAATTAATTAATTCTCTACCCGTAGCTACACTTATTCAAAAATTTCAATCACAGCACTTAATTTAAGGGGTGGGGAATCCGATTTAGCTAGTGGTCATATTGGCGCCGCGAAAGACCAACCTATAAAGAGATATGTTTTCAGTTTAATAATTTTCTACCATTTGTCTCCTAAATATTAGGTATGCTAAGAGTCACATTAAAAAGATACAAAGACATTTTATGCATATTCAGTCCACCATTGCGTTTGTAACTTTGATTCACCGAAAACTGTAAAAAAATTTCCCATTACTACTGCAGAATAATTAGCTTATTAGACATGACAAAGATTCGTTTGTTGTTGTGCTTGTCATTGTACACGTACTCATGCAAGGGTTTTCTGTGGAATAGAAATATCTGTAAACGGGTTCAAAAATAATTAAACTCCCGTTCTTTTGAATGTTAAAAGTGACTCAATTCTGAATTGGTGACCGGGGACTTGTTTACAATTTAAATAATACACTAGTGAAATACCATTTAGTTTAATTTGCTAAACTAAATATATATGTGATCATTTAAGATTTTATTTTATTGATAAATTAAACAAATCCTAATTTGGTATACTTTTAATGGTTTACTGACGCTTCCGTGCAGCGTCATGTATGTGATATATTTATCGCCTATTGTATAGGCATATACTAGCATTTTGGCCACATTGATTTTTTTTTGGTGGTGGGAAAGGGTGGGGGGTATTTTAAATAATTATATGTTTATACCTCTTCATTGGAGAATACTCACAACTTAATAATGGGATTTGAGATGCCCGACCTTTACACCTTTAGAAAAAAGGGCCACAAAGTGATTTCTTTGGACAATTTGGTTTACGTGCGTTAATTTTACTTTGGATAACCAATTGTTAGGACATTTTATTATAATGTTGCTTATCATTTTATTATAATGTTGCTTATCATTTTATTATAATGTTGCTTATCATTTTATTATAATGTTGCTTATCATTTTATATTATAATGTTGCTTATCATTTTATTATAATGTTGCTTATCATTTTATTATAATGTTGCTTATCATTTTATATTATAATGTTGCTTATCATTTTATTATAATGTTGCTTATCATTTTATATTATAATGTTGCTTATCATTTTATTATAATGTTGCTTATCATTTTATATTATAATGTTGCTTATCATTTTATTATAATGCTTATCATTTTATTATAATGTTGCTTATCATTTTATTATAATGTGTTGCTTATCATTTTATTATAATGTTGCTTATCATTTTATTATAATGTTGCTTATCATTTTATTATAATGTTGCTTATCATTTTATTATAATGTTGCTTATCATTTTATATTATAATGTTGCTTATCATTTTATTATAATGTTGCTTATCATTTTATTATAATGTTGCTTATCATTTTATTATAATGTTGCTTATCATTTTATTATAATGTTGCTTATCATTTTATTATAATGTTGCTTATCATTTTATTATAATGTTGCTTATCATTTTATATTATAATGTTGCTTATCATTTTATTATAATGTTGCTTATCATTTTATTATAATGTTGCTTATCATTTTATTATAATGTTGCTTATCATTTTATTATAATGTTGCTTATCATTTTATATTATAATGTTGCTTATCATTTTATTATAATGTTGCTTGTCACTAAAGGAAGATTGTGGTTGCTGGTTCCTATTATTTTTGAAAAGTAGGCAACAAAGTGAAAAAATGGACGTATTAATATAAAAGTTGCTGTAGACTGCTTATTAAATGTCAAAGTTTTATGATTTTTGAACCGAACAATTTCATTTATAAAGAGGATACATATGTTAACAAGAAAATTTGTCTCGCAGACATTTATGTCCCGCTTGGCACATATTGTGAAATATTTTGCTCAGCCATAGAGAATTTCGACCGTGAAGAGATGTCATTACTGTTTTTTACTGTGTTTATTAAGTTTCATGAAGATATGAACTCTTCTTCGCACAAAAAAGACTAAACGCAAAGGTAAAGCTGTGGGACGGACAGACGAACGAACGAACAGACCAAAATTCTATATGTCTCCATAATTCTTTTGGCGGTGACATAGATATTATTATAGCCCCAGCATTAGTTTCTAAGGTAAATGACGTGACACAAAAATATTGTAAATTTCACATATACTATTTCTCAAAAGCTGCTCTCATTTCCACCACTTAATAATATTTTTTATCCTTGTGATGAGATGGACTAAAGGCCGATATTTTGAGGGTAAGTTCGGGTGGAGTCCTATCATGTCACTTTAATATCACATATGGTAATTGGTCTAAAAACCGTTAAAGTACTCACTACTAAATTGTATATTTAATTGATCCTAATGATGAGACAAACAGATGTTCAGTTATTTACGAGAAGGGGCAGTTCCCGGTGGTTTGCCAGACCCTTTAATTTCACATTTAATCTTATATCTAACAAACTTTACAGATCGTCACCCCTATACAATATATATTTTTGCACGACCTTCATGTCATATTAGGAGTCAGGTAGGTGGTTCTTGGTGTCATGCCACGCCCTTCAATTTGATAAATTTTAATTATGTCACACGTGTCAGCAACTATAGGTATATCACTGTCACTTAAGAGCTTTCGAAAAAATCTTTGTTGTTGTACCTATGCAGACTTTTCATACATCTTCCCATAGATTAAAAAAGACCCATAATTCGAAGGACAGATACAATATTAAAGATAAAGAAACTACTATCGTGTCCTTCTGAAGTTCGTAATTCTGATACGGCCATACACACAAGTTGCTATTACTTTTATTTCATTGAACACATCAGAAAACAAACAAGTTTAATAGTTTACAAGACAAAATGAATCTTTCAATATATGTACATAAAAAATTCTGTTTTGTGGCATTTGAAAATTTGATCATCTTTTTTATCAGGATGTATCCGTTAGCCCGGGCTGTATCAAACTCAAGGCTGAAACGAAGATAGGATACAGCCCGTTTATTGATATAGCCCGGCTAAATCTTTAAACACATTAACTGTAGCTTAAAATACAGACTGCCAATTATCCAATGGAATGGTTTGTAACATCATTGATATGAAGTAACTAAAAATATGAGCCACTCTGCGTAATTATATGGGTGGCAGTGGTGCTGAATGACGATTGAACTCTTCTGTCGTAGAGGAGTTGCTTTATTTAGATGACGTCGTTTACCGTCAGTGATATATAATCACACCTGTCATGATTTTTACATGTTCTATCCACGGCGCCATGTGTTCGTTTTTATTTGACGAGTTTATTGTTTTATTTGTAAATATATATATTTAAAGATTAACTTCAAAAATATTGCCTCCATAGCAAAATCATTTAAATGAAGGAAATTCAAAATATTTTATGTAGTCAACAGTTAAAAAATTCAAACATTATGATAAACTCAACAATTTAATTGTGTTATTTAATTTTTTTAACAAAAAAGATCAACAATCAAAACTTTAAGTGTTTCGCATAGTAGTATAGTACCAAAGGGGCGTGTCGATGATCGTTACCGTTGGTTTGTTTGACAATTGTTATTTTTATTTATTTACCTTTCTGTGAGGTTTAAAATCTGTATATTTGGCTATTTTTGAGAAAAATTCAACTCACGGTATTGAAATAAGGAAAGCCATTGTGGGATTGGTTAATGTCCGTGAGCCAATACTGGTTGTGAGTTGATCTCCTCGGTGGCAATGTGTACCGGACTGCAACTGAACAACACTAGGATTGCCAGTTGTGCTGTCAATGGTTTTGATGTTCTAATCAGATGCTACGGCTTCTTATAAAACTGTGAAAACGGCGTATAACATTTTTCAAAGGGTCTTCAAACAAACAAAGAAACAAACAAACAATCCTAAAAGTTAACAGGATCTGGCTGTCACTTGTGGTGACTATATACGAATACATTATTACCAACATATTAACATTAAACGAATGTATATATTTCTGCTATATATTCTTTGAAGTAGTCTCCATAAGTCGTTTTTGCAATAAAAATATCACATAAATTAAAAAAATAATATTAAGCGTTCCAGGGGAAGTGAACCTCCAATACATTATTTTGAGTTATTGCTCTTTGGTCATATTTTTAGATCTGTGTCATATCCATTCTAGTTTTTTCTAGTGAAAACGCATCGTCGGAACCCTACGTCCAGTCGCGTTCTCCTTTTTCTACCACTTAGTTAGTGGTAGCAAAGCGAGATCGCGACCGAACGTGGGTTTCCGACGAAAACGAAACAATGTACAAATATTACAAATGTAAGTGAGAATATATAACTTATTCAAGTTAGCCTCTCGTTCAATCAAAATGTGCTAAGTGTTCTTCTGTCTATCAGTTGATCAATGTTTATAACAACTTTTTAAATGTCTTACTCTGTTACTATAGATCGGTCGGAATATTCTGTCTTCACGACAGCTTAAAAGTATACTGCGACAAAATTTCACAAAAGCATTGTCCAAATTATATTTTGTAATCTATTTGTAAATGTTGTATAAATATACACAGATATGAATTAGTATATATAAAATCCTGGAATGGGGTTGGTAACTAATGAAAGGCGTCTGTCCATGAACCACGGTTAACGAGCTCCCAACTTGGAATTTTATTCACGTATAAAGACGTGTTTTCGATTTAATCCATTCTACAGTACCGGTGACTTGACTTACCTGACTTAAGTCTTATTACTCCAGAGAGGAGTATAGACCATCAGTGGTACTCCTCCATCTGTGTCTTCTGTGCCAGTCTCTACACGTCTTGCCACTTGTACCCGTTTGTTTTCATCTGCTACAATTCTGTTCCAGGTGTTCTTTGGCATTCCTCATTTATTCCCTTTTAAATTGAGGGTTCCGTTGCAGGACATAATTATCTCCTGATGGCATCTTTAGGTTTTCGTATAGTATGCCCTATCCACCTGCATTTCCTTTTTTGGAAGTTCCCTTTGTATACTGGTTTGGTGTGCTCGCTCACATAGTTCTTCGTTTCTGGTCTTTTCAGGCCAGTGGATATGCAGAATTCTTCCTAAGCAGTTGTTGATAAGTACCGGTATGTCGTTGGTATTTTATTAGTTATGTTATGGACTCAACTTTAAATGCGAACTAAGCTATTATTGTTATATATAGACAATATTCGTACAGTGTCAGAAAATATAAAATTTATTTGTACGAGCCTTAGAAACGGGTAGAAAGGCGAGGCTCTGCCGAGCATTTCTCAACTGTTTCGCGGCGAGTACAAATAAACTTTATATTTTCTGACACTGTACGAATATTGTTTTTATCCTGCAACCCTAAAATACATTTTATAATACTGAAAAACGTTCACTTTTAGCCGATTTCTCAGTTAAAATTTCGGTGCGTATTCTAGTCATACTGACGTCACAAACGTCGTAAACCAGAACAGAATACTAAATGTCGTAAGAAGTGAGGTCAAGGGTACCAAGAGATTTTATTCGGCACTGCAAAATAAAGCAAAAATTTATTCGGCCGGCTTTATTGGACAGTAAATGTACTGATTGCAGGATAAAGTGTAGGTTTTAGTTGTTTTTGTCATTGTTTACATGGAAACTTCAACTTGAAACTTTATTTCACTAAATGCCTCATATGAGGCATCGGAGTAGACATAATTAATGCATTGAAACATACATACAATATGAAATAGGTATATGAAGATAGAAATTGAATATAGCAATTTTACAAAATTTGTATAAACCGACAAGAATATATTGGATGGTCGGAGTTACAGCATCTTATCTTGAATTATCTCCCTTATCACACTGCTTCACGGTCAACATTGCAATGTTCACAGGAAAATAAGATGTTTTTGTTCAAGTAATTGATAATTGTTGCGTAACGCAAAGTAAGAAACATGTCCCTTTTTAAAACAAATCTGTCAAATTCGTGTTTAAATAATATTTACTTTAAACAAATGTACATTTGATGGATAAACATAGAACACAAATGCATAAAACATAAAATAAACATGACCATATAAACAAAATCAGTCAATAAACACATGAATTGCTTATGCAGTGTGTAGTCCACCTTCCTTATTTCAGACGACCTTAATATATGCTTGTATGTTATATGTTTTGTTCAAATGTTGTATTGCTATAGCCTATTTAGGCTATTTTGTTTGCAATAAATATTAATATCGTTATATATAGTTGATCGAATTATTGTCTATCTAGAAATTCTAAATATTTTTCACAAACTATGATTTTGGCATTTATAAAACAAACTCTAACACATTTTTTATAATTATTTTATTGGTAAAATCTGTAACCTGTGAATATGATAGAACAACTTTGCATATGTAGTAATAACATTGATAAATAGCACGAAACCGAAGTTACAGTTGCGGTAAATTTCAAACGTAAACACACTTGCATTAAATAATGATTTTCGTAAGTTTGACAGCTAATCGTACGTTCAGGGGAAAGGGGTCTAAGGGCAGACATGTAGCTTACCTATTTATTTTTGTTTTGGGTCATTTTATGCTTTCTTGAAACTGTAAATTCATAAATTCCATAGTGTCAGGTGCTTGTGTGGTTTTTACAGGAGTCATTGTGATTTCGTACGATCGCTTCCGGTTTTAGTACTTCGGTCAGAATCACAGGCACTTGGGGTCAGGATAATTTTTTTGGAATAAAATGCCAATAAATGAGTTTACAGTGGTGTATTCACTCGTTTTGAACTAGTCTGACATGTCTCATTGCGAAATATTGACACCAGAAAAATAATATATTTCTCTTTATAATATTTCGAGTGAATACACACTGTAAACTCATTTTATTCCATAAAAAAAAATTATCCTGACCCCAAGAACCTGTGGTCAGAATTTCACAATTTAAGGGAAATTATACTTAAAATGTTACATAGTTTTATCTCTGGCCTTCTAGTTATTCATTGCTTTTTGTAATCTCAATGTAATGTGTCCCTAACAATATAATGAGTATGGCAAAGCGTCGTTGCTAGGTAACCAATGGCAATGATGCGGTTTTTAATTATTTTAGACGATCTATGCTAATTGTAAATGTACTTGAACCTTATGATTTTTTGGTTTTGTGTATCATTATGAAAGCATACTAGATATATCGCGTGAGCCAGTAACTATTGATGTTAATTATATGTAATTTTGCCTTTTCTAAATCTCTGAGCCGCGCATGAGTTTTCAGGAGAGTATAAAAGCGAGCGAGAATCGCAATGGTGCAATAACGTATCTGACTGTTGAGGAGAACACACCACTGTCAAATTACATCTAGAGGCTAAAGCCATATCTATAGGCACATATAACATCATAATGCATTATGATAATATAATTACCATTCCGGTTGCCAGTGAGCCAAGGTTCTAACGCATTATACACCAAAATGAAACTTAGTTCAGGATTTGACTCAGACTTAGTCGCCTTGGCGAGAGAGGAAAGACGTCATATTGGCTCAAAGTAAAACATTTGCATTTTATAATATTAAAGTCAACTTACATTACACCAAAGATACGTTATCCTACCATGTCGACATCTTACGGAATATTCCCTTAATCTTACATGTCAAACCAATATACTATATATATGATTATTATATAAATATAAACAAGGTCCTGGGAGGATTTTTATGCCCGGCTCAGAGAAGGATATGGAAGGCCAGCATCGTTTAGTTATTTATTTATATGACACTTAACCATTATTTATTGTATATAATAAATTATGTTTCTCTACATTGCCTATTAACTGCCGAATCTCGGGACAAGGAATTGCGCACTATAACTCTGATTGCTGCAAGTCAATATTATTGTAGCTTAGGATGAGTTGCACATTAATATACAGCAAAATAACAGTACAGAAAAAGTCGGAGCCAACTACGACTCACTCGCCGTCTGTAACAAACTGGTGTCAGAAGTGCGATGTCACATTTTCACGTGGCATCAAGGATACAGTCTACGCGTACGTAGGAATTTTTCAGAATAAGCGAACTTGGAATATTTGGTTGGACACTAGATCTTGGCATGGTGGAATTATTTTATTTAAACTTTCATGATTGAATATTAATAGGTTAATTCGAGTCGTTTACAATTATGGCAACGTCACCAGATCCAGAAATAAGATTTAGGACGGATGGGAGGGAAAAGTAGACGCGAAGAGACGGTGATAATCAGAATTTTGAAGATGCAAATGAAACTTTGGAATGGTATTATTATTAATATTTAATCAATGCATCAGGAACTTACATAATTTTATATAATAACAAAGGTATCAGTAATTTAACATTTTTAGATTCTTCTGTGGATATAGTTCATTCATTCATGTCTTTATTTCCTTAAATTGAGATTACAAGTAAGTGAAAATCAAAGATTACATGATATTAGTGAAAGTTAATCTATATTAGATTATGAACAATTTTCAATAATTGACCACATTTTACAAGCATGCACATAAACATCTAAATAGGTTAATATACACCTGTGGTTCTGTGATAAGTTTTAAAACCATGACTTTCAACAGAGAAGTTTGCAGTCTCTAAAGTAGAACATAAGTTTTATTATGAAAAGTAATATAGTGTTTTAATAAGTATTTCCTTTTCTAGTTTACTAAGTTTCTGTAGAAAATAGAGTTTTCGTTTATCAATATATGACCCTATTAGCCAAAATACTTTCAGCCAGCTAATCTTGTGGAGTTCTACAAATAAAGTAAATGATTAACAGTAGCGTGAAACAGCAACAAAAGATTTGTTCATATTCGATAATGACTCGCAATATGGTTGGTATGGTAACAGATATACAAATGTGTGGCCAGATTGACTTTCGAGTAAACAGGACTTGTTGCAAATCAAGAGTTCTTTTTTTCTGCCATGATTTTCAACATTTTAGATTCGAATTTCGCTTAAAGATGAACCAAGATGAGTTTTTTCAGCAACTGGAATAGTCTCATTTTGTATTTTCCATTCAAAATTTGTGTGATTTTTTTCCGTATTGAACGCAAATTTTAAATGCAATATTTACTAGGTTTAAATTTAAACCTCCAGTTGTGCGCACAAAACTTGCATATATTGTTTGTTTGAATGGTGTTTAACGCCACTTTTAGCTATTTTCCAGCTATATCTTGGCGTCCAGTTTTTATTGGGGGTGGAAGCAGTAGTACCCGGAGAAAACCCCCCGACCATCGGTAGGAAAACTGGCAATCCTTGTCAATTAAGATTATAGTCGAGTACACTCTGCACGCAGTGAGACTCGAACCCGCACTTCAGTGTTGCCAGACCACGTGATTAATAGTAGACGAACTACCACTCGTTCATATTGAGCATACGTTGTATACCAGTTGTAGAAATTAATATACAAGATAAAACATCAGCAAGTATTGGACAAAAACTATTTATATTGTAAATACCTACGTGCTTACTACCAATTTCAAAGTCCCGCAATTGATCAATTAAGACCAGGTATGACCAACACACCTCAATGTAGCAAATTTGATCATGTTTGGTTAACAACAACAATCATTAGTAAATTTCTTTGCTTTTCGTTTTACCCCAAGATTATATATAATTTACACAATAACACTGTACGCCATACTATAAAATGCTTTTTATATTTAATTAACTATTCAAAAAAACATAAATTTTTACCATAGATATGAAGGTTATGATAGATTGTTTCGTGTAAATAGAAAGACGCAGTTATTCAACCTGAATTCTTTTGAAGGCACATGTCAAGTAATTCTAGTTTTAAAAAGACGTTCAAAAACTGTTAAAACACATGGCTTTTGACTCACAGGCTTATTACTGTCTGGTGACTTTGTTCGGTTTTGTTCCCTCTTTAAATATTGTAGCAATAAGCCATTCTTCTATGCATTCTAGGATTTTACCGATATTTACGACTTGAATGGAAAGACTAGTTAATACACACAAAACGGTTTACCCCCCTCCCAAAAAAAAAAAAAAAATTAAATTAAATAAGAGTGTTTTGCATTTCAGTATAATCACGAGCTTTCTGTGGTTTTAAGCGTTTAATTATATCAGATTCTTCATGTTCAGTCACAATGCCACCATGCAAAATGTTATCACAAGTGTCTTCAGTTCCATTAGTAAAACGTTCCATTTCATGTTTATTTTCAACATTTTTTTATCGGATATCGATTTCTTTTGTTTTAGTGAAATACGAGTATTCATCGCGCATTTTCGCGTGAGCAAATTCCGCAAGAAAATCGTGCGAAATTTTCAAGTTAAGTTTGATATGAAAAAAGTTTTGACAAACATATAAACTAAGCTAAACGAAAAGAAATATGTCTAAATTGTTTTAAAATTGTCTTATCTTAGTATATCGAGGATGTAAAAAAGTCCTGTTTTAAGCTTTATTTGAGCAGGGACAGTCTATACTAGTATAGTATAGTTAGTATAGACTATCCCTGATTTGAGATACCCCATCATTCCCATTACATTAAATGGCCGACACAAGCATTTGTTTTTATTAATTTCATCATTGTAGGTTATTTGTTATGCATCTTGTTTTTCCCTGGTTTTAAGTTTGACAGGTTTCCAAACAGTCTTAGATCACATTCCGATGCATCATTTGAACATTCGTAACACTTATTTTACTATTATTAATTTGCATGATATTTGGTCCGTCTAAAGTCAGAGTTAGCATACATTATAAATCAGCAACATCTATTGGTTTGTTGTAAGTCTACAATATTATCTTGAATTAGCTCCCTTATTACAATTTGCTTGTAATCTCTCACAGGTGTTAAAAGTAATTGATAATTGTTGCACATAGCAAAGTAATAGCTCTTATAAAAAAATAATAAGTTAAAATAATATTTATTAAAAAATATGCATTTTGGCCATACACAGTGACAACAACTTCAAATTGTATTTTCGGAAATTAGTAACATCTTCAATGATTTCTTTACAAATGTAGCTAAAGACATAGGAAAAGGGTCAATCTCTATAGATAACAATCACCCTAGTATTACAAAGATCAAGGAATTTACTCAATCTGAAAACGCAAAAGCATCAATAAGAAATGTTAACATAAATGAGACACTTAATGTAAATAAGGAGACTGTAACTGATATTCAACAATTATACTTCAAACCTATTACTGAACATTTTATTTAGAAACAAATTATGAAACTTAGTGTAAAGAAAGCCACTGGTATAGATGAAATATCAACTAAAATTATCAAGATAGCAGCCTCAGTTATCAAAACACCAATCAAAGAACTAATCAATAAATCTCTAGAGACATCAGTTTTCCCAGATAAACTTAAAATAGCACAAGTTGTACCAATACATAAAAAACATCACCTTACTTAAGGATGATTATCGACCGGTTAGTGTTTTACCAACTATCTCCAAACGAATAAATAATTTCTTTGAATCAAAATTTCATATGTATTTATCTGCTTTTAGACCGGGTTACAGTTGCCAGGATATTTTAATTAAAATTATAGAAGATTGGCGCATAGCCCTAGACGATAATAAATATATCGCTGCAATATTAATGGACCTCTCAAAAGCGTTCGACTGCCTGCCTCATAACCTTCTCCTTCTGAAACTTGAAAACTGTGGTTTATCTAACGAAGCCCTCTCACTTTTAAAAAGTTACTTTAGCAACAGGAAACAATGCATTAAAATTGGCACAGTATATAGTTCTTTTCTAAATATTTATAAAGGGGTTCCCTAAGGATCAATTCTATGACCAGTACTGTTTAACATCATTATGAATGATATCTTTCACTTTGTGTAAAAATCTGATTTATACAATTATGCAGATGACAATACACTCTCATATAGCAGTAAAGATTTTCAAGATGTAATTAAAGCTCTAGAGGTAGAAAGTAAAGACTTAATACAATGGTTTAATAATAATCACATGCAGGTTAACCCTGAAAAGTTTCAAGCCACAGCTGTAGGCAAAAAAAACCCACTGTAAAAATATCGTATTTGATATAAATGGTAGTAAAATCAGTTGTGACGATGAAGTAAAACTTCTTGGTGTTACTTTTGATTTCAAACTAAATTTTGACACCAACATTGCAAATATATGTAAAAAAGCCTCCCAACAATTAAATGTCTTTAATAGAATCGGACAACACCTCAACAAATTGGGTCGACTCACTATATACTATACTTTTATTCTATCAAATTTCAACTATTGTCCCTTAGTGTGGCTTTTTTGTTGCGAAAAAAACCACAAAAAATTCAAGAAAGGGCATTAAGATTTATCAAAAAACGACGATAGTGATACATACGAAGAAATGCTGACTAAATCTAAGATGCCATCCTTACGTCTAAGAAGACTACGTCTTTTAGCTATACAATTTCTTAAAATAGTTAATAAACAATCCCCTATATACTTACATAATCTTATAACTATTAAACAGAGTTTTTATTCTTTTAGATATTCAAATATAGCAGCCAAACCAAACGTTAATACAACAAGGTATGGTCTACACTCAGTGCGGTTTGGGGCTGCCAAACTATGGAATGAACTCCAAAATGATCTGAGAGGAGATATAAGTTTAAATCAATTTAAGGGTTTAATTAGTAGGTGGGAAGGGGTGGCTTGTAATTGTTCTTTTTGTTGTTAGATATAGTTTGGCCCTGACCTCACCAGTGTCTGAAATCTCTAGTGCTTTTTTCAGTGCTGCATGTTTGTTATCCTTTGGCTATGCTTACATCTTTTTATTTTCTTAATATATAAACATTGGTACTTTTTGGTGCTTGTGTATGCTTTTAATATATTTTAGCGCTTTTTCTGCTAATTTGTTTTTATATATCCCATGTCTGCTCGTTTTATATGCTTAAATGTATCTTACCCGAGCTTTTTATGTTTTATAGATCTGAGAAAATCTCTTATGTCTGCATGCTTTTATGTACTGTATTTTGTCCTTAAACATGCTTTTACCATTGATTTTATGTATGAAATGTATTGTTTGCTTTATTTGTTTGTACTCACATGTCTTAATGTCGGTTTTAAAAGCTCATCAGAGCTTATGTTATATGTATATAAATTTGTTATCGTTTTGTCTTACCGACTATAAATAAAATTTACTTGACTTGACTTGACTTGGGGCCTATAATAAACTTTGTCAATTTATTGTTTTATTACATCAAACGGGTTTGTTTGTCGTTGAATGATTGATCTAATTAACTAAATGATTCAGATGTTAACATTATGTTCTGGTATTATAATGAGCAGTCTGTACTAATTTTAATTAGCAATCATTTTTAATCTGTAACGTTAAATGATTGCATTGAAACATATTTTTCCTTAATTTTACACTGAGGTTTTAAGTTCGAGTCCGATTTATGGCAGGGTGTGCCCGACTCCAACCTTAATTTCATGTTGCGAAATATTATCCTTAGACGTCATGATACATAGAGAATTGCTAATATTGCGTGCAACCACATTGAAACAACAAACAAATTATGAAATATGTTTACCTTTTCTCATAAAATAGTTCTGTAATTTCCAAAGACATATAATACAGGTAAAACGATGCCTTATAGGCAAACAATAGATAGTATCCAGGTACATCGGCATAAACCTTTGGGTATTTACTTTTCCAAAGATGGTAATCGGCACCATCACATTGATTATATAGTAAAAAAGGCTTATACTTATACAAATAGTCTTCGCCAATTTCAAATTGTCGTGATCTGCACTCTTCAGAAAAATATTCTTCATTGAAATATGGGTATGCAATATAGGACAACACTAACAAAAGTTTAGTCAATAAAAATAGAGAATGTTTAAAAAGAAGCTATGAGGATTGCAACGGAAGACACTAAACTAACTTTTATCGAACAATTATACGAAGAAACGGGATGGAGGTCGCTTTCGGACAGGCGACAGACGATCACAAACTTATATTATTTTATAAAAGAGATTAACTCCAAAACCCCAGATTATTTGAGGAAAATGGTACCCTCATCAAACGACAATACGCATACATATTATACCCATTAAGCACAAAATATTATTGAGGTCCGTACAAGAACAAATTTTGACTCGGAATATTTTCTGCCGTCGGCCGTAAAATTATGGAACAAATTATTTCTAAATTCTTACTTAGACCTACTTTTAGAAACAGACTCATGAAACCTACAAACTAGACTCTACGACATACGTGATGACTCCAGCTTTCCAATTATCAACTGCCCGTTCATCGACAGCAACATTGTACATTTCAAAACGTATACAGGTATGTTATTATAGATCCTGCGATCGGTATTCCGATATTAAAGACCCATCGCTGCTGTTGACCACTAAACTCTACTCAAAAAATGTTGGTTGTACCTAGGTTGATGCATCCTCACAAGTCAGGGTTTCTGTGTCCACATGTGTCCACGAACCCCTGACAAACTTAGCTAGGAAATTCCCGGGCTCACAGTCACTATTTTTATTGGCTACATCATACCTTGATGTAGCCAATCAAAAGCTCGCTTTCATTTGTGGCTTGGTTAGGGGATATCCCGATGTCGATTGTAAATAAACCAAAACGGATGTGTTGCATAGACCATGTAAAAGTCAGTGCATTTTGTACAGTAGTGTTAAAAGTTTGTTATTACCGCGTTATTTATTAGTTGCGTTACGTTTTCTTCCCACTCAAGAATGAGTAAGAATGACTTCTGACAAACACTTGCTTCTTTCAAGCAATTTCATTGGTTGATATTTTGAAGGATTGACGTCTTACGAAAATCTTCTAGCCCGGGAATTTCCTAGCAAAGTTTGTCAGGGGTTCGTGGACACATGTGGACACAAAACCCCTGACTTGTGAGGATGAGGTTGATGTTATCTCCAGAAGTTCTATGACCGTCAACATGACTTAATTAATCGTTATGGGAAATCAATCTCTCAAATACAATCGGACACTTTCGCTGAGTCAAAGGTAGTGTTTACTATTCCTGGATTTGACTCTTCCCTAGGCATGACAATGATTAACTCGACTGGTATCTAATTAGAAGCAGGAAATGCTTACTCGTCCGGAGCACCTGAGTGCACACATGGTTTTTATTGGGTTCTTGTTACTCTCTTTCTGTTTTGTTTTGTTTTTTTTTGTTTTTTGTTTTGTCTTTTGTATTGCGTTTGTCTATGTCCGGATTTGTAACTGTTCCTTGACTTTTGGCTCTTGTTGTTCCGTCGGTTTTCTTTGATATTTTTGTCTCTCATTAAATATTTTTAAACAACGAATAAATAAAAGTTTTATAACGCCTCCATATTGCTACGTAGGAACCCGATTGTGACAGGTATTACACAACAGATTGAGACTGTGGAGTAGCTCACTAAATAAGCATCTCTTCGTACGAAATCTAGTTGACTCTCCCAACAACGCGGACAAGTTGATAACACTTCGCATTTCCTTTTAAAACGTATAAAATATGCAATAGGGAGAAAATAGTCTCATTAATCCCATATCCCATTCCGATTGATAATTTTCGGGTCGAATTCACTGAATAAAAGTATCTTTTTAAAAGTCCGGAAGATTTTTTGGTAAAAGCAAACGGTTTGTTACTATAGTCTAGAAAAATAATTTTAAAATCGCAAACGTTTCATTCTGAACCCAAATTTTTATGTTTACCTGTACTATAATATTTGTTTTCATATTTCTATGTTTTTCTTCTAAATAATATATAGGACGTATATAATACTTACTGATTCTTGTATTTAATGATATCACAAGCATGCACATACATGTTAAGCGCGTTTACATGGAGTGATATATATTTATTTGGGAGAAGGATTAATATAAACTGTTTCCGCTTGTTTCCGAATCCTGTGTTATACTTTATATTGTTATATGTTAAATATGTATATACAATCGTAAGAGTTCAAATAAAATATGTTTAAAATAACCAAAGAGAACAACAATTTTCCTGCCATAGATTACTTAAACATGTATATGCTGTAGTAATTTTTGGACTGTGAACATACTTTATTTAATTTATAGAACTATATAATACTGTAATATTATTTACCAATAAACAATGATCAATATGCCAGCCCGAGTCGTAATTTGTGGTCGACCCTTAATGCCTGGGGGTATTCCTATCTGGACCTACATAGACATTTGAACTATGGTACCTACATATTATTAGATAATCAGCTTTGTGAGATAGGCTAAGAGTTTAAATAATAATCATGAATAAGGTCCCTGTGATTACAGTAATCACACAAGATCCTGTCGAGCGTGATGATCGAGCAATCTAATTAAAATTAAATCTTTCACTTGCTCCCCCATTTTGCTATGGTCTCTGCGTAGCGACAATAGCAAAAAGGGGTGGAGCAAGTGAAAGATTTAATTTTAATTAGACTGGATGATCCAATAAAATACGTGTATAACTGCTAGGCGCGTGACAACGCTGTTACGTTGATCCATTATTTTGTAGTTACTTTGTTTTTACTGCCAGGCATTTACAAAACGGAAAAATGACTATATGTACTTACTATATAATTATTAAGTGTGATTGTATAGGGCATGACCTTATTGCATTGTTTGATTTGAACAATACAATAGTTGGCTTAACACAGTGCAGAATAATTTATTATGTTTACTTTTATTATTATTTTATAAAATCTTTTTACATTTCCTCCGAGGTACCACTGAACAACTGTGACTGTTATAGACGCCACTGTTTATTTAAATATAAATAAATTTTGCTAGAATATTGACTTTTGATTGGCTGGAAAATATTTTTAACCAAAGGGTGGAAAAAAATTGATCGTCATGGAGACACGCATCCTATGACGTCATTTATTACTCCGCGGGAAACTAACAGTTTTTGTGTTGATCTCTTTTTTCAAAAATTTCCAGTTACAAAAAAAATTGTTGACTTTATTCTATTGTTTGAATTTATTTATAAGTATTATCTACAAAAAATATTTTCTCCATTGATGGATAACAAAATTTCAGTTGTGTACATTTAATATAATCAGCTACGCGGATTATACAATGTGCAAAATGGAAATTTTGTTATCCCTCGATGGAGAAACTATTTTTTGTAGTTAATCCTTAATTATCTTTGAACACTTTCGCTCGTCCCCAGGTGGCACATAGGAGAGGCCGTCTCGTTATAATTTGTAAAGCCCGTCCCGGCCATGACGTAATTGTATATAGCTGAAATACTGACGTTAAGTAATAAATCAATCAATCAAACATCAGGCACGTGTCGCTTCTTCATGGAAACGAATAAAACATGTTCCCTTGTTTAGTCAGGTGGAGACATTTAGTTATGTATAAACGTTTTATTAATCGGTATAATAAAATGTCATCAAAGGTTGTCAACGTTATAAACTCAAGATCCACCGGCGACGCTCAAATGCAAAATATATTGCAAATTATTGTTAAAGAGCTCAGAGTATTGGTGTATGATTTTCAATTTTGTGTGCGTGTTGCCTTTTATATAGTTCGTTTAGTTGATATAGAACATTTATTTTCGTGTGTCTTGACTGTTTTAATATGTTCTATTAAAATTCACAAGAGTGATAACAGTAAACAAAATGAACATCTGTACACTAAATCTTTTGTTATGACATTGTATTTGAAACCAATAAATCGATGCCTATGCTAATGGACTGTTACTTTTCTTGTGTTTTACTTGCCCAGTAGTCACACATTTATCATTGAGTGTTCTAAGGTTTTTCTATTCTTAAGATGTAGATGACCATAGCTGGATTTTGTATTTAGGTGATAATCTTGCTAATGTTTGTATTTAAGTGTAACTGATAAGTCTTGATTAGACTAAACGCTGTCGTACTTAATTTTATTAACTTGGTACCTGCACTGACATTTTTGTGCATTTTCTTTTGCCTCTTGTGACTGTTAGTCCCAAAAGTCTCACCAGACCAGTTGTCACCTTTCGGTGCAATACCATTGTGTACAATTAGTGTCCTGAACGTTTTTAAAATGTTTAATTCTACATTTTTTTTCTTTTTGCCAGGTGTGCATTGCCTAAGCCGGAGATGTGTATAACGTTGTGGAATTTCGACGAATTAAACGCTTTAAAATCTTAATGTTGTATTTCAATATTGTTTTGTTTGAGCGCCTCTAAAAAATCTTGGTTAGATGAAACATGAGTCAGCATCTAGTGATTTAATACAATTGCTTCGTATTTAGTTTTTTTGTTGTTGATAAATGCTCTGATTGCAATTCAGAATGAACAGTATAAACCTATAAATCACTAAGTTTTGAAAATCAAAAGTAAATGTGCCAATTAACTTTATGGATTTTTTGCAAATTTTTCACATTGTGATTAGTTCTCCCTCCTTTTGTTTTCGTTTTGAGTGCTTTGTTGTGCCTTGATTAGATTAATCATGTTTTGGACAAAGTAAATATATAACTCTGGTACCTTTGATGGCTTTTACTGGGACTATACTGTGAGGGTTCACAATTCTCGACCATAAGCTGCCCAGCGCGTACCCATATTGCGGATAGGGAATTGTTTACTTGTTCTCGTCCCGAATATAGCTAAGATACAGCTCGCAGGACGCAAACAAACAAACAATCGTTCAATCAATTTATGACTTTAAATAGAAATATTTTAGCTTACATGACTACCGTGTTAATATTTTCTTTCTTCTATCTATGACGTAACACTTGTATCAATCTGGTAGTGTTAGTTCACTTAACAGACAACTCTCACATTATTATTATTAATTCAAACAAGGAAGTACAAAAAGAAGTTTAGATGAATATGGTTAAGAGTAACAAGATGTATACAATAAATGTACTAGCTGTATGATTACCATCACATTCACACATGAATCTTTACTATCGGTAAAAGAGCTAAGGAAAAACATGCGTAAAAGTTAATGGTAATTAAATAGCCATTCACGAGAAATACCGATAGGCATTTAATTGATTTTGTTCCATGAAATTTTTGACAAAGGGTTTAATTGTAAATTTGTTCTTTCGCATCAAAAAGAATAACATTTTAGAAGATTTATATGTATTGTAAGCACGGATCCGTCTGTAATCCCTTATTTCTTCACTCTAAAGGTTTATCGGCCAATACATCAGAAAAAAGTTAGATTACCAAAGAGTTGCCAATGACATTTTGATGAATAGCAATGATACCGAAAAAGATTTGATTCAGATCTCGATCGTCTCCGGGGAAGCGTCAAATAGAATTATCAATCAAATTGGAAATCAAGTCAGTTACGAAGTAGCAATAAAGCTTATAAGAGGAATTAGGCGAGCATAGTATCAAAACAATTTGTTAATCAAATTTAAGAGATAACTAGCAAAAAGTCACTCCCCAAGCGACACAAAACGATAGGTAAAATGTAATTTGCAATTGCTTTGGCTGGCTAATTATCTGGGCATTTAATCCACAGAAAAGACACTTTAAAGCAAATATTTTGAAATGAGACAAAGATTTATAGTCTATGATGATCTGAAATGTCAACCACGTTCGTGAAGATAGACAACATCAGTAAAGTAGAATCATCGATGTCATCAGGAAACAATAGATAATTCTAGGCTCAGTAGACAATATATTGAAGTTGCTGACAAATTTTATTTTCCTGAAACATAACATTCTTTTTGAGACACGAACAATAGGGTTACACTGTTGAGGAACTGATAAAGATATAGCGCAGAACTTCAGTTAAATAAACAAATAGGACACTTTAGAGATTTTCTAGAAATCGCGATAAGATATGCGGCGTTTAAAACATTTATTGAAAGTTATCTATATATAGCATTAGCTCGATGTAAGCAAGTTGATGATAAAATACACGAATAATATTAAACTAAAATTAGCAACATATATCATCAGAGCAGCAAACTAAATTAAGGAGGACCTTATTAAATCAACAACAAGAATATAGGAATAATTACATTTACTAGTTAGATTTTCATGTTTATAAACAAAATTAATATGTATATGTTTTACATATATATTAAAAATGAATAAACTATAGACTCTTTGATCGGAGAAGTTTTTAATCTAATGACTTTAAACTGAAATATTAAAAGATCCATAAAAGGCTCTATGCTTGACTACTAAAACAGAGACCTGATATTTGTCTTGGACTTTAAATAAAAATATATAGGTTTTCTGTTTAATAGGTGTCAAAATAGCCAAACCATAGTAAGTATATCGTGATAATATGACAAAAAATTTTAAATAAAAAAAAGATTAAATTATTTAAAATTAGACAGTTTTAAGCCGCAGTTATCAAAAAATTAATTTCAAGTCAACACTCCATCATCTGCTCTACGTACGACGTCATCTGAGATGTTAATTCATTTGTACTGACGTTCATTGGAACCAACAACAGGATATCAAAGTATTGTGCAAATGTCAGAAATATACGTTATAACTAATAATAAAGTACAAAATTGTTTACGTTATTTTTAGATAAAGGTCCGATTGTTGGATTGCAGATGGGAACAAACTCCTATAGGTTTTTTAATTATACAATATTTTACAAGGTTTTATGCATAATTACTATAATATAATAATGTTCATGGCATGCGATTACATTTCTAAATTAAAGACATGCATGCAATACAAAAAAATATAATCCTTAACAGGTGAAATTGAATTACATTAAAATAAACAATAGTTAACCGAAAGGCTATATTTTAACGTCGTTGATTCAGTGCGAGGAAAATGTTTATTTTTGTCATACTTCTATTTTTAGCTTCGTTGCGTGTATTCGTGAAATATTATGCAATTTGCTTTATATATCCAAACAATAATATATTTGTTTGGGTAAAAAACAAGTCTATAGTTGTATCAAAACAAATACTTTTTGACAAAACTTTAACGAAACAATTGGCTATTACCTATATAATTATGCAAATAGTTCTTGTATATAACGTCAACATATCCATTTACTGGATTATATTTAGAAAACATCAATCCGTTAGTATATCTTTAATTTGTTAATGCTTCACGTTTAATATAAAAAAATTTATTGTTAAGAAAACCCTTTCTTGCATTTTTGGGAAATGTGCATAACGGTTGGCTTATTTTAAAAATATTTGTAACGGATTACTGCATTATCTAACTTGTACTGTCTCAAAAATTTAAATAATACAAAACTAACATTTTAACGGACCTAATTTGCATATTATAATATTACATATGATTACTTACTTGCGTAAAGCACGTAGGTCATAATTGCATTACACACACGCTTGCCTATTGTGTATCATACGTTTGTAGCATTACTAGGTTGATAATATTGACCAGGCAATCCGTATAAAGTTCTGTACTTTTAAGGTGGAGTAAGACTCCATTAGCCATTTGACTACAAATTCTTACATATACATACCACATTGATGAAAAAAGTAAACGTCTTTTTATAATCTTAAATTGCACGAAATTTAAACAGTATTTAAGAAGGATTCATTCCAATCACATCAAATTCTTAATATGTTATTTACAAAGTTGTAGCTCAAACGAGTTAACAGATTAAATTGTTAAATATAGATATTGCTCTGTGCAAAACTCATGATGACTTATTTCCAAACGGCACAAATTTAACTTGGAGACAAATATTTGGCTTTTTCGTATATAAATGTATAGAAAATGATTTTTAACATAATTTCAGAACATTTCACTGGACAAAATTAAATGATTTATTGTTTTTGCCTTATTTTGTCTTTTTCCTGTTCACTCTATTAAAACATTTTAAATGTCAGTGCTTAACCCTCCAAAATAGTCTCCGAGACCAATGACCAATGTGTTATATTTTATTTATGGATACTTGTATAAAAAACTAACTATAATGAAAGTCTTAAAAAAGTTCCATGACAAATTATTGTAAGTATATGTGTCATGAACGAATTTAATGAGACTGCATTTACTAAATGCTATTTTTTGCATCCGTCCATGCAAATATACACGCCTGTAAAGAGCGGGTGATTTGGTGCTTGCATAAAAAATACGGCATAATTCATGTTGATTTATATGATATGAATGCAACGTGTTGTTTGTATGCCACAACAAGGCTCTCATATACATATCCTTGCCATATTAAAGACCATAAATACCAGATTTTTTAAAAAGAACAGTAATATTTTTGTAATGCACCTATAATTTTGTATATGGCGTAACTTAAATGTTAAGTCGCATAAAAGTTAACAAAAACGTTCTTTTTTTAAAAAGTAAAATGAATGCAAAATTAACAACAAAATCTGCCACATAAAATACAAATGAATGTTTTTAAGGTATACAAACTTAAAAAACTAAGTTTAACTACTTTGAGTAGTTAAAGCAATACAAGTTTTAGGGTTTTTTTATCAGGAAAAAATACTAACAATGGGACAGTCCTATAAAGTTCATAAATGTTAACTTGGACTGTACCAAAAGGTTTTTGTAGACATTTATGATTAATCTTTTAGTAAAATGTTAGAAAACGAACACTTATTTGAAGTTCTCTAAACAGATAAATCATAGACGAAAATGATGTAAGAAATAATAAGTATCGCATCTAAGTATACAGCTACTTACAGAATTATGTCCGTCATGAAAACGGATAATACAATAAAAGCTGAAAAGGAAGTATAAAAGTTATATTAATGCTTCATAAAAAGATAAAATCAACTTAATAGAATTAATGTCATGTTGATTTAAACATTCGTTTTTACATTTCCTTAAGTGAAGTTTACAAATGTCATTATAGAAGTGAAAAGATTTTACTGTTCGATGGACTGATAGGGTGAGATATACAATAGAAAGGTTGCCTCAATGAGCGAATAACTTTCTATGTTGGATACCGCAATCATTAGGCACATCCCAGTGAACAGACAGAAAAAGAAAATATCAACTTTATTTCAATACTTAATTTCCTAGGAATAAAACAGTTATTAATTCAATAGAGATTCGCTCCCTAGGAGCATTTTATACCAAATCAAGTTACAAAACGTCATTTATCTATATAACCGCGAAGATGCATTTAATAGATATTAAATGAGGATTTAGGAAATAGAGAATTGATTAGTTATCAACGAGAGGCGCTCAGCTTTGAACACCTGAAACCTCACCCCTCACCTATCGATCAAAGTCAGATAGCCATTTCCCGATGACAAAATCTGATTATGTATAAGGTATAAAGTTTCACAGATGCATTCTGCTTTACAAATGTTTTTCCCGTAATCAGGCGAAAAGCTTTTAATTAGAATTTCCTTATTTCTCACCGAAAGCCGAATTACCAGACTAAATATATTTAAGGTGATCAAAATTTGTCAATGCGCGAATGAATGCCATATCGTAAAATCTGTCTTAAGGCTGTACTGAGATGTCGTTTAATTTGAGTAAATCTGTGATTTGTAAAATGTCGTTTTATCACTTGCAGAAGTATATGACAATGAATAAATCACATATTATTCTAAGCAAGCGATTAGAAACGGTTAATAGAATTTTCTTGCCACGATGCCTTTTATATTAATCTCGGCGTAATGAAGACACAAAGTGAAAGCAGAAATTGCACTGGTGTTTGCGACTTGAATGAAAAGTAACCTGATGTCGTATCTGTAATGAGAAATTAGTTTTATTAGTCAGTTGGGTTTTGGAGCTGTGGTTTTTCTCTAGTTCAATTTTTCACTTCATTGTGCCAGAAAACGAAGTTCATATTAACAGATGCTGTTAAATGCCGTTGGACGAAGCACAGAATTTGTTGGACACGATCCTAGACAAAAATTAATGCGATTTTCTACTCAAATGGTTTTTATGTATTAATTACAACAAAGTGAAACAAACTTGTTATTGAAGAATGACCTGTAGTAAAGTCCTTGGTATTGTCTGCTAACTACTATCCAGGCCAAACTGAATTGTAGGTTCCTACTATTAAGTTATATATAATTTGTATTGTTTAAAAAAGTCAAATATTATACAATACTGTAATGATTATTATTCCTTGCAAAACCAACAAGAGTAAAAAACCCTCTGTCTTGTAAGATATTATTTAAACACATAACATTTAATTTAAATCAAAGAAGAAACATTGATATTACACAATATTGTACAGCTATCTTCTTTAAATTATTTAATTTCCATTTTTATTGCAGGTGTTCCCTTGGAATATAAAATAACAGCAGTTAACTGTATATGGTAATAAAAAGTCGAACAATAAATTGAATAAAAGAAAAAGACTGTAATTAATAATGTGTTATACCTAATATATTCATATTTCTACATTTAATTAATGTGTTACATTGTTACTATCATTTATTGGTACTAGTATGTCTGAGAACCAAAAGATATCAAGTAGCACGTTACGGTATTTTGTGGAATACGATAACAAATTTTATGGCTGCCAATACCAATCTATCACTATCAATAAAAAGGTTTTCATATTATAAACCCGCAGGTTATTTCTATTCTGTGATTGAACGGACCGGTGAAAGATTGCTGTTTTAAACATTAATTTTCTTCGTTTGATTGATAGAAAAGATATTGTTAACCATTTTATATTTCAATTTCTTTTCTCCATCACCATCCAAACTATTAAACTTCTATTATATTGTTATTATTCTCATTTCAGGATCATACAATAAAACCGGAATCCTCTTCATGGATAATTTGATGTAAAAACACCGTGCTAATGATATTCACAGGTACTCTTATTTGTTGGAGGTCACATAGGGTGAACGACAGACGACAAGAGCACGTGCGATGCGAAATAGATATCAAACCGCAAAGAATTGTTAATCAAGAAATTGTTAGTTTTGGCGATTATCACTGACACCTGCTGGTGACAGAGTTTAGAAAAACACAAGTATCCTTTATTTTTGACAGCTAATTTACCAAATAGCTAAAAATCTAGAAATGTGTCACTTAAACAACCAAAGTTCTATTACACACAAGTAAAATATCAAAGAATTATATACATAAGTTACTAATAGTACAAATTATAAAATTTAACCATTGCGCAAAAGTACATATATTATAAATAATGAAATAAGTGGTTTATAGACAACATATATTTAAACGTTCCATGATCAAATTATAACATAATTGCCTATAACGGTCTTAATAATATTGACATCAAATTGAATGGTTTTGATAACTTTATTTCTATTTGACCATGTACGGGCGGTGTTGGTCCGGATGAAGAGAGTCCTATCCTCCTTTTAGACGTAAAACGTATTACATTCAGAAAAATCGTTACCGGCACAATACTGAACAATAAAAGACACCAATATTAAACAAAATAAAAATACATAAACTAAAAAAACCTAGAGAAAAAATAATACAAGATAGAAACTGACAGTTGGAGAATAGTAAACATGATTAGAACGCAAATCGACAATCGTAATACAACAAATACAATTCTTGAAACAAGATGTGTTTTGTAATAGTTAAAACAAATAGATCGTAGCAACTAACTAATATAGTCGGTAACTCGGTCCAGTCATTTGAAGTTGAAAAGTCAACTTAAATATATAAACAAATGTTTCATTAACTTAATATTATAGGTCCGGATGGAGGGATAAGGATATTTTTATACCCATTTTTGCAAGAATAAAAAATATGTACATTACAAATATGTCCGTGTGGTATTTTTTCTTGTCAAATTCTTCAAATAACGAAAATCGATGAATGGCAGTATAATTAAAAGTCGTATGATTTCTCAAAACAATACTTGCTGTACGATAATCGACAACCGCGTCAACATGCAAAACCCAAAATCGTATCGGCATCGTTCAAACGGCTGTAAAAATTATGTATAATTCCAATCGTTACATATATTTAGACTTCTTTATTTTAAAATCGTTTAATTGTAAAATTGTAGTAACTCGTTTAAAGTACACACCTTGAATTTTGTTCTTTAAAATGACTTAAACTCGTCGTCAGTTCTTTGTACCATGCATGCATTTGAAATTTAAAAACAAAACCAAAGTCGTTCTGAACAAGGTTAAGAAAGAGGAAACAATTAATATGACTGTATGTCGTATTGTTAGGTTTAAGTGGCTAAACTCAACACATCAATGTCTGTGTGAATGTTCAACGCCAGTAGATTACTATGTTATGCCCCTTTTTTAAAGTGTTCCGTGAGTGTGTTTTGTATTTTGTTGACATTCTTCAAGATGTTAATTGTGAGGCATGTTTTAGTTTACATCTTCTGTATATATGTAAAAATGAACACAATCTTCCATATACTTCACTGACAACAACTTAAAAAATCATTTACTAAATGAAGTCGTTTTTGTAGTTTTGATGACAATTTCAACGAATACAATTGTGCATTTGACAGTTTGATAGAATGAGAAAATTAACAATATCAAGATGGCGCTCATTTTTACCGCCATTGAAGCCACATGTCAAATTTTTGAGACTTTCGTTGACATCAATGGTAAATAATCTTTTTGTGGTGACATCGTTTCCTGATCTGAAGATTGCCAATCAAATATTTTCTTTGAATGAGATGGAACTTTTCGATCATTCTACAAAATTATTAATATATTAAAAGCTATTGACAAAAAGGTTTCCAACAGGAAATTTAACGTCTGCGCTATTCTTTGAACTTAAAACAATTAATTTTATGGAATCGACGTGTTAACCGGCTTTTTAGACTTCTGGAGAGCCGAAGATGATTAATTCGCGATGATCTCCTTCAGTTCAAGATGTGATGGAACTCTGCTATATTCGACCCATTTGAGTCCATCACCCAACCCAGCTATCAGTCAGATGGATTTGAAGTTTAATTCCATTAGGGAATAATATTACCGAATAGAAAAGAACATGTTTTATTTTCAGATTGTTTTGCGTTCTAATTTGGTTTTTTACATTGTGTAAATATCTTTGTATTCTATTAGAACATGCCTTAAGGTGACAATGAGGATTTAGTATGAGCATACTGTAGCTACTAAATTAAAAAATAATCTTCGGATGTAAGTGTTCTGATTTCGTAATGAGCCTTGGTATTTTACTATTTTGCTAATGTGTGTGTCTGTTATAGATTTCACTAAACCTGTGTATATTTTGAATTTCCACGCAATATCTTTACATCACTTGTATTATAAGCAACACAATGTGGTCTAAAACCCCATTTAAAACAAATAACAAACACATGTACTTTTGTCGCAAACATCGACAAATGGACGAGACACAAGTTTTACTAAAAGATCAATTCTTCACATGAATTGCTCATTACAAAATGTTAAGGACATATTACTAGTTCCAAAAAGCTCACGGAAACAATAAGAAAAGATGAAAACAAAACTTACTATATTGAGATTCGTTCTCAAACGTGTATTGTACAAAGCAATGTTTTGTAGTACTTTATATTTACGGATGTGTGGAGGAATTTTGAGTTTAAATATTTATTTTATGTAAAACTACGGATCGGGCTACATGTGTCACAATCAAAAACTACCAAATACACAACATTGAGCAATACTATATTTCAACTTTTAATCAAGTAAAAAACAGAAACGGGTGTTTTATCAGGAATAAATTCCTCTTATCGAAGTATAAACCTTCTTTAGTTTGTTTTTTTAATCTGACGTAATTCCCGACATGTTAAAACATGATATGAATTACATATAGAATGTTTGACACAACACTGACCTGACCTGATTTTTTATCCTGCACAACTACTGCAGGCAAGACAAGACAGGCTACAAAAACAATCATATAGACCAACAAAAATATGAAAATGAGCAACATTTTATCAAAGAATTCAAAATACGCAGGCTTACTGTAGGTTCAGCCTGTGAGCCGGTTACTGTGATTTTTTTCCTCTTGAATTACATGATTAGCTGGTGACTTTTGTGTCATACCTTAATCCATTTGAGTGGCTCAGGACACGTATACTGAAATAAATTAATTTTCTTCAAACTTGCAAGTAAATTTGTTCTATTTTCGAAAGGATGTTTCAGAATAAACAATGAAAAGGCACCGTAACAATCGATATACAAAATTCTGTCCCATAAAATTTTCCGAGGCAGCGTTACAATATCAAGCAACCAGTATATATTTTATCGAGGAGTCTTTAAGTTTAATTTTTATATACTGGAAAATAACTAGTAAAAACTCTTAAACTACTAGGATATTTTTACTGAACTTTACTTCCCAGGTTAAACATTCGATTTCATTATTTTGCATATATTTACCTCGTGTTAGTTATCAAGTGTTTTTAATTCCATTAATTAATTGATAGGACAGTCTATGATAAATGTTTTGAACTTTATTTTATAGAATTTCACGGTAAAAAAATAGATCAATAATTAAACAATGTGATATCTCCTTTAGACTTTAAGATTTTCAAAAATTAGGATGATGTAATTCCTTATCTGGTTACATAGTTTCTATAAGTTTAATAAAGTGTATAAAAAGTGTTATTATGATGTAAAATATTAATATTATAAATTATACATATGTATACTTTAAAACACTTTTATGATAGCATGAAAAAATTTGCTTAAATGTTTGTTTAAAAAGATATTTCTTTTTTAAATATTATCACTTGCAAACTACTTTACTATTAGTACTTACTGTTGTACTTACAACAGTTTAATGGCATTTTAGTACATTTCTCGTTCTTTGGAAGTTTGCAATTTGTTAATTGTTTTGATTCAATAGAGACAATTTGTTTCAGCATATTATTCAAAACATAGTACTGTAGGACTTTCTAAATAAATAAGAAATACAAAATCAAGTATCTAATTTGCCGAAAGCCCCTTTTTCTGCTCTAATAATATACAAGATGTTGTTTCATTAAATATTAACAAATGTAGCAAACTAAGCAAATCTAAATACGTTATTACATTCAATTTTGTTAGTTTAAGAGACATTTATTTGTAATGCTTAGGTGATGTCATTGTTTATTGTTGTAAGTTAGCTGATTTGATCTAATTCAAACGTGTTGTAGATATTATTCCCCGATGCTGAAGAACGTAAAAATATTGTTGGTTGTTTATTGAGCATTTAATTCTTTAAATATTAATAGACAGCTTCTCCGTTAGATTGTTATTATTAGACCCCAAGTTTTGGAAACATGAAGACTAAAAGCACAATAACAATTGACAAAAGACTAGCCTGACTATAAATTCAAGTGCGTAGAATACTTTTCTCGATTTTTCCTTGGTTCTTCGGGGGAATGTACAAATAGGAATATAGACGTGTGCTTGTAAGATAGCGACGTTTACAATACAATGAACGAGAGCTGACTACAATTACTTCGTGAACCACATACAATGTTCATTTGAAAAAAAACCTTATTTTTTAGACACTTTTTCTCTTTCCGGTCAATATTAACCGGTTCATTAATCTATCACATTCCCTCGTTGATGCCTACGAATCGGTTCATTTTTAACTTCTTCTGCTCTGAATATGAACCATGTCCTTGTGTAACATTAGGTTCATACGTAAATGATACTAATATAAGAAGAACAGTAATAAACGTCGCTTTAGAAATATTAAATCGAGACTATTTCGGGTTGGATATTACCGTTATCACTGACCTTTACTATATAAACAATTAATTGTATAATAATAAAGAATCAGTAATAAATTCGATGTAACCTTTTCCTGTTTACCTTACTTTCAATATAAACTGTCTAACAGAAGTCGAGGCCAATGTGTTCGTTAAACATAATAAAGTTTCATATCTCAAAACATAAAAAATGATTGCTTTATTAATGTTCCTTCTAAGAAGGAAGAGTTAATCATGAGTGTACTTTGTTCAGCTACCAGTACTACCGTATATAGTATTTTACTCGCTTAGCATCCACTTTACCCCTGTCAAAGGGTTAATGAGACTATGGTAATAGCCACACATAACAGATTAAAATATCTTCGTTACGAATTGATTGATCAATACACCGTTTCTAGCTCTAAAACGTTTCTTATATGCTTCTATGTTTTGTTATTACTATTCAATATTTTATACATATAAAACACACACAAACTGGCCAAAGTTAACGTTTTAAAAAAATTTAAGGTGAGCATGTCGAAATGATGTATATCATTAAATTAGTGTTATAATGTATGTGCATCAGTTGATCTTTATGAATTGGCTTTTTTCAAAACAAACTCGGTTCATTGAAATGAATAATTTTCGCTTCCCCGCACAGCATACAACTAGAGGCAAAGCAAGGGCGGGTATGCTTGAAGTCAGTACAATGGTCTCCACCTCCAGTGTGCGTACACTGTAAAACTGAGCGTGTTGGTCAAGTACTTAGCAAACATGTAAATTACTTATGTTTTGTTCTTGCTTATTGAAAAAAAAAATTTCAAACAGGCGATGGCTGATCGCCAATAGAAGTCAACATCAAAAGCCACAATGCGCCAACGTATAGTAAAAAATATTGATTTGTTTGTTTGGTACTAATTTTATATAAAATGATATTATTTGATAATATGAAACTACTTTAGTATGAGAGTTCAATGCATTTTGTTTTTTAGCTATTTAATTCTTCGTTTGAAGCTTTATTTTCTTTAAACTCTAATTAAAAATGTCTAGTATATTAAACAAATTAACACATTTTTATATTTCCTTTAACGTACACAATCAAGAAAAGTATTTCTGGTTTTATATATAAATTTATAGTTTCCTCATTTTAAACATTTAAATGAAAAAATAGAAATGTAACAAGAAATAATTATCAGACAACTTAAAAATCATCGATGTTCATTTCGTGACGACATTATACAAATACGTCAACGTATTTGATTTCAGAAAATAGCATAAAATATGTTGTTGTTAACATTGATTAGGAATAAATCCCTCCCACTTGCATCTTACAATTGGCTGAACATACTAAATATCGAGTTGGGACGACACTGACAAAAGAAACATATTGAAACCACAATAAGTGACTGGTGGTTTGATCCCATAATGCACAATAAATAGTGTGGTTGATCATCGAGTAGATTCTATCAAAGACAGAAATGGAACTCACACGACAGAGAAGCATTTCCCCGGTGGACGAGAACAGTAGTAAGTGACAATTAACTATTACTTTTTAATATTTCCAATGCAAAATCATAATGAAAAAGGTTAAATGAAATACATATATAAGAATAAATAATACTAATTAAATAAGGTTACACAAAATTACTTATATGCAACATTTTTATTTAATTATCGTTCATAATTTAGTTCCCTATTTTTACGGTTTTCATCTGATGCTTGTGTATTGCAAACTGAACTAACTATAGATTCAATAATATTATGTGAATTGGGATTCTACATATTGAGTTTTTTTTAAATATTCCGCTTAACTTGATGAAAATTTTGCACAATGAATCAGCAGAAATCAAAGTATCAACAAAATGGTTAATGTCCATATGACATAATTGCCCTCTGTGATGTACCACAAGTCAAATTGTCTTCCCAGTCCCCTTTGTTGTTAGTCAGGTATACATATAAACAATTTACTTTTTATGACAAAATTTGTCCGGTACATCTAAAAATATTATTTATGAATACATCATGTATAAAATATCAAGAACTTATATTTGGTAAAGCGGAAAAAAATATTTCACATATGATGTAGGATTAAATACATATTATCCTAGAGAAAATGTAAAATGCACATTAAATGTAAACTATAGTTTGATATTAATCCTTATAAATATAAATTTATATGTTTTATACATTATGCCTAATATAACTAAAATACAGTTTGAATATTAAAACAATTTATTTTAAAAATTTAATTAAATTCTACGTAAAACATGCGAAAATTATCTTCAGATGACGACTGTTGTTTTTACTATTTTAAAAAATACTCATAATTCTTGAATCTGATGAAAACAATAAAGTCAGTGGTTTATGAATCGTTTGCTTTGTCTGTTGTTTGTTTTCATGAATTTTTCTGTTATGTGTTGTCATGTCTTTGAGTGATTAGTTGAAATGTGAGGTTTGGTTTATCCACTTTTATCAAATGTTTTTATATATAAAAAAGAATACTGCACGTTGGTATCATCGTCGTTTTAAACAGCGTGATACAGATTCCCATCTACTAGTTGTATAAAATAAACACTAATGAAATGTTAATAGTAGTACGTGCATAAAAGTTTTATACAATTAACCATTTGATCGAAATATATATGGAAGTTCCTATAAAACATTCAAATTATTAAAATTATCACAAACCGTTTTAAACATTTATTTAATGAAGAATAACATTACAGTTCCATGTATAATGTCATGTTGCAGGTTTCACATAGAACTCCTCCTCTACATTCTTAATTCTAATCAAGTGGTTTACATTGGTACAGAACTGCAGCCTGATTAGTATCAAGGTACCGCGCAATAAGTCTAGTACCTTAAAGCTTTAAATAAGTATAGTACCTTAAGAACATTATTTGTACAAACATACTCAAAATGCGTATGGTTAGCAGATTTACAAATATGTGTTTGGACTATTAATAATATGATTCTTTTGTCGTGTGCTGTTACCTTTATGATTATTTAATCATAAATCGTTTATAATCTGCAAAAACATTTTCTCTATAAAACTGTCCCACCAATTAAATTGTTGTCATGAAACGTTAAAAATGTCATCGAGTTACACATACTTTCAAAGTTTAAGAATAATGACAATACACTTAATAGTATTTAATATAATATGACGGGTATGTTTATCCGTAAACATCTAAATGCCCATTTATTTTTAGTATTTTTAAAAGTGTATTAATATTTTATTTATTGATTCTACTATTTTGTCGTTGACACTCATTTTGTTATTCCTTGATAAACAGGTCATATTGTTACTGTTTGTTAGTCATTTAATTTATTGTTATTGTTTGTTTTGTAAACAAAACACTCTTGTTTTGCGTTTTGATAAAAGCATCAGCCTTAGCTTTCGTTATCACCCATGTCTGATATGTTCAGTGTTAATGAGTAGACAAGTACGCTATTTTCAATTCAAATAAACAAATAAACAGTTTTGGATTTTTAGGCCTCCGTAGACATATGACCAGAACAAGCTAATTTGAAATAAGTGACAATGGACTTCGTGTTATTTTGTTATATGATAGTGTGAAAAGTTTTGTAAGAATAAAATAACAGCAATATAGCCCATAAAGGAGTCATTACAGCGTTTTGTATTTTGTTCAAATACAAAATGTTGAAATATAGATAGAAATATTTACTTAGTAGCTTAAAAAATTTAATTAATTCAATTATTGTGGTCTGATTGACATGTGTATTCACAAGGTTTTTTACACGATGTGTCTACTAATGGGTTTGCATTGCTATGTTACGTTGTAAAAGTATGCTGACGCGTCTTTACATCTGATGTAATCTTTAGAAATTTGCATACTAATGTTAATGCAGTTTCTATTTGTGCACTTCCCCCTGTGTCAATTTTAATGCTTTTAAATATGCTTGCAATTATTTGAAATCATTATATTTTATCAATTCTATGACTTTAAATTATCAAATCAATCTCACTTGCCACAGGATGCTATTTGTATGTGCAGTATATGGCATTGCAAAAAAACCCCGCTAACTGAATATATTTTGATAGACCCTAATTTATAGAATTCGCACTAGGCTTCTCCGTCCTAACATCCATCAAATACGGCCGCCATTGGAGAAGCATTGGAATTGCATAAACAAATGTCCAAGTATAAAAGCACGTAAAATATCACATTTAGCAACTAATCAGCAAAGTAAAAGTATCTTCTATATTTGTATTCAATACTTTTTTATAAGGCAATCAAAACACCATGTCTATTTTTCTTTTGGACGAGACCATACGTATTGATTTAAAGTTTTTTGTTTGTTTGTTTTTTTATCAAACGTACACTCATGGCGTACAATGGGTGATAATAACAGGGAACAAGAAAATAAATACATTTTGTGACGGTGATTTTGAATAGTTATCGCGCGGAGATGGTCAGTCCCACGTATCAGCATGTAGTGTAGAAGTCTTAAAAATTTGTCCATATGTAATAGCATTAAACTATTTGCTTTGGGTTTTTTTTTGACAACTCCACACGACCATGCCCCACAGGCAGCTTAAAACCATGCTAAAAGATTTTATTAAACGCGTTTTCAATAAATGAAATGAGATGATATAAAAACCTGGTAATTATTGGCTATGACTAACTTCGTCATCAATGACTCTTATTCACAAAAAAACTACACAAAAATGAAATCAATCAACTGTTAAATAAACAACAAACATAAAATATTTGGAGGTCGCGTTCTAAACGGACTATAAACTTTCCCACTGTTACTTGTTGTATTCTTGCAACCTGTTTCTATATTATTATGCTCTTACGAGAATGAGAACCTTGAAGTCATATCGACGCAGAAAAAAGACACTGACCTGGACCTTTAATTCGAGCTTGAAAGTGAAGACTCCACCAATATGCTTAGATCGGATCTGCTTTTGGAAATACTGCAAAGTAAAACGATAAAACAGAACGACTTCAACTTGTAATTGTCGCGTTCCCGAATGCAACATACCATTAGCACCGGGGTTTGGTGATTACCTTTCACGGCTCTCTCAAAGAGAGTTTGGTTGTACCTTAGCTGATGTTATCCGTTTTTATGTTCTAGATCGTCTCCGTGACTTAAAATTTCGTTTTAGGAAATCCATCTCTTTATCAGGCTATCAGGCATTTGCGCTGATTAATAGATAGTCTTCTCTTTTCCTAGATTGCACTTTCCCCTGGACATGATTATATTGTTTTTTGTTCGAATGTTATTTAACGTCACTTTCAGCAATTTTTTTTAGATATATCATGGTTTATTGGGGGAGGAAGCCGGAGTACACGGAGAAACACCGACCTTCGGTAGGAAAACTGGCAATCCATGTCAATTAAGATACGATTCGAGCGCACCCTGCCTGCAATGAGACTCGAACCTAAAATCTAAGTGTTGACAGACCAAGTGATTAATAGAAGACAAACTACCATAACCACTCGGCCATCTAGCCCCCGACATGACTATAAGTAGCGGTTGTCTAATAAGAGACAGGCGCTACTTACTCCTCCGAAACCTTAGTGCAACCATTTGTTTTGTTGGGTTAAGATTATTCTTTCTGTGTTCCATGCTTTGTTTCGTTATTGTAAATATATTTTAAGCCGTACTTGATATCATTCCTTGATTCTTAGCTCTGGTTGTTCGGTCGGGTTACTTTTAACTAATTTCGAAATTATGTTATGTGTGTAATGATTTGCAGTAATTACATGTCAGCCGATTTTATTATTGGTGTATATATAACGAGGTTAAACTCCCCGTGTGGATGAACAAACAGTTGTTCAATAGCAGGTTTTGCTCATGTTTATACATGTTGTCAAGATGATATTGGACAAACTTATAATTGTATAAAGATTTAGAGTGTTTAGAAAAAAACAAAATATCAGAATAAATAAATAGCAATACATTAGTCGTTAGATGTAGTCAAATATGTAGTTATCATTAAATATAAGGTCGTCTAATGAGCGTTACATTTTAAAGTAGTGTCTTTTTGTGTTCAGCAAAGAATTTCTTCAGAAGCATTCCATTTATAGGAATAACCTTTTTAGAATTCCTGCCATTAATTTACTGTTTTGACGACATTATCCCATTCTTAACATTTTCACAAGATTGTTCATTTTCAGCGCTAGAATTAATCATAACAAATAGAATTTGCGACAATTGTAGCGCTAATGATATCCGATAACTTTATTAAAGTGTCATCAGTTAGAACTCAATTGAATAGTTTACGTCTGGGTTGATACCGTGATTATTTCAATCACCATACCAAATGTAATGAATTGGCTTGTTTGAGACGCTGATTTTCCATGATGTATCCCACAATACTGGTGCGATCGCAGCTGTACATCGCTGTGCTCGATGACTCTTCACAAATTTTTCTGTCACATCAGCCTCGTCTGGAGATCACTTGATATATTTTAATTGTCATGAATTAGATATAAAAGGCAGGGTTGGCCTGGCTAATTTGTTTTTCGCGAAAATGTTATAAAGATCAGGAAAATAAGATAATTCAATTAGGGGTTAGGCCTTTTATTTGATTTTCAATTTCCGTAGAAGATGTACGGAATCAAGTGGTTATTCCTCACTTAAGATTTTATATCGATTCTAGTGATTATAACATTACATCCAAAGTGTGCAGTACGACACAAAACATAGAAATAATAGATTTAAGTAATGATGCCATGATGTGATGATAAGAATAATAATGTGTTAAGAAGATAAGAAGAAGTAACACAGCATAGGTGTAGAACATTGTACGAAATTGAACATTTGAATATAATTTATACAAATTAAATACTTAATATACGAATGTTATCAACAAATACCTGCTCAAAATATTACTACAATGGTCCATAATATAACAAAAAATAAAAAGCTATATTATAAACAATATTTTATACGACGACATTGAAAAGTTTGCACGAACCATGTTTTGGAAAACATGCTGGCTGACTTACACGTGAAATGACTGCTTTAGCCGTGGGTTAAATAGGTGTCAGTTCAGCCGAAATCAATTTGGTACTTGTTTCGCCCCTAAGTTTGCATCATTAATATACCCAGATCACGCGACATTTTACTGACTTGGTACTTCAGGTCTGATCTGATATGTGAATTTTTCAAATGTGCGTTATAATCAATGAAAAAATTTTGTATAAAACAACGAACACTTTTTTAACTTCTTGAAAGTAATTGTGAAAAGAATCTTCAGACAAATATGAAATGTTAAACCTGATTTAAATAATGCATATCAAAGGAAACGATGAAAGTACTGGATGTGTATTTAAATCATATAATAAAACCCTAATGCTTTCTTCTAAAACGACAATAAATCTGGACATATTCAAATAAAATTTATGTTTTACCTTTTCATGACATTTGACTTAATTTTTTCTGTATATACTGGACCACCTAGATCATCCGTTTACACGAGCACCTGTGATTCCGCCCTTTATCATCTGTCTTGGTAATTAATGTAAACAAATTTTAATGGACACTACAATTGAAAATAATAAAATTTGATTGAAATGTGACTGCTCATAAATTTCAAGAATTTAAACTTAAAAATCAGTGTGTTGGATTAGACCATCAATGCTTCTTGCCATGCAAAGGTGTAAATCACGGCAAAAATTACAAAACAATGTCACGAAAGATTTTTATTTTGAAATCGTTTAATTTTAGAGCATCTACTTAATATCAATACAAAAAAGTTTCTTACTAACAGTCTCAAGGCTAAAACTAAGCATATATGTTCATGTTTTAAATCGTTTTGGACTTTTGCTGTAAAAGATCCAGAGGATATTTTGTGTTTCTTCTATTCATTTTTAAAAACTGAATTGAAAATTTCTAGGAAATTTAATGTAAAGTGCTTAATATGATATAATGATCACTCTGGTTAAATCACATAAGAAGCACCCTCATTTGTACAAGAGTGTACTTTGATTACCGTTACTTTATGTCAAAATTGGTGTAATAATTGCTCGCTTGATCCTATTATTTATTTATTTGTTTGTTTGTTTGTTTGTTTGTTGTTTGTTTGTTTGTTTGTTTGTTTGTTATTTATTTATTTATTTATTTATTTATTTATTTATTTATTTATTTATTTATTTATTTATTTAAAATAATATAGCATTAATTTTAGGTACATCATTTCACTTTAAATGTGCTTATGTTTATGGTGATCCACATATTATAAGGATTGGATATGATAAAATTGAATGGGCATTAAAGATTGGTCCTCATAAAAGGGGGATAATAAAACCACTCGGCACGTGGTCCAATGTCATTTCTTTTTTATTCATTACCTTTATTATTTTGTGATAAAGGTAACTGTTACTTTATTGTAAACTTAATGGATCCTGTTATAAACCCAATATGTCCACGAAAACTTCAAACGTCAATTTTGTGTTTGATTCCTGGTTATGATAGCAAATTACCATCACAATGGGGAAATGTTAAATGACACTACAACATTATTCACCATTCACGAAAATAAAATATTTAAGTGACATAAAATATTTTCTTGAAATTCGTGTGATTTTTTTATGTTCGCCAACTTATGTCTTCAATCACACGAACGATATAGTTGTCCTATTCTTATCAGACCACTAACTGCAATCTAACTATTATATATCTAATTTATATTTGAAATTATTATATCTTCAAGTAACACATACTAAGGCAATGTTATCGAAGATGTCTACGGACTGAGACATGTCCTTTTTATTGGTTTTGCTCAATTATAAACTCGTCCCAAATAATATCTAATTGAAATGCAAACAACCGAGACATTTAACGTTTTAATTTGTAACAATTTATTTAAAATACATATAATTATATATTTATTGATATAAATTTATAAAACGTTGATTTACCTTATTTAAGTACACATCGAAATTTTGGAGACTTGTTAAACTTAATTATGACGCTCTTAGTATATCTTCGGAGTGAGGTCTGAACCGTCCTAAGACTGTCCTATAAGTCAGTCCTAAATCATGTCCTTAGGCATGTCGTAAGACATATTTTAGGACAGTTTCAAAAACATAGCCCCTGAATGAAGAAACACTAACACAAGACTATAGAACATTTATTGATGGCATAACAATTAAAAATTGTTCTGCATGAATAGAAAGAATTGAAATTGTGATTAACGACATTGTTTCATATATTTAGATAAGTATGTGTGACAGAACGGTAATTGCTATCTCAGACAGTTACTGTATAACAACCTTTGGGAGAAATCTAAAGCCAACGTTTTGTGTAGAACTGACAATTAACGATGCATCCACTTTAATTTAAATTTACTCTGTAATAGGTTAGTCAATTGGAGTTCATGTTTAATACATACCTATTATGAAGTTGGCATTACTGTTTAAATTACGGGATGTCTGCATGTGGTAATACCTATACACCTAATAAACTGCTTATATAAGACATAACGTGCCGTAAGATTTCTTAGAAGTCTTTTAACTTAATTAAATATTCATCCCCCTAATTAAGTATTCATACGCACAATTCAAATGAACAAATGTCAGGCAGCTAAAAGTTGTACTTAAAATAAAAACATACGACTTTCAGCGGAAGTTGTCCTAGATTGTATCGCATTAACTGCAGATTATACTATTTCCGACACGGAAATCTATAACTTCATTTCTGTTTTAAATTGGCACTACAAAATGGCAGCACGCACATTAGGACAGTATAGATGTTTAAATCAGCTCGAAGTGTGCCTAGTTCGGAAATGAAGCCCAAAGATTGTGACACATCACGCAAGAAAAATCAGCCATCATTTTAATTTATAAACAATTCATCATAATCGATAGGATTTTGATATATCAAAGGATTTTGTATAAAATTGTCACGATATCAACGACATTCATAAAGAAATATTATATAGGTTTTATTACCGTTCGTATGTGCTTTGACACTAGTTTGTAATAATTTAAAAAAAAATTAGGTCAATAAATTAACCAGAAATAATTTCATGTTTCATTTATTATCGCCATCCACACATCCAATTGTCCACATGTTTTATGGCTGGAATGCCGTATCGAGCATACTATTAACTGATGCTACGGGGTTCACTGAACGAACATTATTTGAAGATACCATGAATATTATCGGGCTAATTTTGAATTTTAAATTCTATCTCTCACTTGCTCCCGTTTTTCCTGTTGTTTTTATTTGTCGCAGCGTTGACAAATAAAAACAAAACGAAAACAACAGATTTATATAAATTTGTGTTTGAAATATGTTTGATATACGATTCCATAAGAAAAGATATTTTTAAGTCGTCATGTCAAACACAACAGTACAACAAGAATGGAGGGAAAACAATAAATTAGCAGTGTACACAATTACATAGCAACAACATAATCAAACTACGTTATCAGTCAGGAACTTGTTGTTTTATCTTAAACTCGCCTTTAACAAACGCAACCTTGCAATAGAAAGAAGCCTTGAATGAGAAATTGTATACGGCAAACACAGATGCTAAAACCTTTCTGTTTGAACATGATAATATTGTGTTTTCAGTGGAAGAGACAAGGCACCTTTCGTCTGCTGGTCGACATATTTCTCAAGACATCTTCCAACTTTCACATGATCCTAGACATTTATCTTCTGATGATACATCTGATGATGACAGAAATATTCCAAGAAATGAACGATATGAGACAGACGACACCAGAAATTCTCCTCCACTTATATCGATCAATAATTCGCCGTCGCATCCAGTGACAGCAACATCATCACAAATGTCACTGGACCATGAGCACCTTCAAGGTAGTTCATGTGGGCCAATTAAACGCAACTCGCCTGGTCTGATATGTGTGGTTTGTGGGGACACATCCAGTGGAAAACACTACGGTATTTTGGCTTGTAATGGTTGCAGTGGTTTCTTCAAAAGAAGTGTTCGTAGAAAGCTTATCTACAGGTAATTATATTGGCTTCTCTACATGTCGTAATAAGTCTGAGGATATCATGACATAGTAGATAACACAATGTTTAATTCAATGCATTTCAGCTTCATACAAAAACGATTACAAGAATGTTAATGAATATAAAGAATGTTACATCTCATGTCTATTATTAGAGTTCACAGTTTCTTTTTGTAAAAAACAGTGTAAATTGAATAAACCCTACTATAATTGTCAACAACCATTGATAGGATGTGACGAGTGGGGTTTCTTAAAACTGTGCTTCTACAACTTGTGAGCACAGTCCATAGTTTTTCGGGAAAATAGATATGTGTTCATTATTAGGAGTGAATGCAAATAGTTTGAATGTTCTCAAGAAAGCTATACAACTAAAAATAAGTTGCAAATTATTTAATATATTGATCGAAAACAAATTTATTGCGCATTTAAATACACCTTATCACTGATGCTACATTTTCGTTAGATGTTATATAAAATTATATTTATTATAAATATTAATAAAATAGTTGAAGGCGAAAGGGAGTACCTCAATCATATTGCAATGGTGCGTCGAGTTATAAATATATGCATTATCGCCAAGCTAGGATTTGAATCAAAATATCGCCGTCTCATACCCGTCCATGTTGACAGCTGCAATTAATGAGAAATAACTGAAATCAGGACAACCCGACAAAGTACGTTTTATTGTTAAAATCTACTAATTGCAAAACGTAAAAACATAAAAACATGTGAATAAAGGTTGATAGATTTTTCAAGTTTACAGATCTACAAAATCCTCATTAAAAATTATTAGGGTTTATATAAATGTTCAACTGGGATATTAATATGAAATGCCGTAAACAATAGTACATTTAAGCAACCGGGATTTATAATGTATTTGGTACATATCAACATGTATCAATAAGACTGTAGTAAGACCGCAACCTAAGTGTTGACTGGCACGTGATCAATGGTAGTTACCACTCGGCCACCGAGGCCCCGCAACGTGTAAAGTGCAAAAAAAAAATAGTTACGCACACCTTGTTAGCTTTGTTAAGAAATACACGTTTAAGAAAATTCAAATGTGGAAGTTATTCCCTATCAGTAAATATTAATAATTGATTCTAATATGACGTCCTTCCGACAACTTTGAAACATAATCGAAGCCATTCAACAAAATATCATCCCTCAAATAATTTGTATCCTATTTTTAATAACAAAACACGTCAAAATCATGAATTATTTACTAATTTTTAGTAGCTACAAATTTATAATTCAGATACAATTACGAATTTAAAAAAATATTCATAAATATCAATGGATTATTTATAATTATTAAATAAATATTAATTTATCATTTGTTAATGTTTATATCATTTTTATTAATATTAATGAATAATTTTTATATTAATAATTGAATCGCAATATTAATAAACATGGAATAAATTGCACAACAGCTTGCCATAGATGTTCGCTTCTTGTATATTTTATAATTTAACAAATCAATTTTCGAATTTTCTGCCAAACAGGCGAAACGGTTATTATTATTATTTTATTTTATTTTTTGCATTAGACACGTTTTGTAAATCTAGTTTTAATTGATCGGGTGTTCGAATTGTAAGAATTATTTAATTATTATAGGTGTCAAGCGGGTTCTGGGTTATGTATAGTGGACAAGGCTCACAGAAATCAGTGTCAGGCTTGTCGTCTGAAGAAATGTATCCAAATGGGAATGAACAAGGACGGTAAGAAGAAATAAATGTCATTTTTATCATCGTATTGGAAAATTTATATAAAAAAAACATTGTGTAAAAATTGAATGTTATGTTGCACCTTGACAGTGTTTGCATACAATTTGTATATATCTTTCAAATTTCAATGGTCCACACATCTCTAAATATGTTTTACTATCAGTATAACTTTATTCTTGTCTCGTTCCAGCTGTTCAGAATGAGCGGCAGCCCAGAAACACAGCCCAGGTGCGACACGACCAATTAATAAGCGAACTAGATGGTCCATTTCCCCATAATAACGCCACTGTATCCGCCACTCATCCAGCATTCAGTCCAAGCCTCAACAGTAGATTTATATCAGGTCTTATCACAAACGATACCAGCACAAAACTGGAAAATGACGAACGAAGTACAATTCCTATAAAAAGTAAATAAGTATTTTGCTTGAATATATTCAGTCTAGTTTTACATTCTGTACATGTCACCAACATTCACCCATATTTGGCGGATATTTCAGTAAAAAGAGATGCATGTTAATTAAGCAATAAGTAAGTTGTGTTGTAGAGAAGTCAGTTTATGGACAGGAAATGTAGCATACTTGAACGATTTGTAGCTGCAGTACTTTATAAACACTTTTAAGTGAATACTGATTTAGGTATAAGATTTTATGCATTTTATCTGGTGTAGAGTTGAAATGTTTCCATTTGCATAAATATCTGCAATTTTCTGCATTTCTATTGCAGCGGTCCATGATGAAAAAGTTGATGTTACAACCATTGAACAGGATCGCACGGTACACCCACCACCAAACCAGTACCAAGAAATATCTCTTTATTCACCAGGACAGGAAACTATCTATGAATGTTCTGCACGTCTTTTATTTATGGCTGTTAGGTGGACAAAGAACCTACCATCATTTGCCAACTTACCATTTAGAGATCAGGTATTTGTTTATCGTTTTAGAGATCAGGTATTTGTTATTCGTTTTGTAGTGTTTAAGGTAGTTGAAGAATGCAAATCCAATTAACGTACATTATTGAGTCACTGGCGTATACACATATAAAATCTTTAACACTTTTAAAGCTCTAAAGAATAATACTCGGAGGTAATTCAATCTTTTTACATGCCTTTTGCCTCCTTAAAATTTTTGTATTGTTTCCCTCCTTATCGAAGAACTTGCTTTACAGAAACGTTTTAATGTGTGCTAAACAATAATATACAGGTCATCTTTGAGATGCATTTAGTTAAAAAAGGTGATATATTTAAACAGAGACTTGTAAAGTTCTTTTACGAGATGTGTTGCGTTAACTTAGCCATTTATTCTTTAAACCTTGCACGCTGTTGTGATGCCAGTATTTAGTTGAACCAAAGGATGAACTTTCTGCATGTTTTCAATGTAAACCTATAATAAAGCGAAGTATATTGCACAAAAAGATTACTGTAAATTATATTTACATAATTTAATTGGACGGACAAAACAATAAAATAGTTCTTGTATGTTATTTCCCTTGATCGCTGAAAGACGTTGGTTAGAAAGAACATGAGATCTTCACGCTGTCAAACAACAAGCAATGCATTTTTCAGGTAATACTGTTAGAAGAATCGTGGAGTGAAATTTTCTTGTTGTGTGCCATACAGTGGTCAATGCCAATGGATTCATCGCCATTGTTGGTTACACAAGAACACGAACAACAGACAAACGGGAAAACTGGCCCCTCTGACATACGGGTTCTGAAGGAGGTCTTTGCTAGGTTTAAATCAGTACAAGTAGACCCAGCTGAGTTTGCTTGTATGAAAGCTGTTGGACTATTTAAAGCAGGTAATATACATAATGTACATAAATGCCATATACATTACGTCAGTGGCATGTAGTTAATGAAATATACCTATTTTATATTGGCAAAATGTTAATATAAATCGTGTGACTACTTTTTGTAAGAAATATGGAACAAAAAATGATTAAAAGTTTCAAAACATACACTTTTTCAGAAACCAGAGGTTTAAAAGATCCACACCAGGTTGAAGGTTTACAAGACCAAGCACAAATGATGTTAGGACAACATGTTCGCACACATCACCCAACACAGCCAATGAGGTACGCTGTCAATATAGAAATGGTAAAATGGTTGTATTTTTTTATGAAAAATCTTGTGGGGGGTGGGGGGGGGGGGGCTTTATATCATTTAAATTTACCTCGAGTTTAGATTGACTTCATTGTGTGGTTTCAAAACTATTTGTTGCAGACTAGCACTGGTGTTAAAAGGTGTTTTATACTTGTATTTTGTGTTATATTTAGAACAGGTTGGTACATGTGTTTATTTCAATAATTTTTAAACCGTATGACATGCGACATTTTACCCATAGTATTATGACTTCTATTCTAACAATAGTCCCCTTGCCATAGGATAAAGAACAAATGCTATCTATGATAATGACTCATAATATTAGATTATGGGAATCAATCTATAATGTGACTTTCGCGCGCCATACAACAGATTAACTGTATTATCTAATAGTCAATTGCAACATGACAATTGTGTTGTTTGTTTTTACAGTCTAAACAGTTGTTGAAAATGAAAACTACTAATATAATAATTCAACCAAATTGTTATTTATAGCAACAGCGTGTTATGCTAGATATGTGCCATATGAAAATCTTTGCGCAACCGGAAATGCACTTAAAATTACACATGCTGTAAAATGCTGTAAACAAATCAAACAAAACATTCATTTATTAAAACCTGTTTAAAATCAGTCGTTAAGAAAACCGTGACATATTTATTCACTTTGTTTTGGCTACTGTACAAATGAGTTACTTCCATTGGAAGAAAACGCGTTAAAACTTTTTACAAAATTCCACAGAAAGAATGGCATTTTAATTTTTATTATGGTGCAGAAATATTAAATATTAAAATATTAGTGTTTTGTCCAAAAATATAGTTTGTAATTTGTACAACTTGTAACGTCATGATGTTGCAAAACTTTCAAAATTCATATTGTATGCGTGGCTAAGAAAATACAGCTAAAATGAGTCAAAAATTTACATGAACAAAACATTTACTTCAGTTTGCCTTCGATGCCAGGTATTTTTCTAATTAAACGGTAATTACAGGATATTGGTAGGCTTGCTTTTTTTACATATTACATTTACATATTTATTTTAAAGTTTAGAAAATATCATCCACATTTGCATATTTATTATAAGTTTTAAGTTTTTTTTCAGATTTGGAAGGCTACTTTTGATGCTGCCATCACTAAAATTTGTAACTTCAGATCGAGTGGAAAAAATTTTCTTTGGAAGAACCATTGGCAATACTCCCATGGAAAAACTTTTGTGCGATATGTTTCGAAGCTAACTGTTTACTGTCAGCTGAGAAAATGTAAATAAGATTAAATATTTATGTCAATAAATTAAGAATACAATTATCTTCTTTACTTAACTGTGGAATATACACACTTTTAGTTTATATATATATAATGTAAGCAATAGCATGGTTATGTAATGAACTGATTGGTTATGGTCTTTTTTATCAAATTTATTATTTGTTTGGTTTGTTTTACTGTTTAAACACCAATTTCAACAATTTTTCACCTATATAATGGCGTCAAGTTTTTATGGGGGGGGGGGGGGGAGGAAGCCGTAGTACCCGCAGAAAACACCCTTACCTTCAGTAAGAAAACTGGCAATCCTTGTCAATTAAGACTAGATTCGAGCGCACAATATTAAATTTTAAAGGCTCACTGGATTGGTTACGGCAAATCCGATGGTTTCTTGGCCTGCAAAAGGCGTTGTCGATGTACAAGTGTACATATCAAGATACCCTGGATTGCATGTATGTGGTATATATTGCCGGACGGTATCAAGGGATAATACGGCATGTCATGTAATATTCTCTACATATACTAATGGAATAACTGCACATTTTCTAGGCCAAAGATGACATTCATTATATTTCTTGAAAAATGACAGATCGCAAAAACATTTGCCACCCAAGCACTGGTTGCCTTTTGAGTTAAAAAAACAACAATGGTTTAATTCCGGTAATAAAACATCAGTAGCATCTCATCAATGGAAGCAACACAAAGACGCCTATTTGATGACACACATTAGCTAAGAAAACTTGTGAAATGTTATTCCAAATCTCTACTAACGCTAAACCCATTTGATGAAACTTAAAGAGTGAATTTATTAAGGGACGTACTCAACGGTCCAATTCGTCAAACGTTCTATAGGTGACAGATCGGGTAATACAGTCGGCCAATCTAACACGTTGACATTTTATTGTTTGTTCAAAGAATGTTCAGACTACACGTGCAGTATGTGGTCTTGCGTGATCTTGTTGAACAATAACGTGTGGATCTTGGTTTTGTATGACATGCCTTTGAAGAATTTCGTCTCTTTATCGTCATTTGCAGAGGAGTTCGGCCGGTTGCAGCTATTCCTCACCAAATCATAACACCACCTGCGTTGAAAAGCTTACGTTGAAAAACATATTCCGCTAGACCATGCAAACCGTACCACTCGATGACGCGCCTGTAAACATAGCGTATCGCTTGTCTTCTCGCAATATGTCACGTACGGTCCTCGAATTGATCGATCTTAATTCCGGAATGTACCTGACTGTTTAACTTGACGTTAATTGTTGGTAGCGCTTCAGCTTCCACAAAGAACGTACATGGCATCTGTGGCAACGTCAATCTTACTATGTCCATACAGTAGCACTCCGATTGCTCAATTTCGGTCATCTCGATAACACACCGTATTACATGATACATCAAAACCCAACGGATACGGTCAAAACCCATCTATTCTCATTTAAATAACAAAAGAAAATGATACATCAACACCCGTTGTATAATCCAGTGGGTTCCGATGTATCATTTTCTTTTGTTATTTAAATGAGAACAGATGGGTCTTGACCGTATCCGTCGGGTTTTGATGTATCAGGTAATACGGTGTGGATAATGCCACGGGATTGGTCTAAGACGAATAAAACAAAAAATGATTTGCAACGTGTCACAACTTTTTTAACAAAACAACAACCATTATAGTGCAGCTTTTGAATAAGACACAAAAAGGTCTATACGGGATGCACAAAAACACGGTCGATTAACCATAATTTAGCTTATTTAGTACATTCAATTATAGTGTTTTCAAATATTAGAGAAAATATAATTTAGTAAATACTTTATCAAACTTTATCGGGCGCACATTAAAAAAAAAGAATCTACGTCTATGAATGATAGTCATATTTTGGAACTTTTTTAACACAAAGAAAGTCGGCTAGCTCCAAGTAACATTAATTTATAAATTCAAATCATAGATCGAATTTGTAAGCACACAATAAGATAACTTACTACAAATTATTTATTTCACGAGCCATAACCATAGACAGCATTGACTATTCTATGTTTATCTGATCGTAATCTTATAGGTCATAATTCTTGAATATGGATAAAATGTTACTTTGTGTGAACGCCTTTAAAATAAGGCAATTTCAGTTGCAAATTACCATATACAATTACAAACGATTTGCTGAAAATAACATGACCGAAGAAGTATTCAGATTATTGACATAACATAATGTCTGCCTTTAAAAACTCATTGAAAAAAATTTTCGCCGTCTTTGAAACAAAGCCAGATATTCGATGTAATAGATGGATCATATTCAAGCATTCCATCGTGGCTAAAATGGGGGATTAATCAGGTCACACTCCAAAAAAGTATACAATTTCACTGCCAGAAAAACAACTTGAAATTCATTAAATCAATAGTTGCATATATTTTTTAATTTGAACGCCATTTACGCGTCTACACGAGACAAAACGCGCGTCTGGCGTAGTAAATTTTATAACCTTGGTATCTGAATGTATAGTAATAATGCAATGTGGGCAGATAAAAGCTGTATTTGGAAATGGACTATAATATTACGACTCGATAATAAACTAAATCTAGAACTACTCTTATCTTTAACCATTTACGCATTTTGTATTGCGCGTTTGTTCGGATATTCCAAAATGGCGTTGAATTTGTATGTGCAGGTCTTTGTATTTGTAGCGGTAATTCTTCAAGTTCTTGGTCAGGCTGCGGATGATGTGTCCCTACTCAAACAGAGAATGGATAGTTTGGAACTTAAGATAAGACAACTCGAGAGGCTGACGTCCCAAAATAATGGTAATTTCAGGCAAGGTTCATGTAACCAATTATCAATAAAATAATGGTACTTTCCGGCAAGGTTCATGTAACCATTTATTAATAATAACAAATGCGCATACTGAAAGGCATGTCTTTGAGACTTTTGGGGGTCTTATAGAACAATGGCACAACTGATTTTTATTTGTGAACGTTTTTCTCACATTATTTTACGAATAGTAAGTTAAAAAACAGTTTTAGATGCATTATTTTTTCTCGGGACTTATTTTGATTTTGATTTTTAAAAAAACATAGAACAAATAATCAAACGATGAACAAGAGAAATTTCAACTTCTTTTTCTGTTTACTTCCTTTTTCCATTTTTCAATTTATATTTTTTTAATTTGTGTAATATGTTTTTTTATTCCACATATTTATTTTTTGTTAATGGTGTTTAACGTAAGCAAGTTTTCAGCAATATCATGGCGTCCCGGTAGGAAGCCTAGTACCCGGAGAAAACCCCCGACCTTCGGAGGGAAAATTGGTTTTAATTGATTGATTGGATGTCTGCTTTACGTCCAGCGAGCAGTATTTCAGCTATATTCAGGACGGGAAGAAGTAAACAAACAATAAATCTACGGAAAATATGGGTGGGATGGGTCACAGGGAATACAATTTTGACTGCCACTGGAAAAGTATGGAGTTTTGGGTAGGAGCAGAAAATGTAGCCTTTTGTAGCGGCTACAATGAGCCTACTCTTTTTCGACAATTGGCATTCGTGTCAATTAAGATTGGAGTCAAGTGCACCCTTCCAACATTATGTAAATAAAACATGTTAAAAATAAAGAGTTAAAGAAAACAGTGAAAATGAGAAAAACAGAGTCGCGCACACCATGTCCGCAGTAAGGCTCGAACACGCAACTTTTGTGTTGACAGGCAAGTGATCAATAGTAGGTCACTACATTACCCAATCGATCACCGAGGCCCCAACATGTAATGAAAGCTGTCCTGTGTGGAAATTGTACCCGTTGTTGACCTGCTTACCTTATATTTTTTTTTACATAGAAGTGACCTTGAAAGAGATTTGCAAAACGAATTTCTTAAAATTCATTCTGTATGTCCATGGACGGTTTGTCGAGATTTTGCGTAGCATGAACTTAACATTTACAATATAGACTGTCCTATAAACAATTTCGCTGAAAGGGGAATCCATACGAAAATCATTGGTACTATTTTATATATCGGAAATACAGAAATAAAATCTATAGAGATGTCTGTCAGATTATTCCGTATACAATCGCGGTTGATAAACACAAGATATATAGTCAATGTTTAATAATTGATTGTGTGTACAAAAAATTAACTTTAGATGAATTAATTTTATACAACAAGTAAAACTTTTGTCAACTTATATAGTAACCGAATTTTGAAATATGTGCAGACAATTTAGTAAATATGTGTTATCTAACTTTTGATAAGGTGTCATGGTGAACTGATGAACTGAACTTGTTATCTTGTATTTTCTTCCTTTGTTCTAATTTTCAGGAATACCCATCTTTTATCGCAAATCATTACAAAGTAAAATACTTATAAAATGTTTTAAGGATTATTATCCTTTTGTGGTATTTGACATTTATTGATTTATTGTCCAGCGAATATTTAGGAAGAGACTATAAATCAACAGGAAACGGTGTGGGACATCGAGAACACAATTTTTACTCCAACTGAAAAAAAAAGATTAATATTAGCCTTTTGTAGCAGCTAAAATGAGCCTGTATTTGTTTCAAAATTGACAAAAGGAGTGTTTATCATGCAAGGAGCGTGGCATTCTCTTAATAGTTACCTATTAATTGTCAGCGGTCAGGGTTTCCTTATAATAACCTGACCGCTCTGTTGGTCGAGCACTCGCACCCATTCCAATATGGTCCCTGATTTGACGGTTATGTTTAGTATAAGGTATCAAGATTGTCGTTTAATACCAATCTGACTGATAAATAGTTACGCTTATCTTTTGAACAGTTCCGACCCAAGTCTCGTAGTCTTGACTTCCTTAGTTCAGATATGCAATATGTAGTCACAAAGAAATTACCGTAATTCCTAATCATAATAAACTAAAATGTTTTTCTTGTTTTTGTCATTTATGAGACGCAACAAATATTTTTGCACTTGCAGGGCATAAAAGGATTCAGCCGATGTCCACGCCGGGTATTCGGACACACAGAACAGGGTGGAACACAAAAGAACGGGTGAGGTGGATGAAAACATCGTGTTCAGGTGGGTGTGTTATTTTCATTCTGAACGTATTGAAATAGGATAAAAGACAGAAATAAGTTAATTCAACCTTTTGTATGTCCCTTAACTACTAGTACACCAAGTATTGTCTGTTTTTACTGGAGAAATAATCCACAGGAACGTCATGAACACGAAAATTACTTCGGAAAAAGTAGACTTCCAACTTTCGTTGATTGTAACTTCTCGCGAAATGCAAGTTACAAAGTCTTTTTGGTCGATATAGATACCCCAATGCATACTTGATTATCTGTGAAAAGTTGAACTTCTAACTCGACGTAATAATCACAGTATTCTTCATTATCCAAACATAGCTAGCGAAATTTAGACACAACGGACCGCGGGTGATTCGAGATGAAGACCACTAAGAACGCGGGTGTTGGACACACAGAACATGGCGTTAACTAGCAATGAACTGGTATTAAAGAAGTGTCTAATCACTGTTTTATTTAGTTTTCTGTGTCCAACTGTTGTAGAACACCAGTTTAAGTCATGTTGGTCCTATATCTTTGTTATAGAATAAATTTATGTGCACTTACGTATACTAAGTTAACCTCATACTAGTATATTACGGTGGTTACATCGACATATTCTCTGTAGTTAATATATGTGTTTTGTCAAATTCGGGAATAACTTACTGCTTATATATTATTTTTATAAATATAGTATTATTCAGGCAACATTTGACTCAAACACTTAGAACGCGGGTGTTGCACAAACAGAACAGGGTATATGTAAGACCGTCCTGAACAGTTTATCCACTTTCTTTTAGTTTAGATGGAACGACTCCTTCGTGTATTTTAGTTTGATATCTTTTTTTTGTTTCCCATTGGTTCGTGCAATATAAGTTGTCTGTATTTAAGCGTTTTTGGTGCCATGATCAGATGAACAATGGTCTATAATTGTTTCTAAGCAAGTTTCTTTTACGCCAATAAAAGCATTTATATATATATATATATATATATATATATATATATATATATATATATATATATATATATATATATAATATTAGTGATTGACTTGACATAAACCCAATATAAGGACAAGGCTTAGAAACGGAGTATGATGGCGAGGCTCTGCCCAATCTTCCCAGTTTCGTGCCGAGTCCTTATATTGTGTTTATGTCAAGTCAATATACTAATATTATGTTTATCCTGCAAGCTATCCTTAAATATTTCCCCCTAAAAATTTTTGTAATTGTATCCTTATTAAGCCTATACACATAGTGCGCAGTATTTTGGTAATCAACATGATTGACGTAAATTGAATGATGTTTCAAGAACGATTTCTGCTTTTCAAGGTGAATTATGAATACAAAAGTAATGCACGTAACAAGTTTAGTAAAACATTATCAACAGAAATAACATCAAGATACTATTTTCAATCACATAAGTTGTACTGTATTACGAAACTCGTCGATTCGGCGTACAAACTTTTCCTGTATGTTTAATGGCGTTCGCACATATATACAATATTCGTTCATTGTCATAAAATATACAGTTTATTTGTACTAGCCTTAGAAACAGGTAGGAATTCGAGGTTCTATCGAGAATTTCTTACCTGTTTTGCGGCGAGTACAAATAAACTATATTTCCCGACAATGTACGAATATTGTTTTAATTCTGCAACCAGAAAATCCATTTTATACTAATGAAAAGAATTCCGTCGTCATATCAAAATAGCAATCGGAACATCTCTCGGCCATTTCCGTCAAGGGTCGGGAAATAACCGAGGTGATCTGATTTTTGAAAATAGCAAAAAATCCGACCGCACACCAGGAGCCAAAAGTCAAGGGACAGTTACAAATCCGGATACAGACAAACGCAATACAAAAACCAAAAACACAAAAAAACATGAAAATAGCAATCGGAACATCTCTCGGCCATTTCCGTCAAGGGTCGGGAAATAACCGAGGTGATCCGATTTATGAAAATAGCAAAAAATCCGACCGAACAACAAGAGCCAAAAGTCAAGGGACAGTTACAAATCCGGATATAGACAAACGCAATACAAAAACCATAAACACAAAAAACAGAAAGAGAGTAACCCGAACCCAATAAAAACCATGGGTGCACTCAGGTGTTCCGGATCAGTAAGCAGTCTCTGCCTCTAATTAGACACTCGTCGAGTTACTCATTGTCATGTCTAGGGAAAAGTCAAATCCAGGAATAGGAAACACTATGACGCAGCGAAAATGTCAGATCGTATTTGAGACACTGATTTCCAATAAGGATCAATTAAGTCATGGTGACGACCATAGAACTTCTGAACGGATAACATCAACCTAGGTACAACAAACCCTTGTTTGAGTTGTTTAGCAGTCAACAGCAGTGATCGGTCAAGAAAATCGGAATACCTATCCCAGGATCTAGAATAACGTATAAGTTGTGAAATGTACATACGCTGGAGCTGCTGGAATGTTGCTATCAATAAACGGGAAGTTGAAAATAAGAAAGTTGAAGTCATCACGTTTGTACGGTAGAGTCTAGTTTGTAGTTTTCCTGAGTCTATTTCAGAAAAAGAGGCTGACATTAGTGTATTGATGGTATCTTTAATGTCAAGCTCGCAGGGTAAATAGAATGTAAATAGTCACAAAATTTAGCATTGTTGAGTGACAAAACATCAGCAATATAACGGAAAGTTAAATTAAAGGTCTGGGCCAGTGTCTTTTCTTTCTTCTTCAGTAGGCCTTCTGGGAACTCAGCCTCATAAGAGTACAAAAACGGGTCGGCGAGGAGAAGAGCACAATTAGTACCCATTGGAATACCAACAGTCTGTTGAAAAACATGTCAACCAAACATGACGAATATGTTGTCGATCAGAAAATCTGACATATGACAGATTTGGTCTTCGGTATTATATTTAGAGTAATTTATGACGAAGTAAGTTCTGTCATATACGATCAAACACATTGCAATTTTGTTAAGATTTCTCAATATTTGTTTTCTTAAAAGGTAATTACCTTTATATTCAATAAAATGACGAGAATATATGTGCATGTCAATTTTATTTGCTTTAACATACTGCTGTGGGATATCTCTTATTAGTTTCAAAAAACAAAATTACCACTGAAAGCGTCCTCTTAGAGCCGCTGCGAAATTTTAACTCATTTGTTATACATATTAAAATTGAAATCGATTATTGCAATTGGTATCTATGCGAATTAGAACATGGTCAGACCTTATATTTTTCTTCATTTTATACCTCGCTGACAAATATATGGTCTGACAATGTTCTAATTCGCAATAATCTATTTCTTAAACAAAGCTTTGCTATTCGTAGTGTCGTTTTTGAACCGGTAGTTGCAAAATAAATAGACATTCATGGTCTGGATTTGCAGGGTTGCGCCATAATACTTTTAATTTAGGTTGTTTGAAGCGTTTGTTGTAGAAGAGAAAAAACCAACACAGATGAAAATAATATATTTATTTATGGATTAAAACAAAAACACGTATTTGCGCGATTGCATCATTCCGATTTGTTTACATTTGCAAGAAAGGTCAAACAAGTACATTACTGCAATACACAAAAGTAGTTCTTAAAGTGGGCGTGGCTAAAACTCGTTTCATAGCCAGTGGCAGTGAAACACATACAAAATTTAAAGCTGCTCTAATCGAAGGATTGCAGGATAAACATTGTTCCTCTTCTATTCTTGAAAAGAAAATATACGGTTGCTCATTACAATAATAGAAAGGGGACGAAACAGTTTAAATAAAAAAATATAAGCATTTTCACCCGGTTCGTTGTGTTCTCTAAGGAGCACACACCCGCGTTCCAAAGTGTCCTCACCCGCGGTCCGTTGTGTCAAAATTCCGCCTAGTATGTTTGGATAATGAAGAATACTGTGCTTAATACGTCGAATTAGAAGTTCAACTTTTCAAAGATAATCAATTATGCATTGGGGTATCTATATTGACCATAAAAACTTTGTAACTTGCTCTTCGCGAGGAGTTACAATCAACGAAAGTTGGAAATCTACTTTTTCCGAAGTAATTTCCGTGTTCATGGCGTTCCTGTGGATTATTTCTCCAGTAAAAACAGACAATACTTGGTGTACTGGTAGTTAAGGGACATACAAACGACGTTATAAACTTATTTCTGTCTTTAATCCTATTTCAATACGTTCAGAATGAAAATAACACACCTACCTGAACACGATGTTTTCATCAATCTCACCCGTTCTTTTGTGTCCCACCCTGTTCTGTGTGTCCGAATACCCGGCGTGATGTCGTCGCATGTCGCTTTCAGCGCTGTTCTAGATGCGCACAGTATAAAATACAACAGGTCATAACAATCCGGTTATATACGATAAGGTCTACTCCAACCTCGGCAATGGATACGACAACAGCACAGGCGTATTTCACCCTCCAGTGAATGGACTTTATCAATTATACGCCTCTGTGGCAGTCGATGGAGACGATTCTGTTCATGCATTTTTAGAAAGAAACGGCACACCACTGTGCGCATGCACAGCAACACACTATAGTACGGGCTCGTGTATGGTTATTGTACGTCTAGAAGAGGGAGATACAGTTTGGGTAAGAGAGGTATTTGGGAGTCACGTGAGAGGTGCGAAACTTTCGGCATTTACTGGACTTTTGTTGATAGAAAATTAAATTTTACATCGATAGATATACAAGTAAAGAGTGTGTCCTTACTGCGTGCACAGAACATGTGTATGCATGACTCCAACCTAAAAAATTAAAAATGATTGCCATTAGTACTATTACTACTTAGGGTAGTTTGTTTACCATGTTTTCCATCCTCCTCTCCTATTAAAAACTGACACTAAAATAAAGCTGAATATTGCTGCTGAATAATGTCGTTTTTGTTTAACGCCACTTTGTTCAGAAAAAAACAACAAAGCATGAGGACAAAAAATTGTTCAATCTTTATTTTTCACTAGTACTAAACTAGCTGCATATAGACTATCAAAAGGCTCGATTATACATGCAGATTTACATATCGTCAATCTAACTCTTAATATACACTAGATAAAGAAGCTTGTATAGCAATTCATCTGTTTTTATAACTAATGTACATGTGTATTCTATAACAACCTAAATACATAAATATAGGTCTGAGGAAATGTAAAACTTTCCGTAGAGGCTGCTGTAAATGATACTACCTGTGATTACGTCACTAACTGGTGATTTTAATGATAATCCAGAAAGTTTCTAAAATAAAGTGTATTTGTGTGTTGCATGGTCTAGAAAACATAATAGAGTATCCAACAAATTTCACTGAAAATTCATCCTCCGTGATCGATCTAATCATTACAAGTACCACTAATTTTGTGCCATACACCAGGATGGGACCGCCTCGTTCGTAAAGGCTTCTTTGTTATACATTCAGTAATACTTGAACAAGATTGGTAAATAGTCCACGAACAGAGTTTTTAAAACATCGGACGGATTTTGTAAAGCCGGCTTAATTTTGTACTTTTTCTTTTTCGTTTACTCAAAAAGAAATCATCGCAGTTGACATGCATGGAAAATGATATTGTAATTAATGTGTGGTTTATTTACGATGTCTGCTATAGGCGTCAGAATAAGTCTAAATGTTTTCCTTAAAAAATCGGGAGTATTGAGTAAGTTACTAGGTTTCACAGACCTGCATAGCGCGTCCTCAGATGGTGGATAGGGGATGCCCTCTCGTTTGGGTATTCAGGTCATAATACGAAAAGCTTTGTCGCGGACCATAGTTGGTGACGTGTTCAATGAGTGTCACGCTCCTTGCATTATAAAGATCTCTTTCGTAGATTTCGAAAAAAGTATATTTTTCGCCCCTACCAAGACCCTATATTTCCAGTGACATACTCGTCTTGAATAAAGCCGATCGGTAGAAGAAAATCAATCAATCAATCAATCAATCAATCAGTTATTAGTCTGTAGAAACTCGCTTAGCAAAAAATTAAGTGACGTAGTGATCCTATTATTTTTATATTTTTGGAAAAGATTCTGTTTTATCGATACTACTGTAATGACAATGTTTAAACCGATCTTTATAGACCTTAAGAATTAATTACGTTGCGTTAAAAATATTTATTTCTACCATAAAACGTGTCTATCTGCTAAACTGCAGCATTCGCAGACTTTTCTCGCCAGCGTAATTAGGGCCTCGGTGACTGATTGGTTAATCATCTATTATTGCATTGTAAATATACTGTGAACAGGTTGCGGATTTGCCGAATTAATGCAATTTAATTGACAAGGATCGTAGGTTTTAACATGTACTCCGACTTCCTTCCACTCCTACCCCCCAAAAAATAGACACCACTAATTTTGCTGAAAACCCCGAACAACCAAACAATGCAGCTAAATTGCAAGTATATCCGTACTGTTGGGGACAGGTTGGCTTAATATCTACGACAAAAATATATTAATGTAACAAGACACAGAAATAGAATAAGCTAAATCACGAGTTGCGGACATAAAAAAAGATCAATCATGGATTACGAAAATAAAACATTTACCGCGATTCTATTGATGTGCCTTAAATCGAACGGAATTTTTGTTATGGTTTACAGGGCTCGACCTACAGAGATGATCTGCCTGCAAAAAAGTCTGTATTATACAATACAATAAAAATGAAATAGAATTAAATGGGTATATGCAGGCTTTTGTGGTTGGTGGGTTCATACTGCAGGCTCGTGTTCATGCTGCGGATGATGTGGACGTACTAAGAGAGAGAGAATTGATAACTTTGAACATGAGATAAGAGAAATCAAGGACCTAACGTCCCAATACAATGGTAAATACAGGCAATTAAATATATATATATATATATATATATATATTTTTTTTTTCTGTTGAAGTCATGTATCTACTGAATCCCTACAATTTGATTGGTTATTCAAGACGGGGATATCATACCGTATTCCATGTGAAACCCCGGGGATATTGAAACCAGTTTCAAAATGGCGCCTATTCATTGAATAATTTATTTGTTTTACATAATGTAAATAGTTAAACATAATATAATAATTGAAATTAACAAGGGAGATAACCGATAACTTAAAGTGTTCAAAATGGCAAGCAAGCATTTGAATCGCACTTCGAAAGTGAAATTTATCATTAAAAGCTTTGCTGGGAATAAAAGGTCGTCAAAATATTAAGGTTATAAAATTTAAAATGTCATACAAAGTTTCGTTGGAAGCTTAAATGTGTTGAATGGTAGGTTCTCCAATAGTAATGGTCCAAACTATAATAAGTTTTTACTTCAAGCATGAGAAATGTCTATAATCTAATTATATACTCTAGAATATTAGTACAAGAAGACTTCAACAGAATATAATTGTTATTTGGGCTTCACAGGGGATACGGGTTCATATTCCCTGTCTGTATTCTATATTCTATATATATAATATAAAACACAGACAGGGAATATGAACCCGTATCCCCTGTGAAGATCCCGAATAACATATAATATCTGTTTACTTTTTCCCGCTTGTTTTGGAAACTGATTTTTATGCAGAAATTGCAATTGTCAAACTAAATTTCCATCCCATCTTTTTGTAAATGCCACCTTTTCAAAATCATGCTGTTGATAAAGTACGCGACATATCATTTTGCTGTTTTGTGACAAATATTACGTGACAAGAACTTTTCGAACTTGACACTACGAAACCAAAACACATTTCTTTACGGAGTTATCTCCTCAAACACTGAAAACCTTGATACCTGTCAAACCTTGTACCCTGTTGAACTGTAATAGAAAGAGAAAAATTGATTTTGTGGTAAATGTTGAGGGACTGATTCACAAACTATAAGCAGTAAACAATTAGATTCTTCACCATTGGTGCTCAGGGGACATAATAATTATAAAAAACGTCACAGATTCTTATGCAAAAATGGAAATTTTCAGACTACATGTTGATGCAAAATATTTGGAAATGCTGTTATTTTCACATGTACATAATCATGCTGTAGATAAAGTATGCAAGATATCATTTCGGTAGACCAAAATTTCTTGTTAAAAGAATTGAAACGTCAATTCTAAAACAATATGGGAAAGAGACGGAAGCTTCTTTAGGGCCTTAAAACAAAATTGTCAATATTCGTAATCACGAATTTTTAATTCGTTATAAATAAATATTTTATTAGAGTGTCACATATTCGATCAAACATATCTGTACAATTACAATAACAACATAATTAAAAAGATCAAATATCCAGCCTTATGAAGACTTATGAGACACTTATGTATAGACTTCACTTGAACCATAAAAATTAAAATATATACTATAATTGATCACGACTTCACTGTAAAAAGTGCCTACTACTTTAATAATTATAAATAATTATCTATTAATACCTACATTTTCGCCATATTCAAAATGTAAAAAAAGTTAAATATGCAATACATGTACAAAATGTGTTATATTTAAACTTCGGAAACCATTAAAATAAATGCGTTTTGAGCCAATACATGGAATTAATACTTTCAAATCTCTTTTTTGAATGGTATAAAATATAACTTTGTATTAAATAAACAATGTTGGCCACTGAAATGAGTTAAAAATAAGATATGAAAGTGAAGTTTGAATTTCATCACATGACATTATCTGAGAAAATTTACTGTCCATATCAAGAATATCAATGTCAATAATCGAGTGTCTGGCTTTTGTGAACAGTATCGGAAATCATCGTATAAAGGGCACGTCATCAGAAAATGTTTTTCGGTTTCTACATTGTTGGTGTCACAGAACCGACAGAGTCTCTGCTCAACTGGTGTACGCGGCCGGGCATATCGTCCTGTTTCAATCGCCAACGGCAGAGATCCGCTACGAAACAGTGCAACAGTTCGACGCACATTCCTTGGAATTTGGAGTTTGAGATACTGTTCTGTTTGACTTTTCACCCCAGATTATTTCCATTTGGATTGTTATTGTCATCGTGTATATCTCTAATGAAATCATTGTAATCAATAACGTTTAAACGTTCTTTAACTTGTCGCATAACAGTCTTGGTTGAAATAGATGCATCTTTCACTATATCGTAAGCATTAATTGTCTGCACAAAACTAGTGACTGTTGCGTACCAGCCTTTCCGACGGTTTTCAGTACACTCAAATATCTTCCGGGTTAAGCGTACATCGTCCGATCGGAGTATACGGCATAGTAAATGGATGCAAGAAAGGCGTTGTTTTGTGAAGCAAGAATTCCAGCCCATATCTCCCCAAACTGCAGTGTTTGAAGTATATCTACCGACTGACATGAAAAGTTTAGCTGCTTTGTTTTGAACTGAATTAACTATGGAATGTACTTTCGTTCCCCATATTCTGGAACCGTAAAGCAACACTGGTTCTACCATGGATGAGTATAGTTTAGTGTAAACGGCATGTGTCATTCCTCCAGCACCAAGAAATTTTCCGTACAACGCACCGATTGCCCTGCTAGCGGATGTCGATAGCTCACGTATTTGTTTTGGTATATGTTAGGTTCTCATCAAGCCACAGTCCTAAATATTTGTATGATGGAGTAGTAAATAGGTTGTCTAGAACAAACAAAATGAAAGTTACTTCGAGCAATGGATGGGTTACGGAAGTGTACCACGTTACTTTTCGAAGGATTCACGGTCAGCTTCCACTGACTACACCATTCAGATACGACATCTAGCATTCGTTGTAGGCTTGGTTCATCGGGTGCAACCAACGCAATATCATTGGATAGATTTCCTTTAAACTTCGTTTGCGAATCGGAAGGTCCTTAAAATTAATCCATTGTTTCTCTTATTCACATGTTAAGTTCCATTGGTTTTGAAGGGTTTCGTTCCAGTTTATGTAACGACTTCGCTTTTTAAATTCTTTGTCTTACAACAGGCAATTTATCGCGCATTTCATGATGAATTAGCTCTTGAAATGCTTTATACACACTCTGGACGTCACGATCTACTTCGATAAAGCGTTCTATCCTTGTTATCGTGTCTCGTAGTATCTGATCTACATTATCGTCTGCAAGAAAGTTTTCCGGAATGTGCCTCGTATTGCGTCTGATTTTATCTTCGGTCTCGGCTCCAGACTGATCGTGAATTGTGTGTAAGTCATATTTAAGCTCACAAAGTAATACAGAATGATCAGGAATACTTTCTGGCTGGTAATTCGCTGCATTAATGAAATCGGTCATTCGCACGACATTGAAGTCCGATATATAACTCATCTGTTCATATTGAACGCAGATATAATCAACAACAGATTTGCCGGATGATGATATGTAAGTTAAATCGTTTTTGCCAAGTCTTCCATTCAACATGGCGAAATTAACGTCCGATAAGAAATCACAAAATAGATCCCCGTTATAATTTTCAGTGGAATCAATAACTGATCGTGTTGACACGTCGTCAATGCCTTCTATATAGCCCGTTATAACGAATTCCACAATTCGTGATAGTTTTTTTTATAATTCATTATAACAGATTCCATAATTCGTGAACACGGATTTTAAATTCGTTATAACAAATTCCAAAATTCGTTATCGCAGATTTTAATTTGTTACAGACAGATCTGACTTTGATAACAAGGGACAATCAAAACATTCTTGATAGAACTGTCTGCATCCATTCACATTCTAGCTGTTCTAAAACCCACCAAAGAAAGTAATTATCATGGAATAAAGAAAGCAAATTGAAATCCGTGATCTCGAATTCAAAATTTCGTTATTACGAGCTAAATCACGAAATCTAGAATTCGTTATAACGAATTTAAATTCATGATTACGGATACGAGAATTCGTTATAACGAATTAAATTTCGTGATCACGAATTAAAAAATATTTTAAATTCTTAATAGAAGCTTCCGCAGAAAGAATGTCTATTTTTTTTAACAATTCGCCCTTTATGTCCTATGTTTTTAATTACACATATTTGTAACGAAGGAGCCCTGATCATATTTAACAACTTAAGTTTAATCCCATTATGATATTATACAAATATTAAAATTTAAAAGGAAAAGAAAATGACAAATCACCAGCGAAAGAAGCATTGATGGTTATTGAAACAGTGTCCGCTCAGAAACAGCAACATTTGAGAGCTAATTTACTATAAAATTAATGTAGTCTAACGCAATTTTTTTAATAACGAGCACAGCTTGTAGTGGACAGTTGAGCTCTACAGCATTCTATATCACGTGATAAAAATCTGCTATTGCTGATATCATGATTTTTTGTACGGAAGTTGGTATCCTACGAAACTATCAAAGAAGAGCACTAAAACTACGTTTAAAAGTAGGCCTAAAAATAAATCTGACATCGATAAAAAAATGTTTTGCTTTAAAAAAAAGAAACTTGAACGGGAAAAAATATGCAAGATAATGAGAATCAAGCTGTTTTAAAAGGAAAGTGCCATTGATTTGTGTAATGTTTATCATAAAATATGTTTCATAAAATTTAAACGGAGAAACACGGAGGAAATTGCCGGAAATTTCCGAATCGTGACATTTTCGCGAACAGGTCTACAGTGTCAGCAACTATATTGGTGAATATGATGCATCCAGGAACTAAACCCAATGTTTTCTTGGATACTGCCTCTGATCTGTATTTGACAAACAAATGACTCCGGTTAGGAGAAAAAATTTAATTCTTTTCCTGCTCAGTAATAAGGTTCACATCAACTTTCTTACGTATGATGCATCTAGAGATGCTTAGCACAGTGCATGGTTCAATTGTTGCCTCTGACATATATTTTGCGGTTACCTGATTTGGCTATCTAAACATTGTGTACTTATAATGAAGTGATGTAAATAATAACAATACATATTGCAATTAAACATTAAAAACAGTACGTATTTTTGTCCACAAAGAAAAATAAAATTAAAGCTTAGAGACGACTATGCGTTTTAGGAAAGCTTTTACTTGTTTAAAATTAAAATTATCAATTGTATCCCGTCATAAAGCAACAGATATTCAAGTTTTTATAAATTAAAATATTGCCTCTGTTTGAGTAGAGATTTGTTTAATTTGTCATTAGAAAATTCAATCGTCTTTTAAAAATATTTCGGTAATATTTTTCACCAATAAATATATTGGAAAATTAAGCTTATTTATTCAATTATTCAAGACATTAAGTTTTATTTGTCTACGATTTGAAACAAGACGAAACGAAGCAAAAGACAACGAAGTGTGCATGTTGACAAACAATCGCGTTGACTAAAGTCACGAGACCAATGTCTTGACCTTAGACGCCATTAATTGATTTGCCATTCAACTGATAAACTAATTCACATGACATAAACTGACTCTAACCTCGTAGGCTATGTTATACGGTCTGTCTTAAAAGCGCAAAAATAAACCATTTCTCAACACCTTTACGAAAACCTTTACGAGACCACACATAAAAATTTTTTATTCACTGCTGTTATTGAAATCTTGTATGCCAGCCTGTATATCGCTAGGCTGTGTCAATGTCTTGTCTAGCTCAGTGGGCTGTGTTAACGTCATGTCTTGCGCCATAGGCTGTCAAATGTCATGTCTACCGCCATTGGCTGGGTCTGTGTTAGAGTTAAAATAGGTTCAGGATAAGTTTATAAATCACATCCTCCCGATAATCTTCCTGAAAAACGCTGTAGTCTGTGTAAAACGTATAGTCTAACGCCATAGCCTGTGCTATACGTAATGTCCAGCGCATTGGGCTGATTCCGTGTTAGTGTTCGCATAATTTCAGAGTTAGGATATACAACTAAGCAAACAACCTAACCGGCATCAAAGGCTATCTTAAAAATTCCAAAAATGTGAATATTTTCAAAACAAGTTGTTTTAAATATTTGAAAGAAAAATATTGATTTATTGTACTATCTCTGTTTTGTATATATATTTCATGCTGCATGCTACACTTGTTTGTCAATATGTAATTTCTGTTGAATTGTTTTTTTATGAATGTATACATTGTTTGCTATTTAGAGGGCCTCAAGGTAGATTAGTGTAAGCTAATTGAGTTACCCTCTTTAAATAAAGATTATTATTATTATTATTATTATTATCTCAAAATTCTATCTAGCATGTCAAGGTTAATCAAACTTTTATCTAACATAACTCGAACCTCGGGCTATTTTAAATGTGCCGCACAGCGCGCATTTGATTATAAAGCAAGGGGCCTTGGTAGCCGAGAGGTTAAAGTTCGTCAACTGATCACGTGGTCTGTCAACAATGAGATTGCGGGTTCGAGTCTCACTGCGGGCAGGGTGCAGTCGACTCCAATCTTTATTGACAGATTGCAAGTCTCTCCGGCTTAATATCCAATAAAAACTGGTTACTCAAACTTTTACATAACTTGACTCTAACCTCGTAGGCTGTGTTATACGGCCTGTCATGATAGCTCAATTGGCTGTGTTAAACATTCCTCCTATCAATTCATTCAACTGAGGTCTCCTGGTGGTACAGCTGAAATGTCTTAGTCTCAAAACTGAGACATCCTGGTCGTACAGAGAGGAATTCTTTACTGAACAATCACTAGAGCTCAATTGTACTACTGAGATTTCTTGATAAATTCTTGGAAACATAGAATTTCTTAATTCCATGCAGAGTGTGGTAAGTGATATTTTACAAGTAAAAAAAATATGCCACTACCTACTCTGAAGAAGCTAAAATTAAAGAAACTTTCCATTATTTCTTAAAGCGAATTTTTTTACCAATATAATTAGTCTGCTTAAGGGGAGCACAGTTATTGCCCGTTATGTCTCCGGTTGCCTAGGCAATTTCTCACAAATACTCAACAAATATATATTAATATTCTAATATCAACATTGTTTATCCATTTATATAAATATATTTTATGCAAACTAATCTCAATACAAACAACTGTTAATTGTTAATACATGAAAAGGATGTATTACTAATATAGTAATCATATTTAATAAAAAAAACCGGAAGATCAGGTGAAGTCAGTCGTTTCACGGTTCCATTTTTCGATATCTTCAATTGTTTGAGGAAGAGGTCTTTTTCTTGTCTCTGGAAGGAACCAACAAAGGAAAGACACCAAAAGACAACAACTTCCAAAAATAACACCAGGACCCCACTCAATATAGTAAGCCTGAAAGAAATAGATTCATTGTTTACAATTATATCCTGAATATGCTGTTACACGAGGTTCCCGAATATTTGACTACATTTTTTACTTGTTAAATTTAATATTAGTCTGACTATGTATATATATCTTCCAAATGAAAAAATATTTTAAGCATTTAGAGTTAAATGCCACTGATGAGTCTTGAGTAGACGAAACGCGCGTCTGGCGTAGTGAATTTGTCACCTTGGTAATTTTGATTACATCTTGTTGGAACATTTGAGCAAAGCCAAGTAACAGCGCGTCCGCCTGTGGCGGACGGGGAAGCAATATAAATAAAGTTGTTGGTGTGAAAAAGTTTAAGATCAATATGTTATGACTAATCAAAAAGCAGAATTACGATCACGTGACTTGCTTTTTTCGAGAGGTGAAGTGTCATGAGGTCAAAGGGTAAAAAGTGAACGGACGCCCAAGAACAATAATAATACATTTGATTTAATATCAACCTTTATATAAAATTATTTTTAATTTGTATTTAATAAAGAAATTAATTAATATTTTTTCTCTTCGTCTTTTCACACTCCATTAAAGCCCACAAAAATCCAGCGTGTTAATATGCGTTTAAATTTGCGCTGTGCAAATAAAAAATATATAACATTTTTATACAAGTTGTTTGATATACAATTTTACAAACTGCAGCTCATCTCTGTCGTTCTTAAATACTTAAATTGCACTATAAAATAATTTTATAAACAAACAGACGGCAAAATCTGATAATAATAAGACAAAATTTGAAAGGTGAATTTCCCATTTAAAACCTTGTTCCGAACCCATGTCCAATTTACCACCCTGTTCCGAACCTCAGTCCAATTGTTTTTAGACTAATCAAGAAACAGAATTACGATCACGTGACTTGCTTTTTCGAGAGGTGAAGTGTCATGAGGTCAAAGGGTTAAAAGTGAATAATATACCGACTGCGTCGGAAAAAATTACAACCAAATCAGAGGCAAAATAATCTGAACTGGTCACTGCTTAAATGCAAGTCAATTCTGCCGCGTTTTACCAAAACATGTATGTTGTAATGGGTAGTTTATAGTTGGATACAAACACACGAAACATAAAGTTTCTGAATTCTTTTAGTTACTTGAAGCTGAACTCAAATTCTAAGTCAAAGTTTAACTCGAAGTTAAACTCGAACTCAATATTGAACTCAAAATCCTACTCGGACTCTCACTCGAAAATCATCTCGAACATTAACTCGAAGTAAATGAATGAATGAACTTTATTCTCACAAACTATTTACATAGTTACAGAGAAACTTGTATATACAATATGAAAATCAAAATCAATAAAGCATGAGTGATAACAATGATTGTATAAAACAATTTTAGTAAACGAAGAGGACTAACTTTAACATTGATAATTTACAGAGCTTTTCAACAACAATAATTTTATCTGATTTGGAGAGATAACTGAACTTATAAGAATTTGGATATTTCTGACAATATTCTGGGAGTAGTTTTTTCTTTCAATTTGGAGAGCTTTGCATTCCATAACGTAATGATACTCATCGCATACGTCACACGAGTTGCAAAGATGGCAAGTTATCTCTTGACGTGGTACACCTTGCCATTTTGCCATCTCGACTGGTAGGCGATGACTACAACATCTAATTTTAAAAAAATGTAAATAGCAATTTATCAGGTAAAAAATTAAATATTTTTCAAATTTGGTATCTTTCTTGAAAATTCTTAACATTTTAGATGATTCTTGGATTTGTTTAAACTCGATGTTTGAACCACGCCCGTACTTATGTCCCCGACCTATATTTCATGTCAGTTTTTTTATATTATAAAGCAAATGTCTATATTTTTATCACTATATTGAACATGTTTTAGAATTAACATTAATCAATATTTGTGGTGGGAGTTATGCCCCATAGAATTATAAATCATAAGTAAAATTGTGTTGTCTTGTCAAGGGTACAATACTTGTGAGATTTTATCAAATTGAAATCCAATATTTACATTAATAATATCTTGAAATAAAATTTATAATAAGCACGGATCTATTTTTTCGAGTAGAAATTATGCTGATTGGAAATGTAAATTATATAAATATTGACCGGCAAATGCCAGTATTATCACGAATTGTTTAGTTTTAAAGGATTCGTGTCCTTAAAAAAGTGAATTATACGTGAAATTGTATTTGCTAGATGTCTTGTCAATTTTTTATAAAATTTATATCAATTTTTATATCAACAATATCAAAGAGATAAGGTAAATGAACATCACAAGATAAGTTTTATCGAGTTTTTCTGTCTCTTTGTGTGCTTACCAATAGGGAGGAAAAGGGGGCGATAATTCCACCAATATGTGACGCTGAAGATGCAAGTCCTAGTCCTAAGTTTCTATAAAGAAATCATTATTAAATTTAGTCATGTAATATATATCTGAAATATATCATAAACAATTCAACAGTTTTCTCTGTATATTTACTTCTGACAAGAACAAACCAAACAATCACTGGGAATAAACAAAGGAAAATAAAGACGACCAACACGACATAAGACTGCGACAAGGAAAGCAGCTTCTACTGTGGCAATCGTAGTGTTACTTAAACATTGTCAAACTCACTAAATGAGTCGTTACTATAGTAAAATTGAGGAGAGTGTAAACAAATCCGTAGACATCGGCGAAATAGAACTGCTGAAGAGAAGACGACAATTCAAGATACTGTCATTAATTCCTGTGTCAGTACTTTACTCGCTGGTCACAATCCTCTTCGTACACCACGGACCGTAGTATGTAAACGTGTATGGATAGTGCATCGTTCCTTGCAAATGTGTCGCAAATTTCAAAAAAAGAGTAAGCGAATTGTACCCGCCACAAAAGTCTGAATTGTCTGCCCCGATATATCCAACACTATCAGTCAATGTTGTCTGTCCAGTTGCAATTTACTAAATTTATTTATTATTTGTTTTTTTTCTGACTTGAAATTATCTGAAATACTGCCCACTTTACGATAAGCAACAATTCAATTAATCAATTAATCAATCAATCAACTATCCATCTATCCATCCATCCATCCATCCATCAATCAATATAGATTGGACATTCATACCTAGAATATTGTACTAACTCAGATACATAAAGGGCACTTAATTGCTACCAAATACTTTTAATGTTTATAATGTTCAAGATTAAATCAAACTCAAACATGACTTTACATTTGACCCTTTTTTTTCTTTTTTTTTGTAAACTCCAAGGTTTCTGAAATTTAATTTTTTTATATAACTAAAATGTCAAAAAGTAACGATATCTACTTAATGACAAACTTATATTTCGTCTTCTGTTGTTGAAGCAATAGTTCGGTTCTTGTGATTTCTGGTACCTTAAATTGGTAGGGTATGTTTCCGGTAGGTAAACAAAAATAGTGTTGTACGATCCTGTTATACCAGTCTTGGCGATAAAACTGCAGGCGATAGCTGCTGTCTGGAAAAACTCATGGGTATCTGAAATGTTGAACAGTTATTTGAAATACAACATTAATGCATAAGGCAGATTTGCAGTAAATACACTCATTAAGCAAACTATTCTATTTTTCTTGACGTAATCAGGAAGTAGGTAATGAAGGATGAACTCGTTACAATGTACACTAATCACCAAATGCGAACTTAAGGAAGCCGGGAAATGTTGGACGGAATTTTTTGGAGCGTATTTGTGGCAAAGAGGATGTCCAAGAAAACTGGAAATTACTTACATCGTACAATCTATTAGTAGAAACCACCATATGAAATATCAAACCATTCTGAAAGACGAGAAATGTCATTAAACTGTTGATACACATATGCGCGGCAGGCAGGAAGTAGGGACAGATCGGTTTGAAAATCATGTAAAACTTATAATCTGGTAGCAAAAATTGCCATACCAAATATAAATATATTTCAATTTACAGAAGTCGAGAAATGTAACGTCAAAGTTATCGTGACGCACAGCGTCAAGCAGGAAGTAGGGCAGACAGGTTTTAAAAGGTGTACAATCTGTTAGTACAAATTGCCAAACCAAATATCAAAATATTTCGATTTACAGAAGCCGAGAAATGTAACACCAAATTGTTCACTTTTTTATACTATTTGTATGGATACTAGTGTCCGTCCGTTCGTCGCGCCGTCTGTCCGTGCCTCGATGGTTTCCAGATGATAACGCGTCAACAGAATTTGTTTAAAGCTTTTACGTACTATAAATAAAGATTAAGTTCAATGTTAAGCACAATCCAATTAGTAGTTTTCGACTTCCGCAAATTCTTATTTTTTTTCATCAATTTATCCAGATGTTAACTTAAAAACGCGTCAAAGATTTTTTTTAACATTGCAAAGCTCTGATGTAATATAAAAATGAAGATCGAGTTCAATTTTCAGCACAATACCATTTGTAGATTATAAGTTCTGCCAATTTTGAAATTATTTTTATAGGTCCAAGGTCAAGGTAAAAATTGCCTTCAGAGAGGATCTGTTATCATGCTAATCTGCTACAGGTTGATTTGTAATTCAGTAAAAATGTGTTCATGAATAACAAAAATGCAACTTCCGGGGTATTATTTAGTGTCCCATTGAATGTATATGTACAAATGAAAATATAAATTTGGTATCTTTCTTGAAAATTCTTAACATTTTAGATGATTCTTGGATTTGTTCCAAACTCGATGTTCGAACCACGCCCGTCCTTATGCCCCCGACCTATATTTCATGTCAGTTTTTTTTATATTATAAAGCAAATGTCTATATTTTTATCACTATATTGAACATGTTTTAGAATTAACATTAATCAATATTTGTGGTGGGAGTTATGCCCCATAGAATTATAAATCATAAGTAAAATTGTGTTGTCTTGTCAAGGGTACAATACTTGTGAGATTTTATCAAATTGAAATCCAATATTTACATTAATAATATCTTGAAATAAAATTTATAATAAGCACGGATCTATTTTTTCGAGTAGAAATTATGCTGATTGGAAATGTAAATTATATAAATATTGACCGGCAAATGCCAGTATTATCACTAATTGTTTAGTTTTAAAGGATTCGTGTCCTTAAAAAAGTGAATTATACGTGAAATTGTATTTGCTAGATGTCTTGTCAATTTTTTATAAAATTTATATCAATTTTTATATCAACAATATCAATTTTGAAATTATTTTTATAGGTCCAAGGTCAAGGTAAAAATTGCCTTCAGAGAGGATCTGTTATCATGCTAATCTGCTACAGGTTGATTTGTAATTCAGTAAAAATGTGTTCATGAATAACAAAAATGCAACTTCCGGGGTATTATTTAGTGTCCCATTGAATGTATATGTACAAATGAAAATATTAATTAAAACAATTAAAAATGTTAATTGACATATATATACTTAATCCATTTTATTACACTTTATTTGCAAGTGTGTTGTTAACGTAACAAATCGAAAAACGTGACCTGTATACTTAGAGACCTTAACCTGTTTATATCTTTTTTTTCCTCGTGTCATACTACTTTTCATTAATGATCGGTTTAGTCTAGCCTCTAGTCTAGGGTCGAGACAAATTAAACTACTGAATTAAATTAAACGGTCTGGTGTCTTGTATACCCGTTAAATATAACACATGATTCATACGTGCAAAGTTCACTGATTATTCTTGTTCACCTTTTTCGTGCAGCGTTCTCTTGTTGACCCAAAGAGGTTTAACCAACAACTAATATAAAACGAATTCGGTTATCGAACATTTAAATTTTATTAACACGAACTTTTGGCATGTTTCTGTAAATTGATCAACGGTCTGTCAACACTGGGGTTGCGAGTTCGATCCCTACACCCGTCAAGATGTGCTACGCTAGTCCTAATAGTAACCTGTTGTCAGTCTTCCTGCCAAAGTACTCATCTAGTACTGTCTTTCCATGACAACTTAAGACAAAGATAGAGCTAAAGTAAACACAAACAATTATGTCATATGACTACAAAGTCCAAATGTTTTGCCTTAATGTCATGTGATTACCCCATTATTAATTCAAATAGACTTATGCACAGTACTTTGTGACATGTCAGAGTATTTAGTGTTTTGGAAAATCAATTACCTTTAAAACGTATAAGTACAATTGACAATATCATAGGTATTCCTGCCAGCAAATGGAATCCAATAGTTAGTTTTCGTCTACTCACTCTGATAAAAAAATGAGTAAAACATGTAAGCTTGACATATTACTTGTTGATGAACAAAAGAACACTGTTCAATCTCTATAAATCAGCCAACAAAAAATATAAATTATAAAGTAAATTTTTAGAACTTCTACATGTGGGGTAGTTAATCGCGTTACTTGTAAAAAGCATCGCAATACATTTGAAAAGTAAGCCGATGCTTTTTATTTCATGCTTGATGTTTTCATCGCCACATTTACTGTAATGTTAAAATTTACGGCACTTAAAACTCGATGTTTTTAAATTTTAAAGTAATTTTCTGTTTATAACAAGTAGATGCCCTAATCGGATTCGACATACATTTTTTGAATTTGTGTAAAATAATTGTCTTCAAAATATATGATTTGTCATTCTAATAATTTTGGTTTGATCGTCAGAGACAAGTCTTTATAGCGGCAGTGCCAGTTAACTGACTATGAGTGTTGGTAGTCTTCTTCCAGTTCCAGTTAGGGTATAGGAAATCGTGTGCTAGTTATTCCAATCTACATATATTACCTGACCACCTTTTTGTCAATGAAATTCTCCTCTATGGGTTTATGCCATAACACCTATCATTTGGTTTCAATTTTAAATGTTTATCGATATTTAGTTACCACGTTTCCGGTCAATGCGATGACACTCTACATTAAATTTTGGGAATTTCAAAACTATAAAACTCATTACATATATTTAATTAAATATTTAAATGAATTTTTACCAAACTTTCCCCACCAAAAAATTCCCTAAAAACAAAAAGAAACAACAAACAAACAAAAACCAAACCAACAGTGTCATAGCTGGTCATTATTATAGTTTACCTGTTAACCAGCAACAGATACACAACGTTAGATGGCATTTCTACCAAGCCATTGATGAAATAATTTAAGAATCTATTGCCTTTTAATTGTACTGATGATAACAACAGTCCATAGTAGGTAACACTGTTAGTAAACCTAAAATAGTCAATGGGAAAACTCGTAAAAACGTTATCTCCATTATTTCATCCTCCCAAGTAAGAGGTCCCAGGGACAGTCTATTATAGACTGTCCCTGGAGGTCCTAAGTCCACGTGACGGAGCAAACTTGGGAGGATAAATTATTTGTGAAAAGAAATATTAAACACTCAGTTGTTTGTATGGTGTGTTGAATCGTTACAGTAGATAATGATGTTGTTTTGAATATGAGAGAATTTGTTCTGAATGGTAGTTTTCGCCCTTGGCTAGGTGTTGTATGTACGCTTAGGTTGATAGCAGCTCCAGTAAAGAAGGCCTGTATGAATTGGATGCAACTTCAGGCCCAAATACACTGTTCATTCATGTTCAAGACAGTAGGTCCAAACTGTTTCTGTATATTGCTGTTTTGGGTTTTTAGACCCAGTTTGGTAGGATCAAAAGATCTAGTTTAGGTTGATCACCACGTCACAGACTATTGCAGTGCATGTATGTTGGTCATAACGCATGCAGTCACCGTGTCATATTTAAGGTACTTTCTAAATTTGGTTGAGTTTTTATAGCTTTGTTTCATATCATTGGGTACTCGGTGACCGAGTGGTTAAGGTAGTTCGTCTACTATTAATCACGTGGTCTGTCAACACTGAGGTAGCGGGTTCGAGTCTCACTGCGGGTAGGTGCACTCGACTCCAATCTTAATTGACAAGGATTTCCAATTTTCTTACTGAATGACGGGAGTTTTCTCCTGGTATTCCGGATTCCTCCCCATAACAACTGGACGCCATGATATAGCTGAAAAATTGCTGAACGTGGCGTTAAACACTATTCAAAAGAACAAAGAAACATCATTGTTACAGACCTGCTTAACAAATCAGTACATGAGATTGTCAAAAGTATGTTAAAAGGATGGTACAATTAAACAGATCCTAACATAAAAGATTTAAAATGCATCATTTTATGGGTAGTGCATGCTGGATTATAAGATTTCTTTTTAAATACTAAATTTCTCACCAAATAAACATCCATATCAATGCGATCTTTAGCAGAATTTTATTTCTCAGTATATCTAAAACACTTGAGTTGGTTCTACCATGTGTAGTCGATTCATCCGGATTATTTAGACACAGATCATCCGATGTAACTGCTTCGTCGTAAACGTCGTCAATGCCGTTTTTTACTACCTCCAAATTTATAGTAAATGTATTCAATAATGGCAGAATAGTCTCTGGATCTTTGTGATTTTTCTTTGCAATTTTCTGTATTAATATTTTGGCTTCCTTTATTTTACCATTCACTATAAGCCATCGTAAAGATTCATCACAAAACCTGAAAAAGAAAATTACTTATTTTTGAAAATGTGTTAAATGTAATAATTGATTACCATAACGAATGTTGCTGAATAGAAAACGCACTAAATGAGCCTTGTAAATATTTTATCATATTCTAATGTGTTAAAATTACAATAAATTTAGTTCGCACATGCGTAAATTAATTGTGGTTGTAGTCGGTTAAATTTTGTTAAAAACACATAATTATTGCTACTTTTAAGAAAATTGTTATTTTGAGTCTGAATTCTGAGATTTGCACGATTCAACGTACTGCCATTAAATTATATTTATCACCACTCTAAATTATGACGCGCGGGAGGTACGTGAAACAGCCACTCACTCTCGCATATGCCGCTTCACTGTACAGACTATCGTATTTTTCATAATCAGAATCGAAATAATTCATGGATTCCATACTTTATTGTCGTTTTAACATGGGTGGTTATTATATTCATGATATTTTACCCCTCTCTATCGCTCGGGGCAAAATATTCACTAATACAATGCCCACCCATGTTAAAAAGGACAATAAAGTATAGTATCCATGAATTATTTCTTAAATCAAGATGTTTAGTTTTAACATATTTTGTTTGCTCAAATATGCAAATAGGATAAGACACAAGTTAATAAAATTTATTAATGAACATCTTAATTGGGTTAAGACAATATAAAGTTTTTGATGACCATATTCAGTACTTTGGAACTCTTCTATTTGGGTTCTTTAATCCAGATTTAAACTTAAATATTTTGTTAAAATTACGGATTGATAGATCTAAACGGTTCCACTGTCGAATAGTTGATGGTATGAAAGATTCATCAGTCAGAGAGAGTCTACAGAAGAGCGTCATAATATTGTTACCATTCTAGCATAGGGATATGCTGATGCTGAGTATCAGGAAACATTTGTAACTTTCTGCGTTTCCTGTCGTCTTCCAAGACTCCCGCCCGATTTCAGTAAAACATTAATTACGTTTATAAAAAGTGGCAGGCCTTTGACAATTCTAGCAGCTTCAAGCTGTAATTGTTCAAGTTTATTGCAGTAGCCCACCCCCACGTTGTCCCAAACGTCACATGAATTTTCAAAAAGTGGTCTCATAAAGACTAAATATAATTTTTCTAAGTTTTTCAAGTTTATATTTCCTGAATATGTTCATGTGCTTTGAAACACTACATACAATATTATCAATTGTGTGTGTTCCATTGCATCACTGCGAAAGTAACGCATATATTTTTATGGAGATTAGTTACAGGTATATTAAATGTCATTAAGTGTAAACATCAGTTCTTTCGGGTTAAATGACCATTTTTTGACTAGTCGTTTAGCTATTTCAAATCGTTATCAATAACAGTCCGCAATCAATCAATGCAGGATCGCGACTAGAATAGCTGGAAGACGTGTCACCAGCAAAGTCTACATAGGGAACGAAGTTTTTCAGCTACAGTGTATATCGTTGATATTTTTAACAAATAGTTTATGACACTGAGGGACAAATGGCAGTATATGGACCGGTTGGTGGCCCAAAAATCTATATGGTCCATATATTTTTTTGTTGCCACCAACCGGTCCATATACTGCCATATGACCCAAAGTGTCATGAACTATTTGTTATATTATACTTGTACTTTTTGTAAGGTTCTATACTCACTTATTTTCTCTATATGCACAACATGTACTGTCATGATTGATCATTTTACGTTATTTTTGTTCTGAAACTCATTTTGCATATCAGTTATTTGTTGTAAATAATCTTCACTGAGATTACTAATCACATATTTGGTTATTTGTATTTTTCGAACAGATGTGTAAATACAATGTAAATTTTATCTAGAAAGCCAGACATGTATTGATATATAACATTATTTCTTTGCGTATGGTTAACAAAATACTTAAAAATAACACGTTCCATTACCTTGCGGACACGGCTAATTAGCGATATTTTCATATGGTCACCCCTTTTTGAATATTGCAATAACATTTGCAATCTTCCAACTAGATGGGTATTTGCATTGATGTAGAGATTTTGTTTAAAAAAATCAGTTGAAATGGAATTGCTACTTTTACAGGACAAAGTTTTAACATTTTGTGGCTTATTATGTCTGGCCCTGACGCTTTATTGCGTTCAATAGTATTTACAATATCAACAATTTCTTCTATACGTCGCATTATTGTATTATAGGGAACAACATGGACATTGGAAAGTCTCGAGTGCTTCGATATCAATAAAAATAATGTATTGCACAAATTACTACGGATACAAATAATTTTTTTCTAGATACAATAAACAATAATATAAGCCAGTTTTGTAAATCAAATAGAAATTTTTCTAAGATAACAACAATCATTTAAAACTATAGCTGACAATAATATATACCAGCTTCGTGATTCTGAATTAGGGAAATATGAACATTAACATAAATACACAATACGTACATTGTAGTGTTTAAGAAAGTATCCATATTATAAAGGGATGTTATGGAGGCTCAACAGGTAGCTTTTTATTATATATATGAGGGCGACTAATATTTGTCAAATGATACACAGTAAAGGCTCAGTTGTAACTGTTTAAATGTTTTTGTTTAAATTTTATTTGAATTTTATACTTGAATCACCGTTCATGTTTTTCAATGTCATAAAAGTTATAAATAATTATTCGACCATCAGCTGTCCAGTGGGAATGTATTTGCTTAGTGATGAAGATTCCATTTAGGTTCCCTTGTATATGCCATGCTTCGTTCTATAGGAGAGAAACCTCACAATTTTAATAACCTGTGATTCGCCATTTTGTTTTGTTTTTCCAATGACATCGCTCCTACCAGTGTTATTAAAGCTTAGACTTAGTTTATTATTACACACATCTTGGACCAGATCATTTGTTGACTGGATGAATTATTTTATAATGCTCACCCAATGGTACTTTGATGTTGTGGAACCTTAAACTTGTTCTTCGCGAATATTGTTCCTGGTTTAGTCTCGACTCTATTATCCGAGTCTACAGTCATATTATATAATACTAGTATTTCATGGTCGCGCTCGTTTATGGCGATTTCGTGATTTTAATCTTTATTTTCTAACTCACTCACTTGAATAAATTGTTTACACATTTTTATTTTGTGATAATCAATTATTTTCTGGTAGTATTCGCCGAAGGCTTTATATGAGTGTTAACACATTTATTCGACGATCGGTTTGTTTTGCTGGAAGATTATCAGGACTGTATTGGACGTGCTCCTTATTGCAAATGGAGGTTTGGGTAGACATAGGAGGTTGAGAACTAGAATATTGACGTTCTGAATATGCATAGTTTTTGTCACTGGAGGCAGACATTATGTCTCCCTTTTTTTACCTTAGTTGTGAGCAATAGATCCACTTCTGCATATTTTGAGTTAATATAAATCTAAAGTACAGTCTATATGATTTTTAACAATTATCCAATTCAATATTCCATTTCTCAAGTGAGCTTGGGGCTGCACGAATAGCGGTTCTGCACAACCAGAACGGTCTGGACGTGAATCGAGTAGAACGGAACAGTGTTCATGACATGTTCTTCCTGTGCCGATTTCAGAGGTAGTGCAGAGAGAACAGTGCATCGATTGGCGCTTGTTTTTTTGAGGACTTGGTATTTCCCATAAATATGCCACAGATTGTATAAAAAATTTAAAGAATTTGTTCAGGCCCAAGGCAGCCGATAATTGAATAACTATTTCCTGTCCGGAACATGTCCATAACCAAACGGTTATCGATGTGTGCCAGAAAATCCAGAACATGCATGGCCAAGACAGACGAACCGTGCAGCCCCAAATTTACATGTCCGACATTAGCCACTCATGCACTAACAAGATGCCTTATTCAATTGACATTTTATAAGATTATGTTTTCATTTAATGAACATTAAATCAAATATTTTATATAATTATGAGAATTATAAAGGAAATATTTGATTTCTATTTTAAGACACTTCCATCAATTTTAAAGCTACATGACAGCGTCCAGTGTGTTTTCAAGAAAACCCTTATGTTCTCTGACAGGAAAACAAACAAGGTTGAAGTCGAAGACACATTTCTCTTCATTCATTACATGCCCGAAGCATAATAAAATAATTTAAATGTTTAGTCCATAGGAACTGTTCTGAATAATAAAGCTGGTTATAACCCTTATTATTATAATGACCGTTTTACCTATATGTATGACCATTTATGATGCTAATATTTATATTACATATGTACATATATTTTCTAAATGTATTTATCAAGGTAAAGGGGTTAATTACTGTGTGCAATCAACCAGCATAAATATTTGGGAATGAAAAACAATGGACAACAAAAACATAACGACAAATACGATTTTGTATTGTCCACGTGACCTCATGTCAAGAAAGTGTCGCTAATAAAATTCTAACCATCAAAACGCAAGGAACGTTGAGGTTCTGCATTCACTATTTATATCATAGCCGCGGCTCATTTCTTGAATAAGTAACGGTGTTGGCTTTTTTAAAGTCTATGAATGACATTTATAGACAACATGTAGAAGAACATTGTATTGAAAATTGTAAAACCTGTCTTGACTTACCAATATGTGAGAATGTAAATCGCAGAGACTATTCCCGTCGCTAAATGTAGATATCTCCACGAATAGTTACGGAGACCATACCCAAAGGCAGTAATCGTAACGACATTTGTACTCCAGCAAAATGAACCAAATGCTCCAAGTCGGGAACGATATTTTCCGGGAAACATTTCGAAAATGTAAATGTACATAACCATACCAGCTCCCTGAAAGAAATAGGCATTTCATCTTATATAATGTGTTGAGAATCTTATTTATAATTTAAAACATGTGTAAATGCGTGTCACAAAGTTGTTTCTGATGTTCTGGGTATGGCATAAAAAAGGTGGCAATTAATTTGAAAAAAAAATCCATTGTTTCCAAATTTAATTAATATTTAATTTATGTGCTAAATACCTGGAAAATGCCATTGTTCAGGCGAAATAAATCAGTATGAGGTGTTTTGGATTTGAAATATATTTGGTGATCAGCTACACCTTGCACCGTGTAATGGTTAAGATGAGAACATTTTAAAATTTAAATTTTAAAATTCTAGTACCGTATATTAGTTAAATAAAGTAATGAAAAAAATCAGAAATGCTCACTATTTGGTACTGCCACTTTCCACTCCAAAACAAATATATTTAAAATACCGATTGCACAATGGCACTATGTGACAAAGGTTCTGTGAAAGTTTTATCAAATTCTATTCAATAGCATAGGTGGAGTTGCGGATAAGAGATTGGTACCTCCTAGGTCAAAGAATGGCAAAAGTCCATGTTTTCCCATTGGAAAACTCAAATATAATTGCGATCATAATGTTAAATACCATGTGCACAAGTGTGGAAATGAAATTTAATTAAGTTTTATCAAAATCCAAGTGATACAGACGGACAGACACCCTAAATATCCCCTACTTTTAAGCGGATGGTATAATTGTTTTACTTAAGAAGTATTTAAGAAATAATTCATTGGGGAAGGATTAGGAATGTATGCTAGTTTTACAAATGGCGTTGTAGGCACGTCATATTAGAATTCGAATTTCTGAACAGGTTATACAATATAACCTGTTTGGGGTCTGTTTCTGCTATATAAACAGCGAATTATGAATGTTGTAAACAAAACCAGGCTATAGAGTATAACCTGTTTAGAAATTTGAAATATTCCTTGTAATTCAATTTTAATGGTAAAAATAGCGATGACGTCGTTGAACTATTTGAAGTTAAACGCCGTAATGATATGTCACTGTGGTCATAATTTCGTATGACTTGGGGTGCTTCATTTAATAGGCCAATCAGACTTTAGCTTGTAGCAGATTACACACTCTCACCTTGCAAAGTCGAATTAATATACGTTTGCTAATTTTAATACAAAGGTGCCCGTTTAGTTTCTTACCTCAACGCAGAGTCCAGACAAAAACCTCATAGCTGCATACATATGATAATTTGGTGACAGTGAAATTAAAGTAGTTGAAAATAGCATAACGGTTCCAACTGACACAAATATCTTCTTTCTCCCATATCGATCTGCTAATGGTAGCAAAAGCAATGCTCCTGAAATTTGTCCCATTGTACTCAATGACTGAGTAAATTCCCCTTTACCAGATTTGTCGCATACTAAATTCCACTACAATAAATGTAACCAAAATCAGGTATAATCTAAATTTGGCTTTATTCTTTTATATTTATAAGTTGTTTGTGTGAATTATAAGTTTATGTGATAAAACACGATGGTATTTCATGGTTATTCAGGCAAAGTTGTTATCACTCAGTGGCGGAAATACACATAAAAACAACCAATTATAACTGTTACCGGAATGTTCATTTATTGATTAAACGTCCAGCAAGGAATATTTCGCCTATTAAGGAACTTCACTAAGGTAAAGGTCTCACCAGTTGACCTGGGTTCCTCTAATGAACACTGAACTCTATGATATGGTACCAGTTGACCTGGGTTCCTCTAATGAACAATGAACTCTATGATATGGTACCAGTTGACCTGGGTTCCTCTAATGAACAATGAACTCTATGATATGGTACCAGTTGACCTGGGTTCCTCTAATGAACACTGAACTCTATGATATGGTACCAGTTGACCTGGGTTCCTCTAATGAACACTGAACTCTATGATATGGTACCAGTTGACCTGGGTTCCTCTAATGAACACTCAACTCTATGATATGGTACCAGTTGACCTGGGTTCCTCTAATGAACACTGAACTCTATGATATGGTACCAGTTGACCTGGGTTCCTCTAATGAACACTGAACTCTATGATATGGTACCAGTTGACCTGGGTTCCTCTAATGAACTCTGAACTCTATGATATGGTACCAGTTGACCTGGGTTCCTCTAATGAACACTGAACTCTATGATATGGTACCAGTTGACCTGGGTTCCTCTAATGAACACTGAACTCTATGATATGGTACCAGTTGACCTGGGTTCCTCTAATGAACACTGAACTCTATGATATGGTACCAGTTGACCTGGGTTCCTCTAATGAACACTGAACTCTATGATATGGTACCAGTTGACCTGGGTTCCTCTAATGAACACTGAACTCTATGATATGGTTGAAACATTGCAGAAATGAGCAATAAACCTTAAACACAGAACAAAGAACGATCTTTTATATATCAACAAGGATACACAAGTATTGGATCTAGAAGGTAAAGTTGACACCACTTAATTTACCTCAGTAACAATTGTATCCTGATTAACATCATAATTGTAGCCATTTTCACAGGGCAGTACCATGAGGACAGTCGGTGATGAACCGTTTGTGTTATTGGACACAACACTGATGTCACAGGTATCTTCTGTTAGCTTTATATCGGATTGGTTAACACCGAAGTGGTTTTCTAATGACCAAGACTTGTTTGATGGAGGTTTGCAAGTAAATGGTGGTCTATACCCTGAAACAAGAAGGTAAGAAATTTTTAATTCTGTGGGGACCTTGGTGGCTTACAATCAACTATCCACCAACGACTGTCAGTTGAACTTAGTGTCAACACTGAGGTTCCGAGTTCGACCCTTACGTAATGTACTTAATTCCAACATTAACTGATAAGGATTCTCAGTTTGTGACTTTGTCTTAATTCCTCCGTAAAACTGAACTTCACAATAAAGGCGAAAACACTGATGAAATTTACGATAAAGAGTAAAAACAAAATCAAATGCACGTATCCGATTGTGGCGTATTACATTTTTTTTATATTTTTCTCATCAAATAAACTGGGTATGTACCAAAAGAAATGGTTCTTTTTTATTCTTTTAGTGTTTGTTTGTTTGAATGATGTTTAACGCCAATATCAGCAATTTTTCAGCTATATCATGGCGTCCAGGTTTTTATTGAGGGAGGAAACCAGAGTACCAGGAGAAACCCTCGACTTTCGGTAGGAAAACTGGCAATCCGTGCCAATGGAATTGGAGTTGAGTATATACACCCTGCCCGCAGTGAGACTCAAACCCGCAACCTCATTGTTGGCAAACCACGTGATCAATATTAGACGAACTACCTTTACAACTCGGCCACCGACGCCCTAGTTTTTTAGCGTCATTTGTTCATTCTTTCGGATCGGAGTACATGTTTAGCCATAGTTGAATTTATTCATTCGCTAAATGAATGCAGCAAATTTTATTGTACAGAAAATTTTATCTTACATTGTACAGCAAATTCAATCTTATACAAACTTCCGCAGTCAGTAACTCAATTAAACTGTGATTTAACGGACAGCTCGAATATTACAATAATAGAAACAAAAAATACATATACATGTACAATTATAGCATAAATAAAACAACCTGTAGTTCAATATTAATGTATGGTATATAGAGAAGTGATTTTTTCGTGTCTACAGCCCTATACCTTTTCGATCGATTATTCCCTTTGAAAATGATGTTTCCAATTTTTTCCTCCAAAAATTTTCGTTCTTTTTTAACATTGGGTTATGGTCAATTAGAGTCACACTGAGTTTGCTAAGATTTCAGATATTGCGATATCGTGTGTTCGTAGATGAATATTAAGGGCTAAATGTGTCGCTTCTGTGCCCATTAATGCATTTGCTGAACCCCTAACATATTGCAGATTACATATACCGCACCGTAACGTGTATATGATGTTGTCACTTTTGCAATTCAAATTTGTTTGAATGTCAAATTGTTTGCCATTTGATATGCTGGTGAAGCACTGTGTGTGTTGCATGTACGTGTCATACAACGACCGTCACCACAAATGCTACATTGAATTAGTTGGCTGCTACATGACGATCAACTGATGTTTTAAAAACAGCGACGGAAGGATCCGGAAATATTTTTGAGAGTTGATGTTTCTCAAATGTTGTTTTGTGACTTTTTTCCTATCTAAACTGATTTTTTTGCAGTAACTTTTTTTCCTGTGCCTTTTTTACCGTTTATCTATGACACTTGCAAGATAAAGTCATTATCATAAAAAATTATATAAAGGTAATATATTTCATAGGACAAATTTATAATTAATTAACAATAACTGTTAAATGTTGGACAGTCTGCAAGGCTTTAATTACTCCTTAGACAGCCATACAGATGCTAGTTCTTTGCCTATATTGAGCAATTATATATAAAACCTTGCGAAAAACTTAAATCACTTACTCTATATGGTGTTAGCAGATATAACTCCAAGATTTGAATTCCAAACTAATACCAGAAGGTGATTTTTTATTTTAAATTCTACCAATTGGTATCGGAAACTAGTTCAAGACAGCCATATCTAATGCAATTTTTGCCTAAATTTTTTATAAGAACTGGTGACAAACATGAATCTTTTCCTTTATATATAGTACTAGCAGATGTAACTAAAATTATATCTAAAATTATTACCAGGAATTGTTTTAGCGTTTTAGCTCAATGGTTTTTACACCCCGCCACACAAAGTGGCAGTCTATTATGCTATACTCCCGAATGGATATGAGTGTCCGTCCGTCCGTATGTCCGTCCTCGGTTGTTTCCAGACGATAACGCGTCAACAGATTTTGTTAAAATTTTGCACAGATGTTAATTAAGTACTATAAAATACCGATCAAGTTCAATTTTCAGCACAATCCAATTTGTAGTTTTCGACCTGGATCAATTCATTTTTTTGTCAACAGTCAACGGTTTCTAAATGATAACTAGAAAACACGTCAACAGATTTTGTTGAAAACATTGCAGACCCGCTCCCCCCCCCCCCCCCCCCCACCAATTGCAGACCTACAGTAAAATATAATACAATGTTCAATTATCGCGGCAGCACAATACCTTTTGTTGTTTTTGAGTAGGGCCAATTTAAAAATGTCAGAAATTGCGTTGTTACAACAGATTACTTGAAAAACTTTTTGATAAAACTTTGCACAGCTGTTAAGTACTATAAAATGAAGATTAAGTGAATTTTCAGCACAATCCCATTTGTAGTTTTTGTGTTTTACCAATTTGAAAATATTTTTATAGGCCCAAGGTCAAGGTAAGAATTGTCTTCTGAGATAGACTGTTATCATGCTCAGCTGTTCGTAAAGGCTATTTGTAATTCAGTAAAATGTGTTCATGAATATTAAAAACAATGGAACGTGGCGGGTTATCATTTAATGTCCCATTAAATGTCATGTTTTTGGCTAATAAGCAACCAACGCCCATAGGATGGCCAACACATGTTTAAGTTTATACAAAGTGTGACCTTTTAAATGACACCAATCGGAACAAACAAAGTTTGGTTCTAAGGCGTAGCATCGCATTTGATATTGGTACGGCGGAACGCTAATGGTCGCAGTGGTGGTTTTACGGCAAGGGGTTGAGGGGCCGCTTAATGCCCCCGGAGGCTCTGGGAGTAAATGGTGCAAACTACTGCATTCTTGCGATTTCCTAGCACTTAATCTCTGGTCTTGAAAGATGGGTTTCGTGAGCAATATTAATATTTTTTATTTCTGAAAATTATTTAAGGATTGTTTTCAATTGCTGGTTAGATTATTGGATATAAACGAATTTGGGTCGATTTACGCTGAATGTTTATATTGGAGCGTAAATCGATGCAAAGTGGTTTATATCCAATAATTAAACCAACAATCGAAAAGAAACCTTATATATTAAATTCTATAGTAAAAATGAAGTAACACGAACAATATTTTACAAGTAATCAATTAATAATTGCAATTCACAATTTCTAGTGTCGTCACTTGTTGTTTGCGGAAGAATTCATGTATAGTCAACGTCATCGTACATCTTATTGTGACGTCACAATCAGTCACGTGCTGAAAAACCAAGTTAGGTTATACGAAATAACCAACTTTGCTCATGTATTGAGTATTTAAACGAAATTAAATATTGGTGCGGCATGCCGTACCTGCAAAAGTTATCGGTACGGCGGAAGCCGTACAGTGCCGTACCGGATGCTACGCCTATGTGGTTATTTTAGAATTGAATGCATTCTTGATGAAAATGTTCTTCGATCAACGCTTTCATACGTCAATGAAACTTCAAAAGAATACATTCAAATCTTATTTTTACTTTTTATTTCATTAAATGCCGAAGTCCTTCCTTATATCATGCACAATGTATTTTTGTTGGTTTAAGTTACTCTGCGTTGAACGGTGGACGTCGTCAAGGAAGCACGTGCTCTTCATGGCTACCGGTTTGATTGAGAAAGAATGATTCTATGTCATCTGTAACGGTTTGAACAATAGAAGTTCAGGATATTGATGAAGACATGTAATGTAAATATTGTCTGATAACTTGAAATAGTTCATTGTCTTACCTGCAAATACGTAAACCAAAATAGCATAAGCTATTGCTGTCATGTTGATAGTAAACAACAAAACTTGCTGTTTCTGGTGCCTCCCGAATACTCCAAGAGCAAGCCATATTTTGTCAACATCCACTTTCACCATAATGAAGTGTGTTTGTGTAAAAAATATTTTAATCGGTTAAAACTTTTAGCGGCATGATTTTGAATAAGATTAGAATATAATATTTATTGTCACGATAACCTTCTGCACCTATAAATATATTTTGTGAGTAACTACTTGATAGCATCATGTTAAAACTCAGCTTACACCTCAATACATTGATAATCTCCCGCACATGGCGAACGTAATTTTGATTCGCGATGGGATCATTGCACTCGTGGCTTTCTCTACCTTACCAGTAAAATAATACCAGATCAATGACGGACAGCAGATCTTTCATGACAGCAACAACGCTGTATGGTTTTTATTTTCCTATGTCAAAATTTCAAATGCCAGATTATCGAGTACCATTCGTTGATTCTTTCTATAGTGCATTTTGTCACTCGGTGTTCCATTAGGTCTGTATCGAAGAATTTTAACAAAAACTGCCCTCAAAAAATACTTTTATCACAGAAGTGGCGGCTACTAAAATAATTATTCATTTCGAAGTCAGGGTCTTTTTCTTTATGTAACAGTTTAAAAATATTCGATGTTTTCACATTCAATAAATACCACCATCCTTAATGTGCAGCTGAAACCATAAGGCTGTTTCAAGAAAAAAGGGGTTAACTGAAATAAATACATGGTAATCGGACAAGAAAAATCATACTTTCTCATGGAAGATTCAAACTAAAACAAAAAGAAATAAAATAGGCTTAACTGCCCAGTGTTTGTTTCGAGGACAATAAGTTTAAATCAAATTGTGTCAAAATAAACTCAGCTGACCAGATATATAACTTGTTCATGTTTTTAAGATGTTATGACGAACCATATTGCAAATTTAAGGCATACCAATAGGAAGGAACAATTAATTAATTAATTCCATTTATATAAGATGATAAGTAAATTTCTAAAAAAAAGGAAAGTTTATTTAACAACATCATGTAATACAGGTCAACATGTCCATAAATAAATGACATTGTAAAAAGTGTAATAAAACCAGTAATCACCACATGTATCAAAGACAGGTCTTTACCTCAGCTGCGTTCAATATAGTTTAAAAGAGGAAATGTCAAAGTAACAGTCATAGTCTACAGCTTCCTAAGAAAAAAAATCAAAGTGCAGACTTCAACGAAGGAAAGGTTGCTTTGCAAGTATGAAATGAGATTCCTGCCTCATGTTTGACAAGCAATAAAACAAACTAATGTAAAATAAATCAGGTAAATTTAGAAACATATTAGATATTAATTAAAAAGACTAGAAAAAACGTTACAATCCTCATAATTGATAGCCCCAGCTCCCCTATGTCTTGAAAGGCAAAGGCCAGGGCTTTGCTGTCGGAAACTCCAAAAATCGTTTTGCTCAAACTGTAAATATCAGGTGCACAATTCCACCATATGACAAAAGGATTCTGCAAAAGTTTCATCCAATCCCACTCAGTGGTGCAAGTAGTTGTGGATAAGAGATAGGTATCCCCTATGATCAAAGAATGGTAAGTCAATGTTTGCTATGGGAAATCAAATATCATTCCAATCAAAATATAAAATATCAGGTGTACAATAGCACCATGTGACAAAGAGTCCATCAAAATTGCATCAAAATCCATTCAGTGCAACGATACAATTGAAAATGTTTCTATCATAAATGTTATAAATATATTAATAAATAAGGCAAAATTTCTGCTGCCCATTTCAGACATAAAAATCGCACCTGTTATATGGTTGGAATATAACTTGCATCAAATACATGTACATACATATAAATGTCTCCCTATAAATGTAAGTGATGGCATAAGCTTCTAAAATATTCAAAACTAACATCATTTATTTCTGTAATACTCCAGGGCTTCAGTTGCCGAGTGGTTAAGGTAGTATTCATCTACTATTGATCGAATGCCTGTCAGCACTTGTTTGAATCTTACTGCTGCCAGGGTGTGCTCAACATCTATCTTGATTGACAATTATTAAAAGACTCCTTCAATCTGGCTTCCTCCTATAATCTGGCTTTCACCTCCAATAAAAACAGGACGCCCAAATATGGTTGAAAAATTGCTGAACGTGGCATTAAACAATTACAACACAGGGATCTGTGCAAATCCATTTACATGTGCTTTCGAATGATACTGGGTCGATTTTGTTATATCGAGTCCCACACACTACAACAAGATCGACCCAGTATTATTCAAAAGCGCATGTAATCAATTTTTATAAATCTCCCGGATTCAAACAAACAAAAAACTGTAATGCTGTATGAGACAACATATATCTTTATAATCAGAATGAATGTCAACTAGTTTGTTTTAAATTTAAACAGTGTCTTCATAGCTTATACTAAAAGACAATCACATGGAGTGCTTTTCTGCTTGCATTTTTTAAAATTAATATTCAATATGCGATATTGTAACTTTTTATCACAAAAATCCAATAAAAAAATTTCCTACTGTACATATTCCATACTATGCTTGTTGTTTACATGTACTTGACTTTTGCTACGCAATCTGACACTTTTTGTTTTCAACAAGTGTCTTACGATGTTTATAAAAGATCGCCAGCTTTCGTGACGTTCTATGCTATTCGCACCTAAACCGCAAACGACATCACCCCAATGTTTTCAAATGAACAATAATCGCTTGCTCCAAGTTACACCCGTTCTAATTTTTGTCAAAATTAAATCGCTCTATCAAATTAAAAATTCTAATATGACGTCCTGCTTTAGCTATGTAAACAAAGCCGTGTCAAAATTGCAATAAGTTTAGTTTGCACATGCGTAAACTGCGTGTTTTGTGTAAATATAAAAACTGACTTACAAATGCCGTTTGTTATGTGTTATCCATAATTATCGTTATTGTTAATAATTTAGTTATTTTTAGTCTAAATTTTGAGATTGATATGATTTAAATTACTCACGATACATTATTTTTTTAACAATTCTACATTCGAATCAATATGACGTCACAATTAGAATTCCGACGTCATATTACGCTGAACTGAAAATTTCAAACTGGAACGACACAGATTTCTCAATATTTTTGTTTAAAAGGTACGTACATTCAATAAAATGACGAGAAAAAAAGTTTATGTCAATTTTATTTGCTTTAACATACTGTTTTGGGATATATCGTATTAGTTTCAAAAAACAATATTACCACTGAAAGCATCCTCTTAGAACCGCTTCGAAATTTTAAAACTAGTCAATTTTACCGTGTCTGTCCCACACCGTACAACCGTTTTTCATCGCTACGATCATCTGCCGACTGATCCGATCATTGTTGTGTGTTGACACGGAACTTGGGTGGTCAGTCGGGTAAGAAATACTAATTATTACTACACATCTATGCATAATTATAAATTAACCCAAGCGTCAATTGTTCACATATATAATAAAGTTTTAATAAGAATTGCTATTTTGAATAAGGCATTGATTTTTCTTGACATTTTACTTATTTTTCTCGAAAGTGTCGTAAGAAAATTAAACATTTTCAACTTCATCCCTCGTTTTCACAGAAAAAAGTGGTTATTGTATAAATATTGATCGGTAGATTAGTAGATAAATCTATCCCCTTCAAAATGGTATATGCAACAATACACAAATGTTAATATGTCACGCGTAACCCGCTCTTGCATCCAAGCATGTGCATTAAAAATGGTCCGATCATCAACCGTCGAATGATCCGATCAAAAGATGACGGTTGATGATCGGACCATTTTTAATGCACATGCTTGGATGCAAGAGCGGGTTACGCGTGACATATTAACATTTGTGTATTGTTGCATATACCATTTTGAAGGGGATAGATTTATCTACTAATCTACCGATCAATATTTATACAATAACCACTTTTTTCTGTGAAAACGAGGGATGAAGTTGAAAATGTTTAATTTTCTTACGACACTTTCGAGAAAAATAAGTAAAATGTCAAGAAAAATCAATGCCTTATTCAAAATAGCAATTCTTATAAAAACTTTATTATATATGTGAACAATTGACGCTTGGGTTAATTTATAATTATGCATAGATGTGTAGTAATAATTAGTATTTCTTACCCGACTGACCACCCAAGTTCCGTGTCAACACACAACAATGATCGGATCAGTCGGCAGATGATCGTAGCGATAAAAAACGGTTGTAACGGTGTGTGTCCGAAGGGTTTTGCCTTACAAAATAGAATACTGCTTACCGCGTATGGTCGAGTTTATGGTCCTTGTGTAGATCTCATATTACACTTTTTGAAATCAATCATTATTTTTCACAGTTAATCGGCGTTTAGAAATGCGGCTGAATTTTCATTTTGATAAATCAAATTTCCATAGGAAGTCAGCCATTTTTGTTTCTAAAGGGGTCTAATGTTGTTTACAAACGTTCGTCTGCTTTCGTGACGTTCAATGGTATTCGGACAAACTGCGAGACTTTTCCCGCCTTAACTGCAGACTACATTACCCAAAGGATTTCGAATAGACAACAATGGAATTTTCCTAACGTACACTTCCGATCAAAACAAGGTCAAAATTTAGTATGGAAAATCGCTGTATCAAAATGAAAATTCAGCCGCATTTCAGAACTCCGATTAACTGTGGAGAATAATTGTTGATTTCAAAAAGTGTAATATGAGATCTACAAAAGGACCATAAACTCAACCATACGCGGTAAGCAGTATTCTATTCTGTCAGGCAAAACCCGTCGGACAGACACGGTAAAATTGACTTTAGAATCGAAATAGATTATTGCGAGCGGGCTTTATGGGAATTAGAACATGGTCAGACCATATATTTGTCCTCATTTTATACCTCGCTATCGCTCGGTATAAAATATTGACAAATATAAGGTCTGACCATGTTCTAATTCCCATAAAGCCCGCTCGCAATAATCTATTTCTTAAACAGCATTTCAAAATGCTGAACAAATGTTAAAAAATAATTGCTGATTTCAATTTGCACCTTTTTGGATCTACATAAGGAACATAAGATCGACCATACGCGCCAAGAGGTTTTATTTGTCGCTCAAAGAAATTCTGCTAAAACACACTGACTTGATCACATCTTCCTTTGTTTTAAGGAACACATAAAATGAAGAAAAAATATATCGTTTTGACTTTCGTTTAATTAGATACTTAAAGCATAAAAAATGCAACATCGGCTAAAACACGCAATTTCGTGAGGTAAACATACACGAAAAATTGGTACGTTTTTTGGCTTGTTACAATGGGTGGTGACCAATTTCGACTCGTGTAACGAGAAATATTAATGGTTCAGCATGAATTACCAATTATAAAAATTATTCAAAAGGACCGGAAACAAATTGTGTCAGCTTTTACTATGGAATAAAGTAGCGACATGGTGAGTGCTCATCGATGTCGAATAATCCATTTACTATTCTTGTGTCACAAACACCAAAATATCTTTTTCAATATATTTGTATTAGTTAGAAATTGTTATATTTAATTTAACTACTGATTTTATTTACGAAACTTCAACATGCCCTTCTCCCAACCTTAAAAATTGTTATAAATGGCGCCCCTCTGCAAATCTGTACATCGACAAAGCACACACTTTTGTGTTGATTTTCGTTTAATTAAACACGTACAAAATAGAATGCAAAACCGTATGAAACGACGACCACACGATTGCACAAAATAATCATTAAATCACTTCAATCATAATAACGTCGTCAAATATTATTTGACTGATTCCAGTACTACATTTGTCGGTTCAGTGAACAGCTATCGCGAGGATTGCCAAATATCGCGTTGATTTCCAAAACCAAAAAGTGTAACGAGTCTGTCTCTCGCGGATGAACATGGAATATTAGTTTAAATGTAATATTAGTTATCAGTTATACAGTAAATGAGACATATTACGAAAGGACATGTATAGTAAAGTTGTTCAAGATAAATGCGGTGCGCCGATTCATGTAATTGATAGATTCCTCCAATGTGACCTATATTTTACGAGCGTAAGGTTTTATTACACGCCGGTCGCAGTAGTTTCTATGTATTTGAGCGTTAGCAAGGGGAAAGTTTGCTACGCAACCTTCCGAAAAAACAGAACGAACAATAACTAGTAATTTTTTAAAGTCGCCAAAATTTGCCATGAACAGCATTTAATTAAAGTTGGTACATTAAAATATCCCTAGAAATTAATTGTGCACATATAAAAAATCTCAATATCCCATTAATAAAAAGGAACGAAGGGTTTATCAAATCACATAAATATGCTTTTATCCTGCTTTAAAATTTGATCTGTTTTTATATTAAATGCCGTCTGGCTAAAAAAACTGTGCAATATTATTTTGGTATCGTCTGATTCATTTACTTGTATTTAAATAAAAGAGACGTAACTCTTGTTGAATTTTTAGAATTTCGATCACACTAGCCTTACTACGGGTAGGGTACGCTGGCATCCAACCTTAATTGGCAAGAATTTCCAATCCACCCTAAAAAACTGGATGCCATGATATAACTTTAAATTGTTTTAAATTAAGCAGTCTTTTGGCCTACAGAAGTTTTAAAATATTGGACATCAACTAAATACGATAAATGTTTGCTTCCGTGTTGTATTTCACTTTATCAGTACACAGAATGCAGCAAGGCAAAAACAGCAATGTCTTAACACTTGACATTCACATACTAACTGCTTATATAGAGTTGATGTTGATCATTGTTTCACTTTTATATTACGTATTTACAGTTCAGGAAGTACGATGGATCGAATAAAACCTTTGGACGAATACTAATGGAAACAAGAAGCTGTGCACCCGAAAAAGTTTGATAAATAGTTTTTAATTATATTTTGCGCCAATTTTTGAGACCCTATACATGTTAATGTCTTAAAAGCTTAATTATGTTTTATCGACTTTTCACGTGTTTTTCGTGCACGTTATAAGCATAGGGAATTGTACAAATCGATTTACATGCGCTTTCGAATGATACTGGATTGATTTTGTTATGGGGTGGGGGCTCCCACATTATAACAAAATCAACTCAATATCATTCGAAAACGCATGTAAATGGATTTGTACAAATCCATTTGGTTTAAGCATCACGTATTTTGCCCATTTTGTATATCTGTACGATTATGGTGGTAGTTTTGTGCATACGAGGTTGCTTTGACATTAATCTCTCAGAAAAGCATCCTTGTTTTGTTTAAAATCATCGACGAATGCCGCCTGTCTGAAGACAACAGAAACTAAGTAGTCGGATTGTTGATGTCTGGACGTGCTAACACTGGTGTTCCAAGCCATTTAGATTGCGATAGAAAAATTTACATTCTCTATGGATGCGCTACCAACAATTCACGCACATGTCCGGAGGTCCACGCGTAACCATGCACACGTCGTCAGGACAACCGTATTCGAATTTTGAACGTTCGCAACTGGTTCCAAACGTCAAGTTTAACAGCCAGATCAATTCCGATGAATAGAGTACAGTACGAAACAGATTACGAGACATAATATACGTTCAGGAAGACGAGCGATACGTCCTATTAAACAGCCTTGTCTTCAAGTGGCAAGCTAGGACCATACTGAGAACGCAGCCCAGAGCGTCCCCGGGTGGTCGATAGGGGAGGCCCTCTCATAGGGGTTGTCAGGTCATAATACGAAAATTCTGGTGGGGGACCGTAGTGGGTAACGTGTTTGGACAGTATCAATGCTCCTTGCATGATAAAGATAATAGATTTCGAAAAAGAGTAGGTTCACTGTAGCCGCTACAAAGGCTTCTCCGCCCCTACCCATTTCCATTGATTTATTGTTTGTTAACTTAATCTCGCCCTGAATATAATCGAAATACTGCTCTCTGGACGAAAAGTAAACATCCAATAAATCAATCGAGTGGCAAGACTTGGGGTGTGGCTCATCGAGTTAGAGCTATAGAGTTCGAGTTCAATTTCAAATTAAGAGTTTATCATCCGAGTTAAACGAATAAGAATAAGAGTGGAGTTCGAGTTCAATTTAGAGTTAGAGTTCAACCAAAAAAACGAATAAAATCGCATTCAGATAACTATTTGTTTCGTGTGTTTGAATACAACACAAAAACTTGTCACTAAAAACACATGTGCGGTAAAACGTGACAAAATTTTGTTGTAATTCAGCAGGATCGATTAAGATTATTATATTTCTTATTCAGTTGTAACTTCTGTCTTACATAGACTTGAACTATTTTCGGGGGGGGGGGGGGGTTAAAATGAAGAATTTTCAATCTGTATCTTTTATGGTTTTCAAAAATATTCTTATCTAAAATTAATAAGGAATTTTTATTATTAAAAAATAGTATTTTGTGGTTTTGTGTTTAGGTATGGAAGAATTTATGCGACCACCCCTACGCTCCACGGAATATAATGTTCCTATTTTTTATATGTTGATTAAGAATAAACTTGCAATTATAATATTTTAGAATAAACTGCAACCTTCTTTGCTAAGTTGTTCACGTTTTTGTTCCAGGCCGGCTAACAATGGCTTTAAACTCAGCTCTCCATTCGCTCGTCTAATACTCTTGAGCTCTTTCTCTGTGTTTGAATGAAACTTTCCCGTGATGGTTATTGGAATGTTCTTTGTAATAAAGATGTAGTTAATGACTTGAAAAAAATATTAAAAAGAAAATTGATATAAATATACATGATTTTAAGTTGTAAATATATTCAACATACCAGCGTCTTTCAACGAGTTTTAGTTTAAACCGATCATTTTTAAATCGCCATAAAAAATATTTTGAAAAAGGTGTCCGTGAAGCATAATTATTACAATAACTTACAATTCGAAGTTTAACTAGAACGTAACAAACTTATTTAACATAGGAAACAGTGCGTTAAAGTCGGAAATAATTTCAGTACATTAAAACGTATTTATAAAGGTGGTTCCCAGGGTTCAGTCTTGGGACCTGTGCTTTTTAATATATTTATCAATGATATTTTTAATGTTGTAAAAGATAGCACTTTTATAATTATGCAGATGATAACACAATATTTTACTCAGGATCTGACCTAGATGGATTAGTTAACACTTTGGAGTACGAAAGTAAAGCTTTAATAAATTGGTTTGGTATTAATAAAATGAAAGCTAGTCCAGAAAAATTTCAGGCAATTGCCATAGGGAACAAAACAAACCAGAGGCTCTTAAGAGCCTGTATCGCTCACCTGATTTTATAGGCAAAAAGGTTGCATTTCCCTGATGTTAAACGAAGTCCTGTAATTTTCAATAATCTTTAAAGAGGACCATCCAAACAATATTGCTAGAAAGTTTTGTTTCCATTGGTTAACCGGTTTTATAGAGAAGAAGATATTTTTTTAATTTGCCCATAGGGTCCTATATTAGACTAAGTAATCGATGTAATGCTGTGGTGGCCATTTTGATTTTCCTATTGGCATAAAAAACATAAACTTCACAGAGGACATCCAAACAATATTGCTAGTAAGTTACGTTTCCATTGGTTAACCAGTTTTTGAGAAGAAGCCTTTGTAAAATTTTTCCCATATGGTCCTATGTCAAACTAAGTCTTGCGGTGGTGGCCATTTTGATTTTCCAATTGGCATAAAAAAAAACAAACTTTAAGGACCATCTAAAATAATATTGGTAGTAACTTTTGTTTCCATTGGTTAATCGGTTTCAGAGAAGAAACCTTGTTTAACTTGTTTCCCATAGGTTCCAATGTTAAACCAAGTCCTGCAGACATTTTGAATTTGCGATTGGAATAAAAAACCATGAACTTTATAGAGATCCAATTCAAACAATATTGCTGGAAAGTTTTGCTTCGATTGGTTAACCGGTTTCAGAGAAGAAGCCTTTTAAACTTTTTTCCCAGAGGGTCCTATGTTAAACTACGTCCTGCATTGGTGGTCATTTTGAATTTCCAATTGTCATAAAAAACATAAATTTTATAGAGGACCATCCAAACAATATTGCTAGTAAGTTTTGTTTATATTGGTTAACCAGTTTCAGAGAAGACACCTTTTTTTAGCTCACCTGACCCAAAGGGTCATGTGAGCTATTGTTATCACTTTGCGTCCGTCGGCGTCGTCGTCGTCGTCGTCGTCGGCGTCTGTAAACTTTTTACATTTTAATCTTCTTCTCTGAAACCACTTGGCCAATTGAAACCAAACTTGGCCATAATGTTCATTGGATGGACCTTTACAAAGTTTGTGTTTTTTATTTTGATTGGTAAACCAATATGGCCGCCACCTCAAGACTTAGTTTAACATAGGACCCTATGGGAAAAAAGTTAAAAAGGGCTTCTTCTCTGAAACCGTTTAACCAATCAAAACAAAACTTACTAGCAATATTGTTTAGATGGTCCTCTATAAAGTTTGTGTTTTAGATGGGAATTGGAAATTCAAAATGGCCGCCACTGCAGGACTTAGTTTAACATAGAACCCTATGGGAAAAGTTTTAAAAGGCTTCTTCTCTGAAACCGGTTAATCAATGGAAACAAAAACTTACTAGCAATATTGTTTGGATGGTCCTCTATAAAGTTAGTGTTTTTTATGGCAATTGGAAATTCAAAATGGCTGCCACCGCAGGACTTAATTTAACATAGGACCCTATGGGAAAAAGTTTGAAAGGCTTCTTTTCTGAAACCCGCCAACCAATGGAAACAAAACTTACTAGCAATATTGTTTGGATGGTCCTCTATAAAGTTAATGTTTTTTATCCCAATCTGATATTCAAAATGGCCGCCACCGCAGGACTTAGTTTAACATTGGACCCTATGGGAAAAATGTTAAAAAGGGCTTCTTCTCTGAAACCGGTTAACCAATCAAAACAAAACTTACTAGCAATATTGTTTGGATGGTCCTCTATAAAGTTTGTGTTTTTTATGGCAATTGGAAATTCAAAATGGCCGCCACTGCAGGACTTAGTTTAACATAGAACCCTATGGGAAAAAGTTTTAAAAGGCTTCTTCTCTGAAACCGGTTAATCAATGGAAACAAAAACTTACTAGCAATATTGTTTGGATGGTCCTCTATAAAGTTAGTGTTTTTTATGGCAACTGGAAATTCAAAATGGCTGCCACCGCAGGACTTAATTTAACATAGGACCCTATGGGAAAAAGTTTGAAAGGCTTCTTTTCTGAAACCGGCCAACCAATGGAAACAAAACTTACTAGCAATATTGTTTGGATGGTCCTCTATAAAGTTAATGTTTTTTATCCCAATCTGATATTCAAAATGGCCGCCACCGCAGGACTTAGTTTAACATTGGACCCTATGGGTAAAAGGTTAAAAAGGGCTTCTTCTCTGAAACCGGTTAACCAATCAAAACAAAACTTACTAGCAATATTGTTTGGGTGGTCCTTTATAAAGTTTATGATTTTTATGCCAACTGGAAATTCAAAATGGCCGCTACCGCAGGACTTAGTTTAACATAGGACCCTATGGGAAAAGTTTTTAAAGGCTTCTTCTCTGAAACCGGTTAATCAATGGAAACAAAAACTTACTAGCAATATTGTTTGGATGGTCCTCTATAAAGTTTATGTTTTTTATGGCAATTGGAAATTCAAAATGGCCGCTACCGCAGGACTTAGTTTAACATACGACCCTATGGGAAAAAGTTTTTAAAGGCTTCTTCTCCGAAACCGGTTAATCAATGGAAACAAAAACTTACTAGCAATATTGTTTGGATTGTCCTTTATAAAGTTTATGTTTTTATGGCAATTGGAAATTCAAAATGGCCACCTCCCCCGCAGGACTTAGTTTAACATAGGACCCTATGGGCAAATAAAAAAAATCTCTATACAACTGGTTAACCAATGAAACAAAGCTTTCTAGTAATATTGTTGGATGGTCCTATTTAAAGTTTATTGAAAATTACAGGACTTACTTTAACATCAGGGAAATGCCATCTTCATTGCCTATAAAATCAGGTGAGCGATACAGGCTCTTAAGAGCCTCTGGTTTTAACTTTTCCCCATAGGGTCCTATGTTAAACTAAGTCCTGCGGTGGCGGCCATTTTGATTTTCCAATTGCCATAAAAAACATAAACTTTATAAAGGACCATCCAAACAATATTGGTAGTAAGTTTTGATTCGATTGGTTAACCGGTTTCAGGGAAGAAGCCATTTTAAACTTTTTTCCCATAGGGTCCAATGTTAAACTAAGTCCTGTGTTGGTGGCCATTTTGAATTTCCAAAGTCATAAAAAACACAAACTTTATAGAGGACCATCCAAACAGTATTGCTAGTAAGTTTTTGTTTCAATTGGTTCACCAGTTTAAGAGAAGAAGCCTTTTAAAACTTTTTCGCATAGGGTCCAATTTTAAACTAAGTCCTGTGTTGGCGGCCATTTTGAATTTGCACTTGTCATAAAAAACACAAACTTTATAGAGGACCATCCAAACAAAATTGCTAGTAAGTTTTTGTTTCCATTGGTTAACCAGTTTCAGAGAAGAAGCCTTTTAAAACTTTTTCCCGTAGGGTCCAATGTTAAACTAAGTCCTGCGGTGGTGGCCATTTTGAATTCTAGTTGGCATAAAAAACATAAACTTTATAAAGGACCATCCAAACAATATTGCTAGTAAGTTTTGTTTTGATTGGTTAACCGGTTTCAGAGAAGAAACCCTTTTTATCTTTTTTCCCATAGGGTCCTATGTTAATCTAAGTCCTGCTGTGGCGGCCATATTGATTTTCCAATCCAAATAAAAAACACAAACTTTGTAAAGGTCCATCCAATGAACATTATGGCCAAGTTTGGTTTCAATTGGCCAAGTGGTTTCAGAGAAGAAGATTAAAATGTAAAAAGTTTACAGACAACGACGACGACGACGACAACAACGACGATGACGCCGACGGACGCAAAGTGATAACAATAGCTCACCTGACCCTTTGGGTCAGGTGAGCTAAAAATGGGAACTTGAAATCTAGTTTGGATGGACCTGTAATTGAATTTTAAAATGAAATTAAATTCTTAGGAGTGACAATTGATTATTAGCTGCGCTTTTAATACATACATCTCTATAATTTGTTTAAAGGCCTCAAAACCGTTAAATATGTTTAAAAGGATTGGTAAACAAACATTTGTTAAAACTGGTAAGATTGACAATATATTCATATCAAACTTTAATTATTGTCCAATTATTTGGCACTTTTGCGGTTTATTTACAAAGATTACTCAAGTGACTGTGAAAGTCTTTTATACAACTCTCGACTGCCAACAGTTAAAATTAGAAGAATGAGATATATGGCAATTGAGGTTTTTAAAATTCTAAATAAGAAATCACCACTGTCTTAAAAGATATTATTAGTTTTAAAAATTCAAGTTACTCTTTCGGAAAGGAAAATATTGTTAATATTCCTCAGGTGAGAATAACACATTATGTTTTGAATTCACTGAGATGCTGGAGCAACACTCTGGAATGCACTGCCTGAAAACATTCGTGCAGAGGCAAACCTCAGCCTATTCAAAAGCCTTTAAACAACTGGAATGGCAGCTCTTGCAAATGTAGCTCCTGTAGGTCTCATTGAATCACCCTTTTGATCCTTCGCTGTATAACTGTTGCTGTGTTCATGCTTATTTCATTTTTATTTTACATTGGTATACATAATTTAAGCTAATTTTTGCTTCGATAATAGCTATATTTTATCAAGGTGTTTAGTTGTATTATTAACTGATCTCTGGGCTTTTAGTGGCTATAACTTATCTTTGTGCTGATCTAGGTGCTTTTATCTGTTGTGCTTAAACTGATCTTTATGCTTTTAGGTGTGCTTATAGCTGAGCTTTTTGCTTTCAGATATGCCTATAACTGAGCTTTATGCTTTTAGATGTGCTTTTAACTGATAATTGTGCTTAAATTCGTAAAACCATTCTCGCTCAAAAGCTTCCATTTATTTCATTTTTCTCTTATCAGTAAGTCGGCCATCAGATGTTATTAATAGAGTTTTAACATTTGTCAAAGTGACGAAACAAAACATTGGTCTGGCAAAATTAAACCTTTAAAAGAATTATGCCATGTGACCAAACATCTGTGACAAATGTAAGAATGGTGCATGCCATTTATTAAATATAGTATAAACAAGTGTGGACTGTGAGCATGCTCACAAAGGGATACCCCCTGCTTCCCTTCAAGTCCAATTATCTCCCCTGAATAATATCCGACATCGACGAAAATTCTTCATGCACATCTACATATGATGTACTTCCTTCATGTAAAGTTTCATCAAAATCTGTCAAGCGGTTTAGGAGGAGTTGCGCTTACGAGGTCCGGCACTGAATACTATATTTGAAAAGTCTAATTATCTCCCCTGAATAATATCTGACAGCGACGAAAATTCTTCATGCACATCTACATATGATGTACTTCCTTCATGTAAAGCTTCATCAAAATCTGTCAAGCGGTTTAGGAGTAGCAGCGCTTACAAGGGATGTGGACAGACAGACAGATGGACAGACAGACAGGGTGATTCCTATATACTGCCCCCCCCAAACTAGTTTGTGGGGGTTATAATAATACAACCAGATGATAACCACACTATGTATGTACATACATGTGGTTGTAGGGTTTGCATAACTGACTGCATAGGACAAGATAAAAGCAACTGTACCACCACATAAGCATATATATTGTGCTGGTTTACTGAAGGTGTCAGCCTATTATAATACAATATCCTCGGTCCATCTCAATAATGCTGTAGAACCAATGTGCTTTGTATGGGACAACTACTTATAAAATAAATAGGGCATCTAAATGGGACAGCTAAATGATACCCTTCTATTCAGTATTCAAGTACACATTTACTGAATTACTTATCAGTCTATAAGAACAGATGAACCTGATAACAGTCCATCTAACAATCCAAATTTTACCTTGACCTTGGACCTATAAACTTGAAAATCATAACATTTAGCTATTAATGATCACAACTATGCATAATACTTTTCATCAAACTTAGACATTTAGTTCCTGACATATGGAGTGCATTTTCAAGTTATCATATATAAACTGCCGAAATTTTGGACAAAAAAACCTCATAAGTTTAAATGGGATTGTGCAAAATTCAACTTGATCTTTATACAACATTACTAAACAGCTATGTAGTTTAAAAAAAATCTGTTTTTCAAGTCATCATTTGAAAACTGCCAATTTTTGACAAATTTTTTTTACAAATGGCCTTACTTAAAAACTACATATGATATTGTGCCGAAAATTGATATTTATCTTCATTTTATAGTACTTAACAGCTGTGCAATGCTTAATCAAAATCTGAAGATGTCTTTTCAAGTTATCATTTGGAAATAGCCAACTGTTGACCAAAGAAAAAAATTAAATTGGCCTTGCTCAAAAACTACAAATTGGATTGTGTTGAAAATTGAACTTGATTTTCATTTTATAGTACTTAACAGCTGTTCAAAGTTTAAACAAAATCCATTGACATGTTTTCAAGTAATCATCCAGTAATCACAGGGGGACAGACTGATGGATGGACCGACACACATAACCATAGCTGTAAATTATATTGAGGCATGTAGGCACATGCCTTCAATTGTGGACTGGCAAACCAATGTAGAACAATAAAAATAACATGAGTAGATTGGAGAAATAGAAGTTACCAGTGCCAGTGGCAGATCCAGAAAGGGGCAGAGGCGACTTACACCCCCCTCCCCCCCCCCAAAAAAAAAGGGAAAAGAAAGAGAAAACAAAAAAAGGAGGAAAGATGGAGAGAGAAAAGAAAGAGCTAGTGAAAGTGTATTAAAAATGTTAAAATTTGTAGTCCTCAACACCCTCTCAATAGCTTAAATCTCACCAGCTTCTGGGGGCTTTGCCCCCCTACTCCCCCACCAGGGCACTGTGGTCCCCAGACCCCTTGCCGGAATTTCGTCCCCTTTAGTCGATTTTCTGGATCTGCCCCTGGTTACTGCATCTTATTATATCAGTCCTAATTTACAGCCATACCATATACCTGGAAGCTATCACATAATACCCTGCCATTTGTGTGGCAGGGTGTCTAAAGCAACCTACCATGTAATTTTTATTTAACTGAGATAAGACTTGAAGATAAATGTTACACAGCACTATTTGTGATTTGACAATATTTTTTTAAAATTTAATTTCAAAGACAATACAAACAATTAAAAATGTGAACTTTTATTTAGTATCACTGAGTTTTCTAAAAGTGCAATTTACAAATATCACAAATAATTGAGGGAATGTCAAAAATAAAGAATAAAAATTATAAAAAACTTAAAAGACATATAATACACCTTCTCTGTGTTCAAATACACATAATTTGTTCTGTGTTTCTTTTGGTTATGTTTACATGTATTGCACTTAAATTAAATATTACATTCTAAAAACTGGAGTTCTGATTCATGTAGTTTCATGTCAGAAACATGGCTTCCAGCTTTAAAAAAGCAATAGTTTCTAGAAATGAAGATAACACTTGTACAGATACCAGTAGGAAGACATGTTCCCCATCTGAATACCACAAATAGTCAGGTAATGAACACAAACAATAATATTTGAAAAATACATTTTAAAGTAGCAAAACAACAGTTTGCAAAATTATTGATAAACAAGTCATTCCTATTTTATACCAGTAGGTACACACCTATGTTTATGTGTTCAAAACTTCAACTATCTGATATCTAAAGCTTATAACAGAATCATAATCTTTAAGGAAGAAGCTATCATACATGGATAGGCAATCATAAGATGTTAGTTCAAATTAGAGCTTACTAGTGTAATTCCAACAGAGAAATATGTTGGCCCTTATAAGTGGAAATAGATGAGTGAAGTTGATTAAAAAAAGTTAATTTTGAATGTGTCACGTGTTCCATGAAATCTTTTCTTGAAAATATGTCCTAATAAACTGGTGGCATACCACAATTAATTGAAATTTTCTTAAAAAACATCTGACAAGAACTTTTCCAGTAATATAAATAGGAAATGAAAACAACAAAATATCTTTAAACGACAACAAAGATTTTAGTTCAGTTGATATAAATAATAAAAAAAAACATTGCACAAAATCTGAAATTTTTAACATTCCTATTCTTAAAAAAAAAGCTACTGATCACAGGACATATTATGAACACATATATATAAATTATGCAGAATCAACTTGAGTTTAGAAACACCATAAGTAATGACTTTGATCAAAACAAATAACAGGAGATTGAATACAAATATCTTATAATAAAAACAGAACCATAAAGGTATACTCCTGAATAACTGGGTAAATATGTAATACACAACCAAATAATAAAACCATGTAAACTACTGTGATTAAAAATAAATACACATACAATAATGCCATTAGTCATTACTTAAAAATATGCAACTGTCTATGCATGAATGTACTATATATGGTTGATATTTATAGAATAAGAGTCTAAGGCCAGCTTAACAAAATACTTAAATTCTACATATTTAATGCTGCAACTACCTAATATTTTTTTTTCTAAATTAACATTATTATTTTTTATTCTAACAAATATGCATTTGTGTTTGGTATGTAATGTGTTTATAGGGTTCATTATGTTTTACAATTGAGTAGTAGTATGCAGGTGTTTGTTAATAAAAGCATGAAATCTTAAGAATAAAGATCAAGAAGGCCATGCATTCCGCTTCAATTCTACAAATAAAATTACACACTAGTGGCATAAATCATCAGGCCATACCATAGATTGATTCGTGTTAAAAAAGCTCACTAGTATAAAGGCTTGTTGGATATATGTTTTAACTTGTAGCAGATTCTGCTGCAGTTTCTCCTGAGTTATCTGAATTCTGAGGCACATTCTTTAAGATGTATTTCTCTCAAAAGCAACATCAGTTTTAAGAATGACTGATTTTTGTACATTGTAATAACTTGTAAATTCTAAACCATGACTAAACACCCATGTTTTTTCCAACCGTGAATCATTTTCTGCATTTACAAAAACATATATCTGAAGTACTTGTTTTTTTCTTTGACATTACATAACTAATTTTTGTGACATTATCTTTACATATTATTTGTGACATTATATTTGTTCAGACGTTACATTACTTTATGTTTTGTGTTAAATTAGCCAATGTTTTGTGTGGTAAATTCCATCAAATGGATGAAGAATCAGCTATTTAGCAGATTTTTTATTTTAAGTAAAGTGGTCTTAATCTTAGAGTATATGGGTATTGAATGATGAAGAATTTTAAAGGGATCATCCATATCAAGTTTTTTTCAAACTGACCCAATGTTATAGATTACAATATAAAACATTTATAGACAGAGTCTTAGTAATAATTTTGACTTTTAGTCTGTGATTTACAAAGAAATTGTCTTTAAACATGTTAAAAAAGAATGGTGTAAAATAAATTTAGTATATTGCAATGTCTGACCCTTCAGAAATTAGAAGAAAAGCCATTTCTTTTTTGTTGACCCCCAAAGTATATAAAAAAGTGAAAATAAAACCTAAAAAAGAAATAAAAATAAAAAGTAAAACTAAATGAAATCTCTATAAAAATATGACTTGAGTATAACATTTCCTGTTGATAAATTTTTTCCTCATTTCTTGTTCTAAAGTTTCGGCAATTCGTTGCGTCTTAGTACTGCTAGTAGCTGGGAAGATTATTTTGGGGACTTTTGTTGCATCGTTTTCTGTTTCCTGACATGTTAGCTCTGTAACATTAATAATGTCACTGTTACATTTAGATGGATTCTCAGATTCCAAATTTTCAGGTGTCACTTTCAAACGAGACAGGTTTCCACCATCTACATCATCTTCAGTTTTTACAGAATCATCAGAGATTGCATTGATATTTTTGTGATTATCACAAATGTGTTGCAAAGTTGATTCTTCATGTTCTGTCTTTAAAGTTGATTCTCCATGTTCTGTCTTTAAAGTTGATTCTTCATGTTCTGTCTTTAAAGTTGATTCTTCATGTTCTGTCTTTAAAGACATATCAGTCAGAGCAGAGACATTTTTATTTCCAGTTTCATACTCCTTTGTTTTGTCCGATGCTGTGGCTGGTACAGTTATAAAGGCTCCCTGACAATCTTCTTGATCAGCTTGCTCCAATTTACTGGATCTATAACGAACACTGCCATCGCCAACAGATTTTTCATCATTAACATTACGGCCTATTCTAATACCAGGTATATTTAACTTTGAAATAGTTTTCAAACCAGTATTTATATTTTTCTTCCAGTCTGACATAATATTCCTACGTGTTCTAACTGGACTACCTGTTGGTGATGTAGCTTCAACGGGACTAGGACTGAGGCTAGAGTGTGGTGACTTTCTCCCTGATTGTTTAATCTGTAGCAGGTCTGTTGCTGATAGATCACGTGGTATGTGTATTCCAGTCAGAGAGTTCTCTTGCTGTTGTTGCTGAATGTAGTGAACATCAATGTGTGGCTTTGTTTTCTTTCTACAATATTAAATTATATCTTTGCTGAAGTATTGGTCAATATTCAACTGCAATTGGCTAGTTCTGTGAATGGTATTTAGGTAAGTTTTAGCAATTTGTCAGCTATATGGCATCTAGGTTTTATTGGATGATGAAAATGGGAGTACTAAGTAAGAAGCCCATACATTATAAAAACTATATCAAATATGAATAGACACTATCCTATGGAGATATTAATCTATCCTGATGTTTTGGGGACCTTTCAGTTAGTTAGCTGTTTAGTGATCATCAGTCTATAACACTTAGATTTTGAATTTAGGTTGACTTCCAGCAATGCGTTAGACTCCAACCTTTATTTACAACGACTGCCAAATTTCCCTCTAAGTGGCATTTTCACTGAGTATGATGTCTTTAACTTTCTTTAAATATTGAAAAAATTGCTAAAAACTCTGTTCAGCAAACAATTTTCAGTCTGTTTGGCATTACATAAAACTTTAAAACCATCATTTGATACCAGAGGAATGAAAAAATCAGAAAGTTTAGAACTGTTTTTCAATTGACAACAATAAACGCACACTATGAAAATTTTTTTAAATGTCTGAATGTTCTTTTTTAATATAAACATTAAATGCAATAAGAAACATGTATAAAACCATCTTATTACCTAATTGCAAGATTTGTATGTTAATAGTTTACCTTTCTAATTTAGGCACATCTACCAGAGGTAGTTTTAGATTTAATATTTCCTCAGTTGCTGCTGCAAATGCTTGGTAGATTGCCCCCAGAGATTCTGAAACACCAAACATACAATTAACAATAATTATCCCTGAGAATTTTTGTGTGAAAATTTAAGTTGCAATCATACATAGACTATGACTGCCATTCCAAATTTGTTTGATTCTCTGGGATGGCATAAGTATATGGAGAACATTGCTTTCACATCAAACAATTATAGTTTGTATTAACTTTAAAGAGTCCATTTACAAATATTTTAATCTATAGCTTAGCAACGTTGTCTATTTGGTATAACCTTACTTGGTATTTTGGCCACATCCCCAGATTGTGACTGATTGATGACATTGATAATGCTTACTATATACATGTATTCTTCAGCCAACAAGTTATAATGAATTGTAAATAATATTTTATTATTTGTTAAATATTGTTCTTGTTAAATTTTTTATGATATTGAATTTAAAATATAAAGATTGTTTTCAATTGTTTTTTTTAGATTATTGGATATAAGCGACTTTGGATCAGTTTACGCTGTACATAAATTGCTTCACGTTTTATTGGTGTAAACTGTCCCAAAGTCATCTATATCCAATCGTCTTACCAACAACTGAAAACAATACTTAAATAATGATGCAGGTCAATTAATCGGCAACATTATTGCTACATAATGCAAAATGTACACACAAAATACTCAAGTTTCATTGTCCCCAAATCAAATAAATGGTTATATATGAAATTCAAGTTGATTGCAAATTAAGAAAACATTTGTATCTTAAAAAAGTATCTAATTGAGGTTTTTGGTATTTATCTTTCAATTAACATAGTTATCAATAAAATACTCTGGTCAAAGGGAGTTAATTCTTAAAATAGTTATGTCAAACAAGTTTATAAAGAGTAGAAACCTTTGGCTTCTTCACGATTTTTCACAGCAATAATAATATTGTTGAATAGCCGTGTGCTAGGTGCACGGAATGTGTGGAAAAATCCTTCTTCTGTGTAATGGTGATAATACAACCTCATGCAGACAAACTTGGACTTAAAAATGGCCGGTTCTGGACCTGTAAAACAAAACATAATCTATAGTTGATTTTACAAGGAAACAAGATTACTGTTAGCAAATGCTCCCTGATGATACCCCAGCTTTTAAACTTCTGTGATGTCTGAAAATAAATCCCAAAATATGGCTTGATCATACAAAGGCAAAGCTATTGACAAAATTTCATAATTGTATCACAAATAATTGCTGAGAAAAATGTGGCTGAGTCATTGTTTTATAATAAATATTTTAAATGTGGACTGAATAGGCACATGTACAAGTGTGGACAGAATAAAAACCTTTGTTATGTACAAGTGTGGACAGAATAAAAACCTTTTTTATGTACCCGTGTGGACAGAATTTAAAAACATTTGTTATGTACAAGTATGAACAGAATTGACATGGATGGTCATATTTATACCTTTATTTTCATGTTCAAATATGGTCAGAAATTAACATTTGTATCGGAAGCTTCTTTGACTAATCAAAATCACATGAAAATTACTCTAATGTTTATTTGAGTCTTCTATGAGCCTGTATACACGAGATTTTTATAACCAGGGCTTCATATAAACAAACTGATAAAGTTTGAAAAACAAATTTGTAATGTCAGTTACAGTAATACATCCTACAACAAGTATTGATAGAAAGAAACATACTGAAAACTAAAAATCCAAACTAATAAGTCTTCACACAGTATACATTCATGATAATGTCCAATATAATTAACCAGAATTTTATTGGACATTTCAAATATCTTAAATCGTATAAACTATATATATATTATTTATATCTAACTCTCTAACCTATTTCTATTTGTTCGATGTCTTCTAAGAAAATTCGTTGATAGCATGTAATGGCTTCCTCTTCATCATCATACCTATGTTAATATCAGTAACAAATGAGCCAGAAAATTATGAACAAAAATAACTAATGTATGAATTAATCAGTTTTATTTTTTTCATTATTTGAATGGTTGTGAATTCCATTTAACAATTTTAAAGTAATACTGTGGTGATCAGTTTCAATGCCTGATACAGGTACAGCCAAAGCATCATTGACCTTGCAAAAATACTTAATCTTATGAGAACTGCAAGCTATTCTGCAATTATACAGAGCACATGAAAAACACATGAGATTTGATTAGCTACAAAAAACTATTGCTTAAGTCTGGTACCTGTAAATTTACAAAAATTAACCAAGTTATTTCCATCTCTATCCTGTTCTCCATTGCTGTAGGATCAGATTTCACATACCATTCACACTATAGTTACATTGTCAAAATATATTTCATTTATTGGTTCAAGCCTTGAAGCAGTAAGAAAAGGAAGGCTCTAGTATATTTCCTTTTCGTTTAGATCAAGAACAAATTTTACAATGTACATATATTGTAATTAGCCTAAAAGCCACTAAAATTTTAAAATTGTCTATTTCTACTGAAATAAATTGAATGAAAGCTAAATCTGTTGTATTAAAATGTGAAAAGGACACACAAAAATGAAGTGAGTCATGTATATCCATCATTTGAATTGGTGATCAGGCCAAATTAATTATTTATGAGTAGTTAGTACATTTTTCCTTTTTTTTTTGACAGATATTTTTAATCAGTTGAATATGACAAAATACTCAAAACATATCTGTCAACACACTGTGATGTAATTAATGTGTCGAATTGCTTGTATGAAAATGACCTCGTGCATCATTCATCGTTCAGGGTAGAGAAGATATACATATTGTTTAGGTAACAAGAACTTGTCCATAACAAAATTCAAATTAAAATGAATTAAATACTGAAATTGACTTGCAGATTAATAAGACTAATAGTCACTTTTGATTTTGAGACTGACAATATCATGTGTGACTACTGATCTATATAAACTGGATGGTAAGCAAAAATGTATTGGTATAAATTTATTTAATGCTATTTTGCAGTATTTTTTCCGTTGATCTTTGTGTGCAGTATTATCCCATATGACTCCACCAGCATGTCAGATGGGCTCATCTCAGCTTGCTGTCAAGACTTAATTAAGTAAACACTGTGATATCACAATGTTACAAAACAGTGATAAACAGATTATTTATGTTTAATGAACTTCAATGCATTTTCTCATCATCTCATCTAAGGGCTGTTGCCCTTCAGTGGGATGTGGACGAGGAAACACATCTCCTTAAAAAAAACCGTTAAAAATCTATAAGCATCGCAAATGAAATGATTGCAGGATAAAAATATATATTATGCATGAACCTGATTGTTCTGTAATGATTGATTGATTGGTTGGGTGTTTGCTTTACATTCAGCGAGCTGTATTAACAAACAATAAATCAATTCGGGAAAAATGGACCAAAGGACAAAAATGTTAAAAGCCACTGGAAAAGTAAGGGTATGGGTAGGGGCTGAAAATTTAGCCTTATGAAGGTAAAACAATAAATATCTACCATGCTACATAAGCAGCCCTCTGACTCAGTAACAATATTATATCCATCTCCTGTCTGTCTGGATCTCCCGTCCTACAACAGACATAACATTTTATAGAAAACACGAGGAAGTAAATTGTGCCCGGAACTGTGACTGTTACTATAGTTACTGGAATAGTTCATTTTTGATGTGATAATTTCTCAGTAAATAGACCTCGATTAACCAACACAGAGACAACCACTTGCTTGTATTGCACAAGTGACATGCATTATAACATTTATGGGAAAATGTCTATGCAATTGAATAGAATTAAATCTTTTCCAAATATAGGACAGAGTAGAAATCAATCACAGTGATCCCCCATTTAGTTTATTGTCTTTGAAGCCACAACTCTTCATATTTTCAGCAAACATTTAAAATTTTTATTTACATACTGTACAAAGCCTCAGAACTTGCACCCCTTCATATAACTTACACAGGATCTGCATCAATTAAACTCCATCCTCCTAGACATTGCTCAGGTTCCACAATTAACATCTTTTTACAATCTTCTACCAACATTTTCAGATTTTCCTCTTTTTCAATTAAGTCACCATTATCATCCTCTAGCTTAGCTGTCCCAGTTAAAAGGTCGTCTGCTACTGGTTGTCCCAAGGTTATATCAATGGCTGCCTGTCTGTAGTTGTCTTTGAATCTCAAATAATACCTGTTACAAGAAAAAACAATATATTATTACAGAGAGAGTCACTTAACTAAAACAATTAGATCAGTCTCACTTATCTGATCTTATCTATAATTTTTAAAAATGAATACTGCCTAGACAGCACTTTACACAACTACACTTAGTTAAATAATTCTCTACATGTATCTTGAACACCTCCAAAAACATAATAAACTCATCTACTCTGATGAGAATTCAATGACAACAATCTAATCTTGCCAAAATTGTTAAATATAAGATATAAAACATAAAAAAGATTGAACAGAGATGTTTATCCTGGACCATTCTCTAGTGGTCATGTACAACATCGCCATATATTTACTGTAGACCTAAGGGTGCAATACAAACATCATGTTTACAGATTTGCAGACAAACAGATGTCAAGAAAGAATTTGAAAAAGTATATTCATAACAGTTTAGTTGTAGCTTTCCAGTGGTATAAAAACTTGTTGCATTTCTCTGCATTGGATTAATTTTGTAGTTTTGTTGTTTCACAAATGTAAGGCATAAAGAGATATATAGGATCTAACACCGGTGGGAAGGCAAGATGGGAAAATCTCAGACACCCAAGTGAAAAGATTTCTGGTCTCCAACGAGGCTCAGCCAAGTTGGAGACCAAAAGAAATATTTCATGCGGGTGTCTGAGATTTTCCCGTCTTGTCCAACCACAGGTGTTTGATTCTATTTCACACTAATTCGTTAAAAAAAAATCCGATTCTGTTCTATTGAAAGATGGCAACAAATAGAGTTATCTACCCTGAACATAGTCTCCAGTGTACACATGTTGCGTCACTGTGTTTGTTTTGATGTTTACCGCTGTCATAATTTTTGTGGCATAAATTGGGTCATGGAAGCTCAGATATGTTGTTTCCATGTTAAAATTTAAAAAGGCATAGGAAACTTACACAACTAAAGCAAATATTTTATAATTTTTATTGCTGAACCGACAGTTGATGTCACAATACATTTTTACGGGAAAAGGAGCGTGAAATTCTTATCTCACCCATTGGTTGAGATAAGGATATCTCAACCGGCTAAAAATAGGTACCACGCTGTCTCATTAGTGAGAAAAAATAATGACTAAAAAATATATTACTTATTTAGATGAACATGACACAGTGGACACAAACAATTGATAAATTACCAAACTACTGGCTGAATCAAAATGGACACACAGACAGATTACTAACCTATTGGCAGAATTAACACCATCCTTCATTAATCCTGACAACTTCCTCTCTCCTGTTCTGGTGTAGTCTCCCTAAAACAAATAACACAATTAGATTTATTTTTTATTACATGTGTATTAATTAAGCTTATCATATGACACAAATTTCGAGGTAAGAAATACGACATTGTAAAAGTTTTGAGCATCTGAAAACTTTTTATGGTCCCCCATTAGTTAAGGCATATACTTTACTTGCTTACTATATTCATATAAATTAAAAATAGTTTGCCTTCTGTCTGATCACTCAGTGGTTAGTCAGAAGGTGAGTTCAGAAATAAGTATTGTTAACCCATATAAGTATGTTTTGTGCTTAGGCAAACACACACCTGAAAGCATCAGTTTTAGGGAACATGATGAATCAATGCCATATCAAGCACATTCAGCATGAACTGGTTACCTGTATGAGAGCTCAAATACAATAACTGCCTGCAGTTCTGGTTATATTAGTTAAGTTCTGTCTGAAGACCATATTTAGTACTTCTTAAACAAACAAAAAAGCTTAATTTTTTTACAATAATTAATTAGGTGCTATGTTTTGTTAACCCAGGACAACTGTTATTAATAAAGTAGATAAGAGACCTTTAAGGCAGCTGTCCCTGCATACTGTCTACTGATAGCATCACCATTGTTGGCCCACATTTGCTGGAATGTTCTTTGACAGCTAAGTGGTATTCGTTCTTCAGGAGGCAACAGGCCTAATTTACAACACTTTAAAATATAAAAAGTATTACAGACATTTTATTTTAAAAAAGACAACCTGTGTTTGAATTAGGAACCTAAAGGTAAAGACAAACCAGACATACATGGTAAAGTACTGAAGCTTGCAATATAAACATATAAAGCTCAAACCCAGACAGTACTAGCAACAGTCTGTGTTTAATTTCACTTCTATGTACATTATACAACAAGTGCGCAGTATAGTAAGACTAGATGAAAGTTTTCAGTTTTTAAAAATGGTTCATTAAAGCTCTTTATTATAATTGTTGCATCAAAATGGAGAATACATGTACTTGACTGTATAAGGTATTGGAAAAATTGACAATGTTAAATTCACTATCATCAATTTTTAATTCTCTGACTTCCGTGTAATAAAATGACTTTTCAATTTGTGACATAATTGTTTATATTGCTTACATTGATTTTGAAATAAAATTCCAGCAAGTAAAGGATGGTGCAAATGTCAGATATATGAATTATTTTTTAATATAAAATAACCAGAAAATACAAGAAGTTATACGATATTACAAAACATGAAGGTATCGGCCAAATACAGTAAGTTATACAATATTACAAAAAACCTGAAGGTATGGTCCAGATATAATCAGTCATATGATATTACAAAACCTGAAGGTATTAGCTAAATACAATAAGTTATAGCATTTTACAAAACTTGAAGGTATGGGCCAAATACCAACAAGAATTAAATAGACAACAGTCACATCAACCATAAATTGTAGATGAGTGATTTATCTAGTTTGTTGATAGGTTAATTATTCTCTTATACAAAGATGAGTATAGGAACATGAATGAATGAATGAATGAATGAATGAATGAATGAATGAATGAATGAATGAATGATTCTGTTTGAGATTATGTTAACAAACAATAGTTGGGAAAATGGCATGATCTTATAATCTGGAAATGTTGACGGACCCTAAAAATAAAGAGTTCAAAGGGGATAGAGAATTGTACCTTTTGTAGTGGCTACAACATGTCTACTCCTTTTCAACAATTACAAAAGGGATCCTCAACATGCACAGAGCATTGCACTATAAAAACATGATAGGCTTTCTGCATTATAACCTGAAAACTGTTCACCAATAGAACAACTCTAATTCACCAACCGAAAACACTGAATGAGCAGTTAAGTGGGCCCTGGGATTGCCAGTAAATATATAATGAAAATAAAATAACACATTTATTTCACAAGTGAATATTTTATAGTTTTGCTTAGAAATCGAAGAAAGCTTTAATGGGTCGTCAATTTTACATTCATTTTCGGTAAAATTCGGTAAAAAGAAATGTATGTGTGTGTAAATTATTTTGTCTTGTTTCTACAGTGGTTATTAGTGGCCATCAAATTGAATACATTGGTATCTGACACACTATGATAAGACAAGATTTTTGTGTATCCAAATGGGTCAGCAATGTTATTACTGAACTACAACATATATTTAGATAAAGAAAAGTAAATTAGATAATTTAGAAGTATTAATATAAGAATAATTGAAGTCACACATATCTACATACCTGTCTTTCCATGACAATTCTAGCAATGGCTGTCTGAACAACATTTGTCCTATCGAGACAGTCTACACAGTTCACTCTAAATACCCCATTCTGTTCACATAACATCCCTTTACTGTCAACCCTAAAATGTTTACATACAACTATGAATCAGTTCTTACAACAATCAGAAGAATTTGATCTTTATACTGGGTGGGAAGCCCCAGTTAAATAATGCTTCGCTAGTTGAATTGGGGAAGTGTTTTACATCCTACTGTGAAACACGTGACTTGGGGAAGTGTTTTACATCCTACTGTGACACACATGACTTGAGGAAGTGTTTTACATCCTACTGTGACACACTTGACTTGGGGACGTGTTTTACATCCTACTGTGACACACATGACTTGAGGAAGTGTTTTACATCCTACTGTGAAACACGTGACTTGGGGAAGTGTTTTACATCCTACTGTGACACACATGACTTGAGGAAGTGTTTTACATCCTACTGTGACATGCATGACTTGAGGAAGTGTTTTACATCCTACTGTGACACACTTGACTTGGGGACGTGTTTTACATCCTACTGTGACACACATGACTTGAGGAAGTGTTTTACATCCTACTGTGACACACTTGACTTGGGGACGTGTTTTACATCCTACTGTGACACACATGACTTGAGGAAATGTTTTACATCCTACTGTGACACACATGACTTGAGGACGTATTTTACATCCTACTGTGACACACTTGACTTGAGGAAGTGTTTTACATCCTACTGTGACACATTTGACTTGAGGAAGTGTTTTACATCCTACTGTGACACACTTGACTTGAGGATGTGTTTTACATCCTACTGTGACACACTTGACTTGGGAAAATGTTTTACATCCTACTGTGACACACATGACTTGAGGACGTATTTTACATCCTACTGTGACACACTTGACTTGAGGACGTATTTTACATCCTACTGTGACACACTTGACTTGGGAAAATGTTTTACATCCTACTGTGACACACATGACTTGAGGACGTATTTTACATCCTACTGTGACACACTTGACTTGAGGATGTGTTTTACATCCTACTGTGACACACTTGACTTGGGAAAATGTTTTACATCCTACTGTGACACACATGACTTGAGGACGTATTTTACATCCTACTGTGACACACTTGACTTGAGGATGTGTTTTACATCCTACTGTGACACACTTGACTTGGGAAAATGTTTTACATCCTACTGTGACACACATGACTTGAGGATGTGTTTTACATCCTACTGTGACACACTTGACTTGGGAAAATGTTTTACATCCTACTGTGACACACATGACTTGGGAAAATGTTTTACATCCTACTGTGACACACATGACTTGAGGACGTATTTTACATCCTACTGTGACACACTTGACTTGGGAAAATGTTTTACATCCTACTGTGACACACATGACTTGAGGATGTGTTTTACATCCTACTGTGACACATTTGACTTGAGGATGTGTTTTACATCCTACTGTGACACACTTGACTTGGGAAAATGTTTTACATCCTACTGTGACACATTTGACTTGAGGATGTGTTTTACATCCTACTGTGACACACTTGACTTGGGAAAATGTTTTACATCCTACTGTGACACACATGACTTGAGGACGTATTTTACATCCTACTGTGACACACTTGACTTGAGGAAGTATTTTACATCCTACTGTGACACACATGACTTGGAGATGTGTTTTACATCCTACTGTGACACACATGACTTGAGGAAGTGTTTTACATCCTACTGTGACACATTTGACTTGAGGATGTGTTTTACATCCTACTGTGACACACTTGACTTGGGAAAATGTTTTACATCCTACTGTGACACACATGACTTGAGGATGTGTTTTACATCCTACTGTGACACACTTGACTTGGGAAAATGTTTTACATCCTACTGTGACACACATGACTTGAGGACGTATTTTACATCCTACTGTGACACACTTGACTTGAGGAAGTATTTTACATCCTACTGTGACACACATGACTTGGAGATGTGTTTTACATCCTACTGTGACACACATGACTTGAGGAAGTGTTTTACATCCTACTGTGACACATTTGACTTGAGGAAGTGTTTTACATCCTACTGTGACACACATGACTTGAGGAAGTGTTTTACATCCTACTGTGACACACTTGACTTGGGAAAATGTTTTACATCCTACTGTGACACATTTGACTTGAGGAAGTGTTTTACATCCTACTGTGACACACATGACTTGAGGAAGTGTTTTACATCCTACTGTGACACACATGACTTGAGGATGTGTTTTACATCCTACTGTGACACACTTGACTTGGGAAAATGTTTTACATCCTACTGTGACACACATGACTTGAGGACGTATTTTACATCCTACTGTGACACACTTGACTTGGGAAAATGTTTTACATCCTACTGTGACACACATGACTTGAGGACGTATTTTACATCCTACTGTGACACACTTGACTTGAGGAAGTATTTTACATCCTACTGTGACACACTTGACTTGAGGAAGTATTTTACATCCTACTGTGACACACATGACTTGGAGATGTGTTTTACATCCTACTGTGACACACATGACTTGAGGAAGTGTTTTACATCCTACTGTGACACATTTGACTTGAGGATGTGTTTTACATCCTACTGTGACACACTTGACTTGGGAAAATGTTTTACATCCTACTGTGACACACATGACTTGAGGATGTGTTTTACATCCTACTGTGACACACTTGACTTGGGAAAATGTTTTACATCCTACTGTGACACACATGACTTGAGGACGTATTTTACATCCTACTGTGACACACTTGACTTGAGGAAGTATTTTACATCCTACTGTGACACACATGACTTGGAGATGTGTTTTACATCCTACTGTGACACACATGACTTGAGGATGTGTTTTACATCCTACTGTGACACACTTGACTTGGGAAAATGTTTTACATCCTACTGTGACACACATGACTTGAGGACGTATTTTACATCCTACTGTGACACACTTGACTTGAGGAAGTATTTTACATCCTACTGTGACACACATGACTTGGAGATGTGTTTTACATCCTACTGTGACACACATGACTTGAGGAAGTGTTTTACATCCTACTGTGACACATTTGACTTGAGGAAGTGTTTTACATCCTACTGTGACACACATGACTTGAGGAAGTGTTTTACATCCTACTGTGACACACTTGACTTGGGAAAATGTTTTACATCCTACTGTGACACATTTGACTTGAGGAAGTGTTTTACATCCTACTGTGACACACATGACTTGAGGAAGTGTTTTACATCCTACTGTGACACACATGACTTGAGGATGTGTTTTACATCCTACTGTGACACACTTGACTTGGGAAAATGTTTTACATCCTACTGTGACACACATGACTTGAGGACGTATTTTACATCCTACTGTGACACACTTGACTTGGGAAAATGTTTTACATCCTACTGTGACACACATGACTTGAGGAAGTATTTTACATCCTACTGTGACACACTTGACTTGAGGAAGTATTTTACATCCTACTGTGACACATTTGACTTGAGGAAGTGTTTTACATCCTACTGTGACACACATGACTTGGAGATGTGTTTTACATCCTACTGTGACACACATGACTTGAGGAAGTGTTTTACATCCTACTGTGACACATTTGACTTGAGGATGTGTTTTACATCCTACTGTGACACACTTGACTTGGGAAAATGTTTTACATCCTACTGTGACACACATGACTTGAGGATGTGTTTTACATCCTACTGTGACACACTTGACTTGGGAAAATGTTTTACATCCTACTGTGACACACATGACTTGAGGACGTATTTTACATCCTACTGTGACACACTTGACTTGAGGAAGTATTTTACATCCTACTGTGACACACATGACTTGGAGATGTGTTTTACATCCTACTGTGACACACATGACTTGAGGAAGTGTTTTACATCCTACTGTGACACATTTGACTTGAGGAAGTGTTTTACATCCTACTGTGACACACATGACTTGAGGAAGTGTTTTACATCCTACTGTGACACACTTGACTTGGGAAAATGTTTTACATCCTACTGTGACACATTTGACTTGAGGAAGTGTTTTACATCCTACTGTGACACACATGACTTGAGGAAGTGTTTTACATCCTACTGTGACACACATGACTTGAGGACGTATTTTACATCCTACTGTGACACACTTGACTTGAGGATGTGTTTTACATCCTACTGTGACACACTTGACTTTGGAAAATGTTTTACATCCTACTGTGACACACATGACTTGAGGATGTGTTTTACATCCTACTGTGACACATTTGACTTGAGGAAGTGTTTTACATCCTACTGTGACACACATGACTTGGGAAAATGTTTTACATCCTACTGTGACACACATGACTTGAGGACGTATTTTACATCCTACTGTGACACACTTGACTTGAGGATGTGTTTTACATCCTACTGTGACACACTTGACTTGGGAAAATGTTTTACATCCTACTGTGACACACATGACTTGAGGATGTGTTTTACATCCTACTGTGACACATTTGACTTGAGGAAGTGTTTTACATCCTACTGTGACACATTTGACTTGAGGAAGTGTTTTACATCCTACTGTGACACATTTGACTTGAGGAAATGTTTTACATCCTACTGTGACACACATGACTTGAGGATGTGTTTTACATCCTACTGTGACACATTTGACTTGAGGAAGTGTTTTACATCCTACTGTGACACACATGACTTGAGGAAGTGTTTTACATCCTACTGTGACACATTTGACTTGAGGAAGTGTTTTACATCCTACTGTGACACACATGACTTGGGAAAATGTTTTACATCCTACTGTGACACACATGACTTGAGGACGTATTTTACATCCTACTGTGACACACTTGACTTGAGGATGTGTTTTACATCCTACTGTGACACACTTGACTTGGGAAAATGTTTTACATCCTACTGTGACACACATGACTTGAGGATGTGTTTTACATCCTACTGTGACACATTTGACTTGAGGAAGTGTTTTACATCCTACTGTGAAACACGTGACTTGGAGATGTGTTTTACATCCTACTGTGACACACATGACTTGAGGAAGTGTTTTACATCCTACTGTGACACACTTGACTTGAGGAAGTGTTTTACATCCTACTGTGACACACATGACTTGAGGAAGTGTTTTACATCCTACTGTGACACACTTGACTTGGGGACGTGTTTTACATCCTACTGTGACACACATGACTTGAGGATGTGTTTTACATCCTACTGTGACACATTTGACTTGAGGAAGTGTTTTACATCCTACTGTGACACACATGACTTGAGGAAGTGTTTTACATCCTACTGTGACACATTTGACTTGAGGAAGTGTTTTACATCCTACTGTGACACACATGACTTGAGGAAGTGGTTTACATCCTACTGTGACACACTTGACTTGAGGAAGTATTTTACATCCTACTGTGACACACATGACTTGGAGATGTGTTTTACATCCTACTGTGACACACATGACTTGAGGAAGTGTTTTACATCCTACTGTGACACACTTGACTTGAGGAAGTATTTTACATCCTACTGTGACACACATGACTTGGAGATGTGTTTTACATCCTACTGTGACACATTTGACTTGAGGAAGTATTTTACATCCTACTGTGACACACATGACTTGAGGAAGTGTTTTACATCCTACTGTGACATGCATGACTTGAGGAAGTGTTTTACATCCTACTGTGACACACATGACTTGAGGATGTGTTTTACATCCTACTGTGACACACATGACTTGACTTGGGGACGTGTTTTACATCCTACTGTGACACACTTGACTTGGGCAAGTTGGGGAAGTGTTTTACATCCTACTGTGACACACTTGACTTTACATATGAACAGTAAATAATGGTGTTATGAGCAAGCTATCCTAATCTTTCTGAATACAAAACACAAGTTTGATTATTTCACTTCAAGATTATTGACCATTAGATGAATTATTACAGCCAATTAGAATAAACATGAATATTCAAAGAAATATCATTGAAATTAAATTAAACATTTATATATTTTAAAAGTTTTGTGGTTAGGTGAGAAATTGTGTATATATATGATACAAACCAAAATCTGAGTTGTCACTGTGGACGTTAATTACAAAGAGGTTGAGCCTAATAGGAAAATAATTCTTCATCTCTTCCTCTTTGAATTTTTCCAAAATATTTCATTTCAATAAAGGAACTTTTAAAAATAAAAATTATGAGAAATATATAATAATTTTTGTTTTTGTTCATACAAAATAAAATCCATGTTGTAAACTAGTGAAGTGTTGTACCCTAATTTATCAGATAAGTGTGTACACCATTTAGCTTATTTCAAATGAATAAACAATTTTTTTTACAAAATGATTAAAAATCTTTAAAAAATGAAACAAATACACAAGTTAATAGCATGCTGATGTATTTACAAAGGGAGATAACCCAATCATTGTTCCAAAACCATACCATGTATATTTCATGTCTTTTATTATGTCTTTTATTCCATCAGTTAGAATGGACACATTTTCAAACTTCATCCCACGGCTGAAATAAGAAATAAAAATAAGAGTAGAGAGCAGGGGAAGTTAGAAGGGGATGCAGTATGTAAACGGAAGATATTTTTATCTAAAAAAGACGAGAGCGAAATGGCAAGAGAACTCATTTTGTTTTATTTTCAGTACTGACAGCCTTTGTATACCTGAATACCCTGCTCTGTTTTCTATGTATAATGTAAGTCCTTAAAGACAAATCCTACTATTGTTTTTGCGTATTTTGATTTCAGACATTATTATTTCATAATTCATTTATGACATCGTCTTCATCAAAATTCCTCAAAATTTCCATTTTAGTTTATCGAAGGCTTTATTGATCGACTAAAAAGGAATTTTATAAGTAAAAAAGCAATACAGCTTTTTAGAATTTGGAAAAAACAACAATAATCACTATGCATTAGCAGACATACACAAAAAAGAACTACATGTATTGGTCTTTCATGATTGTATTCTGCACTTCAAATCTAGAACAGATATTGCAGTCCAACACGGAAAAAATGCGCCATTTCCTTCCAGCCAATTCTGGCATATACACATTTTTCACAAATATTTTTCCCCCGATTCGGTGACCATATTTTTTTATTTCTTCAATTTAGAGAGTAAGTTATCCTCTATCTTCTGTGAAAATATAGTTTTATTATCATAGGTCAGTTTTTGCAATCTGAGATTTTGTGTATTTCGCGTACATAACAAAAATTGTGGGAACGCATTAATTCCACATTTTTCCTCGAAACGTACATATTATTCAATAGATTATGGTATAGTTGTTTTCTACATGCCATGAAGCCTTCAAAACAATCTAAGTTGATTCCAACAGAAAAATATGGGAAAAATATAAGTAAAATAACACATAATCCTATAGTACCATAAAAACAGATAATAAAGATGACATCATACTTTTTGAATATAGCTTTATTTAAAGATTTTGTCATAAGTAAAGTTAAGACAAAATATTACAAAAATATCATATGGAGATCCAATAGTAGGATATGTCCTTAAATATATCATACAAGGTAATAAACCATATACACCACATAAAAACCATCATAATAACATACACACATTATTTCTGAATAAATCGATACATAACAACAAGAAGGTGTGAACTTTATCTACATTTTATAGGACATTTATACATTTTTTTTAACTGCTTTCCTACTTAATTTTGTCCAGAAGAAAAAATAATCAAGGGAAGTAATCTATATTTTTTGACATTCTAATACAGCAAGTCTGTATTTACATGTAACTGTCATAACATCCAGATGTAAAGATGATGTAGCATGTATAGAAGTATAAAGGGGGAGATAACCTTAACTGTGACTAAAAAAATGCATATGTCAATTTGCAAAGATATTCACTCCACTGTCAGAAAAGTGTCTGCAACTGTTAAATCTCTTATTATTTTTTTTAATGAAATGTGTTATTGTATAAATACAATGAGCTATAAGTCCATAACAAAACTTCGTGATATCCTTAGCAATGGGATTAAAAATAAATTGTTACTGGGTACCTTAAATTGTAAAACAAAAATGTTGCCCTTTGTGACCTCTCAAAAACTGTAAAGATATATTTTGCATATGCAAAATACATAAGAACCCCTTGAAAACTGATTCAATTAAGAATTAAGGGGGAAACTATCAAAGATTTAATGCATATTTATGATTATGTTGCCTCAAGATAAATATAAGATTTAGCAATTAATGGTTATTTTTATTTGAAGTAATTATAGCCATCTGCAATGGAGTTTCATGCAGTCCAATATGTTTTTGGTAGGGGACCATCTTGGGATGATCCATAGCAAATTTGGTTCAAATTTCTTAACTAGTATTATTGAGTGAGATTAAGTAACCTCATGTGATATGAAGCTGGTCAATAAAAAATAATTTCATGGCCATGATTAAAAAATTGTGCATGCCTAGAGACTTTTCACATATACTGTAGTCTTTACAGCTATCAAAGCTTTATAGTTACACTGTATATTACATGTATCTAACTACATGTACATGTAATAAAGCAATGCAGATATTTATGTTTCTTGTTGTCAGGTCTGTCTGACATATGAAATTTAAAATTGTGCTTATATAATTGTTTTACATGTATTGTGTTTTGTGTATTTAAGCATAATGTTTCTTCCGTAAATGGCCGATTTCTGGTACAGATGACCCAGTACAGATGAGCTCACGCGCACACATCTGTACTTGCTGCGTCATCCAATCAAAACGCCAGAAACAAGAACGTTGTTATGGAAGCACAACAACGTTCTTCTATGACGTTCTTGTTTCCGGCGTTCTGATTGGACGTCAGAGACAATGGAGTCTAAAACAATGGAGAGTCTATATGTTATAGCGATGTGAAAGTTGTTGGTTTACGGAAGAAATAGGTACTTTCATACGTTTTTGGGAAAGTCCGTGTGAACTTTCACTCGTGATAGAAATTTTTATGTCTTTTGGCTCGTTCCGCTGCGCTCCACTCACGAAAAGACATAAAATTTATATCACTCATGAAAGATCAACCGGTCTTTCCCAAAAACGTATGAAAGAACCTATTAATCTGTTGTCAGGTTTTTTCTTCATCTGATAACACTGTATTATTTTGTCCTTTTGTACACATTTGTGTGGCAGTGAGTAAAAGCCAGCGTCTTGACTTGTTTTGAGATTAACTTTCATAACTGCATTTAATGTTCATAATAAAAAAAGTATTATTCAACTATTATTAAAATTACATAAAAATTTTTAATTTGGAATTGAGAAGTTGTGAGATGACACTTAGTTTGATACCAAGACGAAAAGGATCTCTGATTGCAACACCTAGACTTGTAATCAATGATTGTTTGTTTGAATGGTGTTTTAACACTCCTTTCAGCAATTTTTCAGCTACATCATGACATCCAGTTTTTAATTGGGGAGGAAGCCGGACTACTTGGAGAAAATCCCAACCTTTGGTAGGAAAACTGGCAATCTTTGTCAATAAAGATTGGAGTCTAGTGCACCCTGTCTGCAGTCAGACTCGAACCCACAACGTGTGTTGACACTGTGGGCATGTGATGAATAGTAGACTAATTGTCTTAACCACTCAGCCACAGAGACCCAGAAGCAATGATTATAAATATAACTTGTGTACAAATAACTGACTAGTAATTTATACAACAGGTTCAGCCAGTTTTTTATAACTCCTCTTCAGGTTTTATCTTTTTCATCTAAAAGTCAATATAAACTATCTACATTTATATAAGCTTATGATCATCACACCTTGAATTGAGCTGCAATTAAAAAATCCAGCCTTTTCAAAGAACTTTAACCCAAATAGGTACAACCTGTTTAGATTCTCTGGATTAAAAGAATGTTGGCTAACAGAGTCAATGGAAAGCTTGTCCAAGTCCTTAGTTTGAATTTGCATAATATTATGTTATTTAATACCAATAATAGTATTAAAATAATAAAAGTGGACATTCAGTCTAGCCAGATCACAAACAAAAATTATTTCAAGAGCTCACATGGCCTTAGGCAAGGTTATTTAAAAGCCTTGATAATATTTGTCCATTTTCTGCTTTGCATTTAAATAAAGTTAATAGTTTATTTAAATATAACCCACTGAAATAAGTCAAATAATTACATGTCAATAACAGGTGTCTGTAAATCACTTCTACTGTGAAGGTGACCCTTTGTAATTTATGAGTCAGTATATATATTATAACATCACATTACTGACAGATATGGTGTAATGCAATTGGATATAACATTATTACTACAAAGTTTACCTAACAGTATGACTTGATTATTTATTTCTTCCATTTCTATATATGAATCAATGTTGATTATTATTTAATACAGTTTACATTGTAAATGAATGTGTTAGTAAAGAAGTCCTTTATTTGTAAATGTTGTTTTCATTATGTTACCATAACTGTTCCTTAACCTCGGCATAGAGATTGGCATTATACTTTGTGTACAAACATCATAATTCTAAATTCCTGATGGTATTATTAAAACTAACATATCTCTGTGGCATATATGCAATCTTAAATGTCAGTAGCATTTCAAAAATGTTAAGTTATATTTTAAAAACATTTTGTTATTTTTATGTATGCTATATAATAGACGAGTTTTTGTAGAAGTGAAGTACCGTACCCAACTCTCTAGGCCCCGCCGACCTTGAGGTCAAGGTCAAAGGTCATTAACCAAGGTATGCAACACATCGCCTTTATATAATCTACTCGCATACCAAAATATCAAAAGCCTACCTCAAAAGTTAAAAAAGTTGTAGCTCTGACACAGGACGGACAAATGCATGGATGGACAGAGGGACAGTCTGATCACTATAGGGCATCCACCACTTTGTGAATCAGGGGCCCTTATTAATGGATTGATAAATGGGCTTTATGTTGATCTTGGGGCCTCAGTGTCCAATTGGTTAAGGTAGTCATTTTTTATTGATTATGGGGCCTGTCAACACCATGTTGCAAGGGGAGACTTGACGAGGACTGCCAGTTTTCCTGTCAAAGGTTACCTTACTTGACAAGGACTACCAATTTTCCTATCAAAGGTTACCTTACTTGACAAGGACTGCCCATTTTCCTGCCAAATATTGGGGGTTTTCCCCTGATACACTGGCTTTCTCCACCATGATCTTATTAAGACCTATAAACTGGACAACGTACCAATATTCATGGAAATCAAAGGCTATGTAAGTAATATCTGGTGAGTTATAATCCAGCACATTGGACAAATAAGCATCACTGAGAGATTTTTCCTTCCCTGATAACTCGGCTAAGTTGACAATCACAAAAGACTTGTAGTGATTCAACTGTTCTTCCGTGTGTCTTGTAAAGGCTTCATATGTCTCTTTGGGTCCTAAAAATATAAAGTGGAACTTTTGAAATCTTCTGAAGATTGACAGAATAAAATATCTCATACTAACTAAAATTATTGCCCCTTGTACTACTGTGCAGAGAGTCAGTACTGGCATTGTTAGTTATACCCTGAATTAAGGTGTGCTCTACTCCTAACTTTAAATTTCCATTTTGCACATGTGCACAACAGAAATTTATACATTTTATTTTCCTTTACAGTACTTTTAATGCTTTGATTTAGAGTGCTCTCCCCTAGCTATTTGACCTAATAAAGGACACATCGGGAGGTTATAAAAATCGTTGCTGTGGGGAAAAGCATAATAATTTTTTCACAAATATTGGTTTATTATCATAATATATTGTAATATCTATCATTTCTGAGGGGTTTTAACCATATACATGGGGGATTTTCCACTATTCCACAGGGATTTTACACTATCTGAGGGATTTTACACTTTTGATGTCTTTTCGCTCATTCTGTTATGCCCCACGAACGCATAAAATTTCTATCACTCGTGGAAGGTTATTCCCAAAAAGTTGAAAGAACCTTTAGGTCTTTTTTACAGTTATGTATTATGTACAATTTTCAACAGGACATATATTGTGTTTAAAATTTAAAAGTGCATGTCTTTGAGTTCATGTTTCATATTTGCTTTTAAAATTTACTAATTTCAAGGTACTATCAGTTGCTCTGTAGAGGAACCAGTTTAATAACATATCAGGGAATAAATTATAAATCAACTATAAATAAAACAGCTCTAAATTTATCACCAAGGACATGTGTATTACTCTCAATATTATAATGGGGACTAGTATGACATGTTTTATAGGATCTTCATAAAACCAACAATATTAGTGTTCACCTTGACAAATTAGATTACTTGAATAATTTCGAAAGTTGTAAAGCAACCCCAAATTTTATGTAAGGCGACATTTAGTTGTACCTTATAATATGTTTTGTTTGTTTGTTTGAATATTGTTTAACACCACTTTCAGCATATATTTTAGCTATATCATGGTGTCCAGTTTTATTGGGATAGGAACCCAGCGTACCTGGAGAAAACACCTGACCTTCTGTAGGAAAACTGGCAATCCATGTCAATTAAGATAAGAGTCGAGTACACCCTGCCTGTATGCAGTGAGAATCGAACCCGCAAATCTCAGTGTTAACAGACCACATGATCAAATAGTAGACAAACTACCTTAACCACTCGGTCACTGGTGACCTATATATAATATGTACTTGATGTGTATATTTATCATTGTAATCTTAACAGCAAAAAATAAGCATACAAGTTTGATTTTTGCTGGGACTTGTATAACTTTATGTATTGGTTACTGATTTTGGCTAACATTTTTTGTAAAATATCTTGAAAATGTAATTGAAAAACTAACATCACAATTAATTACTCAGAAATCACAATAAATCACAAAAAACATTTATAAAAGGAATGACTTTCAATCAAACCTGGGAAAAGTATAACTAATTTGATTAATAGGTTCCTGATCTAGCAAACCAAAACAGTATTTATAACAAATTGTATATATATAACCAATAAGGTACAGAGAAATTGAAGCAGACAGGTACAACCAATAAATCTAATACAATCCAAATTCAGTTAACAGAATTGACAAATATTTGTCTCAATTGAGAGACACATCCAATTAAATAGATTATAGAGAATAAGTAATGAACAACATGTATCACAATATACATCATGTCACTCATTGGAAAACATCAAACATGTACTTAAATTTACTTAATTATGTAAAAGATTTAAAAAAATTACACAAATACTGGTGAATTCCCAGTAGAAATATTATAAATATAAACCTACAAGTTTTCATCACAATACAAGTACAAATGTATATACATTAAAGAATAACAACATCATAGGGAGTTAAGATACTGATATAAGCCATATAATACACTGCAGCATGTATGCATATCTTGTAATGAAATATTATATAAATAATACTAGTGTAACAGGCCATTCAAGGGCAAATAAAGTATCTGAAGTAGGACACTTAAAAACAACACTAAAAGAAAAAAGATTTGGTTTCAACTGAAGTAGATCGTCGAACACTTAAAATTGATAATGAGAGTCATTTCTTCCTTAACTGCAAAATGAATGCCAATCTACAAATGTATGTAAAACACTGTTTACTCATTTTTTAATATATTAACAATTTTGTTAAGCTAAAAGATTCCTAAATACAGAAACACAAGGACAAGTTTGTTCCTTTATTAACCAGGTGCGATGATTACTAATATTAATATGCCCTTATTTAATATATACATTCAGATTTGCTTTAATGTAAATCTCAAGTGGAGTGTTTATCTTTTTTTTTTAGCACAAATAACCCCAAGTGCAATTTTTCTTTTGATCATATATATTTTCTGAAAGTTAATAAAAACACTTTTTGCTCAATTTTTGATTTTGTAATATTGTTAAAAAGGTTAAATGTTCCTGTTATTGATCTGAAAGTATTTTGTCTATAAACAAATTCAACATATAATAAGCAGTAACAACTGGAAACTTAGTGAAATCACCCATAAGCTAAAAATACTAAACAAAAGCCTCTATAACAACATAACAATTTGAAAAGAATGTATACATTTATATATTCCAATTTCTCAGGGGGATTATCTTTTTGGGGGGGTTGGGGTGGGGTTGGGGTCTAGTGTATATAGTTTTTTTTTTAACTGTGCCTTTAATGTGTCCACTATTTACTATTATTAACATTTAACTAAATATTTTAATTTAATGTGGACAAAGGATGAAAAATAAAATTCAAACTTATAATCACTATTCCCGACACAAGACATTTATTGATAGGAAACATTTAACGCATCTGAGGATGAATACAATATGTGGAATGCCATTAATGATTTTCAGACCATAAGTGCAGTGTTGTGCTGTCTTCAAGTTTCATATGACATTTTAATTTTTTATTTCGATTTACCTGCTGATAGGTTGATGATAAAAAAAAAATTGGTATTTCCCTTGTGACAGACAAAATGTGATCTATTTTGAAACATTACCAACTTTGAAAATGATACAACTCTTAAAAAATTAAAGAATATTTTCAAACTTGTGCATTCAGTATGCATGTGTGAAAGATATGACTCCAAGTCAGTGTCATAGCTGGGCCCTACCACACATTGTAGTAGTTACATTGTTCTGACCAAAAAAATGTACAACAACTTTAAATTAAAATATTGAACAGACTGACCATCGAAGAAAGTAAAAAAGAATTTTTTGCTTGACCTTTATACAAATAATATTGTGGTTTATTTATACATGAAGTGGAAGAGAGAATGGTCAGGGATTTTGTGATAGCTTTTGTGCTATTTAATGGCCAACATGTATTGTGGCTAAGTGAACCAGTACAATGGTGTCAATATCAATACCACTTATTATAACTTATGTTCAGTCACTTAAATCCTCTATTGAACCTTGAACAAACAAGTTTTCCCTTGGTGAACCTCGATCAAGGTGCACAGGTAGATTATAAATCAGGATTTTCATTAAAACACTGGAGTTTTTTACCTGTAAAGGTGATTATGGAACACAGACAATTTTTACTTTTGGTAATTTTTACCATTCTCATACAAAATGGTAAGGTGCATTTATTACTTAATTATATAATTAAATAGATTAGAGAAAAAATGTATAAATTGTATTATTAATAATTTTTTTTTAAATATAAAAATTTCAAGAATGTTCATTTTAAATTACTTTCTCCTATTGGGGTTTATTTCAAAGACAAAAGACAATAAAACTATACTGTAAAATGGCAATTTTTTAATAAAAATGAAAATAACAATAATTTTCAAGAAAAAAATTTTCTGCAAAAGTGCACATAGGAAAACTAAATGTATATGTTATAGATAGACTTTTGTAAGCATTGTACAGTGTTGCATGGCTTGCTGTATTCATGGTTATCATAGTATCAAAGATTACTCCCTAGGGTTGTGAAACTTTGTGTGACAGAATGACATCATAAATAAGTTAGTTTCTTAAGCTGCTGTTAGAAATATAAAATACATGTTCAAGTTTCTTATAATAAGCTTACAATAACTGTTATAAGAATAATAAAGACCTAACTTTATACAAGCACACACTTTATCAAATTTTAAGTCCACATAGGTTCATTCAGTACAAAATTACAACTAAGGAACATTTCATATCTTGGCATATACTTATCTGAAGCATGTTCACTTTATTCCAGTTTGATTAACAACTTGTTGTAAGAACTTAAATATTTAAATCTGTTGTATTTAAGATGACAGCTAATTAAAATATTCAGAATTTTAATTTTTTAATATCTGTATATTTTAAGAACTAATTAAATTTGTATCACTTTCTAAATCATTTGGTTGAATGACCAAAACAAGTTTTATAGTGTACATATATGAGTTGAGAATACAGGGACACAGAATACCACATGTTAAGTATGAATATACACAAATATGGATTTGAAAAAATCTTATATAAACCAGTTACATGTATGTCCAGCAAAGTTAATCATAAACAAATTATAAAGCTAATAATTTGTTGTAATAAATATAGTACAAAAAATGCTAACATATACACGATACATATGGTCTGCCTTGACACCATTTCCAAACAGTGAGACACATTGACAGAAGACATTAATAATAGTCTGGTGAGAAGTGTACTGCTACAGTAGTGTTGTCATATGCTACTACAACTATGTCATTTGTATTTGAAATAAATTACTCAAAACTATGTGGCAAATGTCCATTTTCATTTTAAAACATTCCTTGTAATATTTTCAGATATTCTCATAAAAAATATATATATTATTATTATTTTGTATTTTCAAATGTAAGATTTCATACAATGTTATAATAACTAGAGGAACTTTATATAACAGAGGACACATATAACATTATGTAAGCTTCTTCAATTAATCAGTCCCTTTGTCCATTCACCTTTAGTACTTCAAAATTTCATCAAATATTACTGTAAGAACTATGAGTTACAAAATGTTATACAATTTGTATACAGTACAGTAAGCTGGGTGGCCTCTTACACAATTTTTCTTTAATAGTGACATTAAACTTCTTAGCACAATCTTGAAAAGGGCTAATAGAATTAAAATTAAATAATATTACAAACTGAATGAAATGACAACAATATGAACTAATATTTGAGACGCAATTCGTTTTTAACTTCGTGATCGACCAATAAAGGTCAAGTCACGATTTCTTTCAAAGCTAAAAGTATAGGATACAAAAAGAAATGTCTAAATATAATACTGTGTGAATCACAAAATATACATGATGGTTCATTGAAAACCCTATAATATATTAATCATGAGAAAATCACCAACAGAAACTAAAGAAGATCTTGCAGTAATTGTGCAGACACATAAAAAATGTATAACTACTTATGTTGAATGGTAATTAAGTCACTTATGTGTGGTAACATTTCACTGATAATTTATGTCAATGATTTTATTTATTTAAAACTTAAAATATGTCATCAAAATATACAATGACTTAGTTACGTTCAGGGTAGATTAGGAGTAAGTAATCTTAAAATAATTTCTTAAAAATACACTTGTATAAAATAAATGTCCTGAATATAGACAAAATATTGCTTGATGAATGTTAATCAATCAATGTATAAAACAATTGACACAGGTCAGATTTCTTTTAATGATAAAAACACATGTATAACATGCTTTACAAAAATCCCTTGATTTTGTGGTATTTAGATGTATCTATTATATAGATTATATATATACCTTTGTTTTTCATCTCATTCATTTTCTTAATTTGTTCTCATAATTTCAGAGGCTGCAAAATGGACATATGATGGAGATTTAGGTAAGACCAATAGTTTACACTGATTTCTTGGATGTCCTTTAAACTGATTCTTCTGTGATCTCATTCCTCTATATTCCATACTACATGTTTATATATACATTTTGTTTTGTAACTGAATGACATTGTACCATTTATAAATTATTCTGTTGGTCACTATGCATTTCCACCTGCTTTGCTACTTATTTTGCTGCTAATTGGTCTGTTTTGTTACTGGGTTTCAGATGCATAAAAGTGCCAAGGAAGGCTGGTTAAAGATAAGACCAATCTCTTGATGGGGAAAAACAGGGTGGGGGGGGGGGGGTTTCATGTTATAAAATAGGTACCTGGCAGCTTAGCAAAGGAATAAGTTTCTTTTAGTTCAGCATGAAAGAATGCTTGTATATTATGCCACCATTGGTAAAAATATATGTTACCCATTCTTGAAGAAACATATGTTCCAACAAAAGGGACACAAAGTATGGTTTGTACTACATGTAAAAGTTCCAGAGGAACTTCCTTATGCCAACTTGAATTGACAAGTGATGTGTTTGGATAATGCCACTATGTGCAGGTCTTAAAGTCTCTTTTGTACATATAAAAAAGAAAAGCATTTTATAGCCGCTGCTGAAGGCAAAATTCTCTGTCAGTATTTAAGCATAATTATTAAGTGACAGTCAAAGTTTTCTACAGTTTTCTTCTTGGTTTATATTTGTTCTGGTCCAGAATAAAGATAAAATACTGTCAGTGGACACATGTGTACAACAAGTAAATCAAGTTCAAATTATATGTTAAATCCCAATTACAGTTTGACCTTACAATAAGTAGATCCATTGTTAACAAGGTCAAATATTGTTCTTATAATGCATGCTAGTTTGACTATATTCTGCATTGACATGTGCATTGTTCTGTTTGCTGTACTGTCTATGCCTTACATTACTGAGTCTACTTTGGTATTGTTTTCATGACATTTACTATTGTATGTCTGTAATGTTACTGCTTATCTTTCTAACACGACCTTGGCGTGACATATTAAGAAAATGATTACATCCATTATAATGGTATATCATAAAACATAAAACCAGTTTTTTGTTAACAAGTACAAAGTTGTTTCGTTTTACTAAATGAACAGGAAATTTAATGCTTGACTTCAACTCTATATTTTGTTAGTTAAATTCTAGATTTTTTAATTGTTCCTTTTTCCAATAAAAATTGATGAACAGTAAAACAACACTAACAATAAATTGTCTCTTTCATGTGTGATTTGAGATTAATCACATCAATGGATATGAAACAACAGAGTAAATGAACAGTTAAAAACTGAGTTTATCCAGGGACAGTCTATACTAGTATTAGTATAGACTGTCCCTGGTTTATCATTATTTTTAATATGTTACAGTATCCTGTTTTATATATCATGGCATGTTTACACAATACAAGTATAAGACATTTATTTGAAGAGAGGTTTACCGTTTTGTGTCATAAATTTGCAAATAAATTTGCTTCCTTGTATTTTTGTTGTGGACCATGCATGCCTTGTGATTTAGAGATGCAACACTTGAACTACTGTCCTAATGCATGTTCTGTAATTCACACTTGACATAAGAATCAGTTCATGAACAAGTTGTTGCATGTTGAAACTATTATTGTTTATTGTTTCACTTTCCTATAGTAAACATTTCTCATAGGTCAATAATAAATTGTAGGCACTTCGGTGAAGTGTACCTTTGTGTGCCCAATAGAATAGAATCTGTTGAATTACAACATTATTAAACACACGTTCTTAACAATACAACACACAATTCCGAAACTTGTTTTCAGTAATCAAATGAAAAGAAACGTCTTTGATGAACTAATAAAGAAATTTACAACAAGTAGGTGTTCCTCTGTTTAAATGTAAAATCTCGTTTGAAGTTGAAAACCGGTTTTTCTTCTTTAAGGTTTAATATTTTACAGTTAACGAATATCGAATATGAAACACATTATTAATCTTATTGCAAGTCATATCTCCAAGAATATATAGGTAGCAAACACATTTTCTTCTTGTAAACAAAGTGAAAACTTATTCATAGCATACAGATGACAGTGTCGAGTCTTCGATCTGAGACTAGTATAGGTTCCTGCTTCAATCTTCAGAATCGAATAATTTTAAAATAAAAGTATAAACGTTTTTTGCATTTTTTTATGGTTAATAACTATGACGTTAATAAAACATATATTTTCATTTGAAGGCCCCAAGAATTGGAAACATATGTACCCGGATGGATGTGCCGGCAAACAACAATCACCGATAGATATACGAACAACACAAACTGAATATGATCCTAAACTGAACGACTTCGCTATATGGTTTGATCCACCAAAGCGTGGGTCAACGTTTCACGTTGTTAACAATGGACATACGAGTAAGTTCAATAAAACGCTTTCTACAGTGCAATGACGTAGTCCGCATAACTGACTGCGGTTTTCACTGCTATTTTTTTAAATGTCACTCGTCTAATCATTTTCTTATGAATTAGTCAAAATATTCATCATTTCGATCGCACATACCTTGAACCTCAACAAGGTCACTAAAGCGTACAATTATAATAAGAATTAATGTTTGTTTCAGTACACAATTTAACTGACAAATGATCCGTGACATGTTAACAATGTACCAACACAGGGCGTATTGTAAAGTTTTACGCTATGTTCAGAACGGCGATATATTGTATTCTAATACAATAACGACGTTAAGTCGAATCTGATTAAATATAAGTTCAATAGGTCACACTATGAGGTATCACTGTAACAATCCAAGCCCTCCCCTACTATGGTGTTTACCGTGCTATACCACAAATGTGGCGCCGTCTAGCGTACACATTTCATAAATAGTTGATACAGTGATTTAAAATTCATTTTATTCATTCACATTTCTGACGGATATTGCTAAAATAAATAAAGTGCAATACTGACCACAAAATTCATCACCAAGATCAAAATTTTAAAACATAAGTAATATTTCAACGTTGAATCGACTAACTATTGAGTACAAATCAATAGTCTGCCAACTAATTGTTCCACAAGAACATGTGTAGATACTCATTTCATTAAGTGATTTTTTCCTTCAAAGTTCAAGTAAACATGGGCGGCGACTTCCATGTGACTAACGGTGGTTTACCGTCAGTGTACAAAACAGCACAGTTTCATTTCCATTGGGGACACGCCGACCATCAAGGATCTGAACATCTTATCGATAATAGAGCCAGTCCTTTAGAGGTAATGTACTATTCTGGTTATGGTTGAACTTGAGCGAAATCAGGTATTCAGCTCCTCAAACAGATTTAAGCTTTTCATTTGTGAATTTATAAAAGGAAGATAAAGACCTACTGGACATTTCAAAAACTGGGGTATCTTTTTATGATACAGCTGATTTTCACTTAAGTGGGTGACAAATGGTGTATATAAACTGACGTTAACATTTATTGTAGTGGTAAACTGTTTGCTCAGATTGTGCTGCATGGTATCATCGTTAACACTCAGATTGTGCTGCATGGTATCATCGTTAACACTCAGATTGTGCTGCATGGTATCATCGTTAACACTCAGATTGTGCTGCATGGTATCATCGTTAACACTCAGATTGTGCTGCATGGTATCATCGTTAACACTCAGATTGTGCTGCATGGTATCATCGTTAACACTCAGATTGTGCTGCATGGTATCATCGTTAACACTCAGATTGTGCTGCATGGTATCATCGTTAACACTCAGATTGTGTTGCATGGTATCATCGTTAACACTCAGATTGTGCTGCATGGTATCATCGTTAACACTCAGATTGTGCTGCATGGTATCATCGTTAACACTTGGAAGAAACACATTTTTTAAGCAATTAATCATGTCCATTATTTATGTTTCAGCTACATATAGTGAACTATGACAGTGTGAATTATAAAAGTATAGGAACAGCTATGGTCCAACCAATGGGACTGGCAGTATTAGGCGTGATGTACGAGGTAAGATGGTGGGACTGGCAGTATTAGGCGTGATGTACGAGGTAAGATGGTGGGACTGGCAGTATTAGGCGTGATGTACGAGGTAAGATGGTGGGACTGGCAGTATTAGGCGTGATGTACGAGGTAAGATGGTGGGACTGGCAGTATTAGGCGTGATGTACGAGGTAAGATGGTGGGACTGGCAGTATTAGGCGTGATGTACGAGGTAAGATGGTGGGACTGGCAGTATTAGGCGTGATGTACGAGGTAAGATGGTGGGACTGGCAGTATTAGGCGTGATGTACGAGGTAAGATGGTGGGACTGGCAGTATTAGGCGTGATGTACGAGGTAAGATGGTGGGACTGGCAGTATTAGGCGTGATGTACGCGGTAAGATGGTGGGACTGGCAGTATTAGGCGTGATGTACGAGGTAAGATGGTGGGACTGGCAGTATTAGGCGTGATGTACGAGGTAAGATGGTGGGACTGGCAGTATTAGGCGTGATGTACGAGGTAAGATGGTGGGACTGGCAGTATTAGGCGTGATGTACGAGGTAAGATGGTGGGGCTGGCAGTATTAGGCGTGATGTACGCGGTAAGATGGTGGGACTGGCAGTATTAGGCGTGATGTACGCGGTAAGATGGTGGGACTGGCAGTATTAGGCGTGATGTACGAGGTAAGATGGTGGGACTGGCAGTATTAGGCGTGATGTACGAGGTAAGATGGTGGGACTGGCAGTATTGGGCGTGATGTACGAGGTAAGATGGTGGGACTGGCAGTATTGGGCGTCATGTACGAGGTAAGATGGTGGGACTGGCAGTATTAGGCGTGATGTACGAGGTAAGATGGACCTGTATCAATAACTGCACATCTGGTGTATTTTGCGGTCGTTGACATCATTAGAAATTTTATATGTAGCGTTAATAATAAATATGCAAAACTGGTTAGAAATAAATCTTTCGGAAATAACATTTAGCCATCAACACACATTAAATGATATGACTGTTATACACGGACATATGAGTAAATTACGTTTTAGTTCTCTTTTTAGCTTTTTATTTCCAATCAATAAAAATCGTTTTTCTAAAACTATTAACTGCCATTAAGGAGCAAGCCAGTAATTCAAACAGAAAGCGCGGTTAACAAACATGCTATGATATTTTTTTCATTTAATATGTTTACTTCTTTTTTTCACATATAAAATATACAGGTTTACACTTCAGTACCTATCACACAATTATTGTTTCAGGCGATACGTACATCACACAGGGATAAATTATTTTAATATTCAACCAAGTAACGTTTGCATGAAAGCATATTTATTTTTATTACCCGCAATATTAACATGTTCAACTCTGATAGCATGTACATTTATATCAGTCTTTCCCGGACACAGGTGACCTTGATTCAAAGTCATTTAGTTAGAGTATTTATACTCGTATACTCTTTTTATTCTTAAAAAAAGCTTAAAGGAGAAAACTTCCACATTACAATAATTTTAATGTTTGGTATCCTAAAAAGATTATTCTTTTTTTTAAAATAAACACACAGCTTTGTTGGTGCAATATTCGGAAATCTTAAAAAAATATATAACCTTTTTTAAGGTTGGAGATGAGGACAATGAAGCACTAGAACCAATAATCCAGGCTATGGAACACGTGAAAGATCCAGGTATGTTAAATAACTCTACGCTTTAAAAACCTCTGGAGTCTGACTACTTTTAATATATATGGATCGATCTCAAACTTTTTTATATGTTTTCCGTGACGTGATCAATAACTTCAAAGAGTCTGAACACATTCTTAATTTCACTGCAGGCAGCGTGTACTCGAATCAAATCTTAACTGACAAGGATTGCCAGTTTTCCTGTACCGCAGGTCGGGGGTTTTCCCCAGGTCATACGTCTTGCTCCCCCAATAAAAACTAGACGACAATGATACAGCTGAAAAATAAGTTGCGTAAAAAATCATTCAAACAAACAAACATTTTTTTAACTTTAAATGTGTTTAATTATTTGAACATAATATTAGTACAAAAGTTTTACTGGGACATTAAAATAAAATATACTGACAGAACTACAAGACCATAAGATTCTACTGTTGAGTAGAAATCTGTGAACGAATATTAAATATTTACATGTACGAATTTAAAATATCTCTTTACAGAGAACGACCTAATACACGACTTGCCAGCTCAACGAATCAGAGATTTCCTACCTTCCGACACCACTAAGTATTACCGTTATAATGGATCACTGACAACTCCTGGCTGTTTTGAAAGTGTTATTTGGACTGTATTTGATGAGCCACTATATATCTCTCAGAGACAGGTTGGTTACATTAAACCATTAAAATTCAAAGTCTTATTTCCTGTTTATGAATATTTCCTGTGGAATACTTTTAAGGTTTTGCCAGAAGCTGGACTGGTTTACTCATGAGTGATTGTCTGTAATATGCGTCTTAGGCTTCCACCAGGCCTTCGTAAATGGGACTTTTAAAAATAATTACAATGTAAACACACAGGTACTAGCAGGACGGCTATTATATCCCTTCTAACTTATCTCTATATGTCAAATTTTGTAATAAATCTTGTTACTTAAAACTATTTCCCCTTTAAAGTGCCTCTTAACTTCGACATTGCGATATACACAACAGTATACAATACAAGTAAAAATGTATATCAGAAGACATGCTTATGTAATCGTTATTTACATAATCTTATGCCTTCAAGGCGAATTTGGACACGTAGACATAAGTGTGGAGAATAAAAAATGTTTCGCCTGCATTCCGCAACAGTAACAAAAAAACTACGTCATAAGCATCACGTAAATAGCATTAAATTGTTGTCATTTGAAATATAAAATAAAAACTTTGACGAAGTAACTGGGCCGTGAAATTGCGGTCAAGGTTAGGGGACACCTACTAGACTGTCATGCATGGTAGGATGCCAATATTTGGTATACCGCCAACCTATATACCAAATATTGGCATCCTACCATGCATGGTTTCAGAGGAACTGGCCTAATCCAAAAACTTTCACGCAGCCACTGGACCGTGAAATTGAGGTCAAGGTCAGGTGAAACCTACCAGACATTCATGTACTATTCATCAGCAATCTATATACAAAATATTGTCGTCCTACCATGCATGGTTACAGAGGAACCAAAACCAAACACTATAACGTAGTCACTGGACCGTGAAATTGAAGTCATGGTCAGCGGACAGGTGACTGACTGGCAAGTACTCACATAAACTACCATTGGAGCAAATTCGATGTACCTATTGGCTTAAGTTAAGCTTACAGATCAAAATGTCAAGTTTTGACGCCGCCGCCGCTGGATTCCTTTCGCACCTCCAAATACTATTATAGTCGCAGGAAAGACAAATATAATATACATTTTTACTAACTTTCGAGCTGCAACAATAATGATATTTTTCATACTATTTCTGACATTTCTTGTTACAAAAATGTATAATTAAAGATGAGTGCAGCCAAACCCACCAAAACTCTTTAAACAGCTTTATCAGATTGAAATTATATATTGTACGCTAAACTGGTATGTTTTATGCTAGTTATGTGTAATAATTGTTAAGTTAAAAAAAAGTTCCTCCTAAAGGTCGCGGGTTTTCGACAGGAACTCCAAATTCTTCAAAAACTATTAAAAATACAAAATTGGACGCCATTGCCTAACTGAAAGTGGCGCTAAAACATGCAAACAATAACAAATGCTGAAAACTTACTTTGCAAATCTTAAGTGATATTATTGAAGTCGTATTAACATTTTTGTTTGGTTTTTAGATGTCAGCATTCAGACGAATTCTTCAGATGAAAGTACAACACGAAAATCATGCAAAGAAAAGTCACCATCATAAAAAACACAAAAGAAGCGCAGACGAAAAAATGATCGGGGAAGTACTAGAAGAAGCAGGCATTAGATCTGATCCACTGGAAAAAATACGACTAGACGTGGCTTTAGATGATAAGAAAAACCCTACAACTACTGAGACTCGTAAAGAAAACCCAGTAACCACCGAGACTCCAAAGCTAGGAGAATCCCCCAAAAAATTCTACTTACATCATGAAGAAAATCCCAATATGGACGAATTGATGAAAAATGTAAATCAAAGTTCTAATAACAAGGAACAAACATACTCCCATGTTGATAACGAGGCCAAGTTAGAGGAGAAAGTCGCAGAATTAGAGATTGAAGTTGAAAGACTTAAACTTGTCAACAACTTCCGGCCACCACAACTATTACACGGTCGAGTTGTGTATAGAAGTTTTGATAATTTATCAGATCAAAGAAACGCCAATGCAGTACGGCTAGGGTCACAGGGAACGAAGGATCCACAAAACAATTCATCAATAATCATGTCATCTTTGTCACTGTTAGTATCTGTTCTATTAATTTCCATTCAATTCATTTAAATAAGGTTTATTATACAGAAACATATAATTATCTACAAGAAAATTTAAGTACACTGTACACAGAAACATATACGAAGATATCTGTATTCGACTTAAACAAACAATAGCTTCAATGTATGAGACCTACTTTTTTACGTACATCAAAAGCTTATATAGTAAAATATTTAAATTTAAGACCTAAAACACACTTTAAACAAGATACTGTCTAGAATTAATTATATTTAAATTGGTACATGTTCGTGTCTTGAAAGTACAAGATCCATCTTATATACCTATTTGTAAATGTTTGGCTTATTCCTTGTAAATATATATGTTGTTGAAAATCCAAGGCACAGTCTTACATCTAAACCCAAAAATTCGCATCAAAATGATGTTGGGGCTTATCAGTATCATTTGGTCACATGAGCTGTATGACCAATTAAACTGTCAGTCCAATTATAATTTTTGCTTGTGATAAATACCAGATGACTCTAAAACAGTAGTTTCAAATTGTCAAACATTTTAAACTTGAGGTGTTTATGGAATTCACTTTGTTATTATTGTTTGTATTGTTTGTTGTTTGTAAATGATAGCTTATAATTAGACAATGTCCAATTTTCATTGTTTTAATTTTTTAAAAGAAAATCATCTTTAACAAATCCATTTATTTTATTTATTAAATTATTTTGTTAGAAATTAATACAACAAAGAACAGAATATAATGTTCTTCTGTCCACGAGTACCTGTGATATCTTGCACAATTAACAGTAACATTAGATAATCTCGTACCTTTTTAAAATCCGGTATTTATCACAAGCAAAAATTATAATTGGACTGACAGTTTAATTGGTCATACAGCTCGTGTAACCAAATGATACTGATAAGCCCCAACATCATTTTGATGCGGATTTTGGGGTTTAGATGCAGGACTGGGCAGGTGTTTTTATTCAACAGTACAGCAATATATATGTAAAATCGTAGAGTAATACCGTATGTTGTAGTTTTTTTACAGAATAGTTATGCAAATGTAAATAAAGTTTATATGTATGTCAAGACAGATGTGTATGCAAAGGTATGATTTTGAATTGAATTTATACAATCTTTTTGTGAGTACTTTACCAGTGATAAGTTTTATATAGTTTGTTAAATAAAAATGTTTTAAACTTGACATCATATTAGTTTATGTACGCCTCCTAACTACCAAAGAATGAGAAAAAATAAACAACAAATGACTCATTGGAATAAACGACACAAATTAATACTAACCAATGAACATAAAACCAGAGGCTCACAAGAGCATGTAGCGGTTTCGTAACTAATAAAACCAGAGGCTCTCAGAAGCCTGTAATCGCTCATCTGGAACATAAATGACTTAGTATTTCAATTATTGCAATTAACCGGTTCAGTCTAGCTGTTATTAATTTAAAACTACTGATCAAAAACTAAACATTTCTTCAAAAATGTTGAGCAAAAACTAAACATTTCTTTGAAATTTTGAAAAAGTACATCTCCAGACAATTTTTCAAAATTAAATGATTTATAGGCCATGTCCCTATTGTTAATTTAGTAATTTACAGTTTTACTACATGTATTTTAGACTTTAATTTATAACACAACATCTTATTATTTTGTCCGAATTCGTCATTAAAGGGTAATACTCATATAAAGAGTTATCTAACAATTTGGACTAAGCAATCGTTTGTAGGCTTTGCTTTGCTGATCATTTGTGCAATTTATTTAAGGATTAACTGCAAAAAATATTTACTCCATCGAGGGATAACAAAATTTCCGTTGTGCACATTAAATGTGCACAACGGAAATTTTGTTATCCCTCGATGGAGAAAATATTTTTTGTAGTTAATACTTATAAATAAATTCAAACAATAGAATAAACTCAACAATTTTATTTTTGTAAATGGACATTTTTGAAAAAAGATATCAACACAAAAACTGTTAGTTTCCCGTGGAGTAATATATGACGTCAAATGGCGCGTGTCTCCATGACGATCAAATTTGTTTTCCAACCTCTGATAGAAAATATTTTCCAGCCAATCAAAAGTCAGTATTCTCGCAAAATTTATTAATAAGGGCGATAACTTCCATAAGGGGTGGTCCGCCAATTTTGGACCAACTAAGTGTTTTGTACGCATTTTCTTGCTGATTATTTCAGCAATTTACAATGTTAATCTAGGTGTTATAGTTTTCAAGTGATATTTTGTAAAAACAGAAAATTTTGTCAAAAATCGCCATTCAAGGGCAATAACACCTACAAAAAGCCATTACACAACTTCAGACTGATAACAACGATTGTAGAGCTTAGTGTACTGATCAATTTGAAGTAAGGTTTTCTCTGTAACCATTCGAATTTTTGAGATATTGACCAAAAACGTGTGTTTACACCTATGTTCTATTTTTAGTAATAGCGGCCATCTTTGTCAGTTTATTAACACCCTCGGTATAAATTTGAAAGTAGGAACCATAAGAATGATTGTAGCCAAGCTTGAAAAAAATTGGCCCAGCTGTTTCAGATGAGAAGATTCTGAGGAGCTGTTTGTATGTATTGCTCATAAGATCCTTTGTCATATGTGAGGCGTATGTTCCTTTCCTCTTTAACGGCTATTTTGCATTTAAGATCGACTGCAAATACTCGAAATTAGGAAAGGTAAATTTCTACATACACACTCTAATTGGTCAACTGTTTTTTCAGAAGATATTTATAATTTCAGCCTTCGAATCGACTCTAACAATCAAACATAGCTTCATTTTAGCATGGTTTATTTTTAATATTTATATGTTTGGGCGTTATTCCGGTAGAGTCCTATGTTAAGATATGTTATATGGAGCTGACATTTTGGATTATTAGTAGAGGAATATCCGAGATACGCTTCTGCAATATTACAATTTAATCTGTCAGAAGACAACTTTTAAGATTTTATGCAATCAAAAAGCAATAACAGCACTGGCAGCCATTGTGGAATTATATAATTGCACTAAAACCTCAGATATTGAAGAGAGTTGTCCTGGCTTTCATACCTGCATGATTTTCTAAAAAGACGCGGTTGGTATATTTTTTTACCCATATAGGTCCTATGTACATCTGTTTAAATAAGATACCATATTGAATTAAGGATCGGCACAACAAACTTAAACTTCCCTAAATAACATTAATTTCAAGTTTGGTTCAAAAAGTCTAATTGGTTTTGTATAAGTTGAATGAAATGTGAAAAGTTCACGAATGACAACGACTGGCGCCTTATGACTTTGGGCAAGATGAGATAAAAATTATTTTCTAAAGGTTGAGAGCTCGAGTCAGACGTGAATGAGCAACGTTCTTCACCGAATCCTTCTTACCATAGATCGGGGGTAGTGCGCCTTTATTAACAGATACAAAACTGGGATGGCAAGATCTAACTGAAAAATACTGATAGTGGTTAAAGTTTTGCTGCGACATACTTTTTGATTAATTTGTAAGATTCTTTTAAAGTTTTGCTGCGACATACTTCTTGATTAGATTGTAAGGTCCTTTAAAGTTTTGCTGCGAAATACGTTTTGATTAGGTTGTTAGGTCATTTTAAAGTTTTGCTGCGAAATACGATTTGATTAGATTCATTGTAAGGTCCTTTTAAAGTTTTGCTGCGGCATACGTTTTGATAAGTTTGAAGGTCATTTTAAAGTTTTGTTGCGACATAAAGTTTTGCTGCGACATACGTTTTGATTAGGTTGTAAGGTCATTTAAAAATTTTGCTGCGACATACGATTTGATTAGATTCATTGTAAGGTCCTTTCAAAGTTTGGTTGTATCAACCGTTTTGATTAGGATGTAAGATTATTGTAAAGTTTGGCTGCGACATACGTTTTGATAAGGTTGTAAGGTCATTTTAAAGTTTTGCTGCGACACACGTTTTGATTACATTCATTGTAAGGTCCTTTTAAAGTTTTGCTGCGACATACTTCTTGATTAGGTTGTAAGGTCATTTTAAAGTTTTGCTGCGACATACGTTTTGATTAGATTCATTGTAAGGTCCTTTTAAAGTTTTGCTGCGACATACGTCTTGATTAGATTGTTAGGTCCTTTTTAAGTTTTGCTGTATCATATGTTTTGATAAGTATGTAAAATTATTTAAAAGTTTAACTGCGACATACGTTTTGATTAGGTTTTAAAGTCATTTTAAAGAATTGCTGCGACATACGTTTTGATTAGATTTATTGTAAGGTCCTTTTAAATTTTTGCTGTATCATACGTTTTGATTAGGCGGTAAGATTATTTTAAAACTTTTGCAGCGACATACGATTTGATTAGGTTGTAAGATCATTTTGAAGTTTTGCTGCGACATACGATTTGATTAGATTCATTGTAAGGTCATTTTAAAGTTTTGCTGCGACATACGATTTGATTAGATTCATTGTAAGGTCATTTTAAAGTTTTGCTGCGACATACGTTTTGATAAGGATGTAAAATTATTTTTAAGTTTTGCTGCGACATTCGTTTTGATAAGGATGTAAGATTATTTTTAAGTTTTGCTGCGACATTCGTTTTGATAAGGATGTAAGATTATTTTTAAGTTTTGCTGCGACATACAATTTGATTAGGTTGTAAGGTCGTTTTAAAGTTTTGCTGCGACATACGTGTTGATTAGGATGTAAGATTATTTTTAAGTTTTGCTGTATCAGACGTTTTGATAGGGATGTAAGATTATTTTTAAGTTTTGCTGCGACATACAATTTGATTAGGTTGTAAGTTCGTTTTAAAGTTATGCTGCGACATACGTTTTGATAAGGATGTAAGATTATTTTTAAGTTTTGCTGTGACATACGTGTTAATAGGATGTAAGATTATTAAAAAGTTTTGCTGCGACATACGATTTGATTAGATTCATTGTAAGGTCCTTTTAAAGTTTCGCTGCGACATACGTTTTGATTAGCTTGTAATGTCATTTCAAAGTTATGCTGTGACATACAATATGATTAGACTCATTGTAAGGTCATTTTAAAGTTTTGCTGCGACATACGTTTTGATTAGCTTGTAATGTCATTTCAAAGTTATGCTGCGACATACGTGTTGATTAGGTATAAGGTTATTTTAAAGTTTTGCTGTATCATACGTTTTGATTAGGTTGTAAGGTCGTTTTAAAGTTTTGCTGCGACATACTTTTTAATTAGGGTGTAAGGCCCTTTTAAGGTTTTGCTGCGACATACGTTTTAATTAGGATGTAAGATTATTTTAAAGTTTTGCTGCGACATACGTTTTGATTAGTTTGTAATGTCCTTATTGTTAATGTTTGGGTTTTTTGTTTATCTACTCCCTATATGTTACCACAATTTAGAAATGTTGATTTTTTTACCTGTTAATATTCAAACTACATTTACGTACACAACCTTTCTAAACAATGTCGTTCATGTTCATGTCCCAATTATATTGATTAATTTAATCGCAATTAATTCTTAACAATGAAGGATGCACATATGGTAAAGTATCATCTAAACAACAGACACTTTTCAGCTGCATTACATATAGAACTAAAGCATCCAATCAATTGCCAATAGTAATGCAATTAAAAGCTGCATGTCCCAAAAAATAACTGCCATCTTCTGTCTTGATTATCAATCTAGCTAATGGCATTTCATGCTTAAGCAAACTTTAAATTATAAATTTTATTTGCATGTAATTATAGTCCTCCAAGCTATACTTTACTGCATTTTCATCACCATTTTGTTTTCTGACGCTCCAAATTAATGGCATGATGTGCACGAATTGGAAGAAAATTCATTTTCAAATTGATTAAATATTAATAGATTCATTAAATCTTACTTTTACCATATAATTTATATTTGTACTTTCTGAATAAACCAGTGGAGGCACTAAAAATCATTACAGCGATTGGAGTGTATTTTAAATCTTTCTAATCAGTTAGCTCAATAAAATGTTTCTGAATTATCTCTCTTTGTACAAAGAACAGAGATGTAAATAACTCGTTCCCAGTGCGCATCCACAAGTGGTGGGTAGGGTTGATTGGTCAGGTTTAACGTGCGTAACGTGTTTGGCGAATGACACGCGCATTGCACAAAAAAGAACCCTATTACTGAATTTAGAACAGGAAGGAACATTGCAACCGCTACAAAATGTTGTTTCAATGTCCTCAATGTACAGCTACTGGTATGTTAAACAGGTTACGCGTATTGCAGAAATTTCTTCAAATATTCTTTCCAATCATATCATATATCCTTGAATCGATTCCCTTCTTCTACTTAACAAAAATATATGTTTCATGAATTTTGTCTTAATGTGTTCCTACGTTAAATCATGACGCATGGTGGAACCTAAAGAATAAATGTTGATCATGCATTCATATTATCATTTCATTTTTACTTCGCTAGAATGTTCCTTAGACGAGACGCTACCTTGTAACTCTAGTGACGAACATTAATCCACAATGACAACATAGAAACCAATATGGAAGTACAAACAGGAACACATCAACATAGATGTTAGTCATCATATTTGCATTAAATGAACATTTCTGTAAAGGACCTCCCTTTTAACAAATTGAGGGAGCTCACTTTTAACATTTCTGCCATGATCAAAGTAGTAGTGTTACACAAGATTGAGGGTACCTCCCTTTTAACATTTCTGTCATGATCAAAGTAATAGTTTTACAACACGAGGGGACCTCACTTTTAACATTTATGCCTTGATCAAAGTAGTAGTTTTACAACAGATTGAGGGGACCTCCCTTTTAACATTTCTGCCATGATCAAAGTAGTAGTTTTACAACAGATTGAGGGGACCTCCTTTTAACATTTCTGCCATGATCAAAGTAGTTGTTTGAGGGTAGGTATAATGGTGGTTATAAATAAATAATTTCAAAGGGACTAAAATTTACAATGAAATAAACTGGATGAAAATTTTATGGTCTAAGATTGTACAAATTTACCGGAGTAAGCATGCGGTTCATTTAAAGTTGGCAAGAAGGGAAACAATAATGGGTCACTGTAATATGCGACACTTTGACTCACATATTATATGAGGATACAGACAGTGGTTTAAGTCTAGCGTCAATCTTCCTATGGTTGGCATTCAGTGCTAATTACTAAAATGTCGCTAAGTGCAGGTCGTGCTGGTGAAATTCAGTACCAAAGGTGCTCTAGCAGCTTAAAGTTGCGTAAACCACTCATTGAAAGAAATGTGTTTGTTTACACTCATATGATCAACAAAGAAATAAAGTTTCAGTTTAAATTTCATCATAGACAATTTTTATATTATCGAAGTCATATAAAGATTGAGATAAAAAGTTTAGTTTACAAACTGTAACGAGTTTATTACATACAAGCACAACCAAGCCTTTACAAATTGTTATTTTCATAGAATTTTGAGTGCCAAGAGCAGTTTACCCCATTTGGTTCTGAAACTCTAAATCACACTTGCTGCAGGTGAATTAGAAGGAAATGGCTTTTAAAATTGATTTGATTTTTGAAGATAAATTGTACATAAAAGAATACCTTTTAAAAGTTAACATTTATGAACAAGCTAGTGGCAATATAAAAAATGTCGATAACCTACAACATTCTCCTCGTGTTTTCGTTTCATGAATATTCAACAGATCCGACTTAGCAAACCAATCAGAATTTTGTTTACAGACAAATAACAAGATTTCAAAGCCTACCAGCTGGCAAACAGCAGAGAGAAACATTTCTCGGATGTTTTAAAAACGACATGTAGACAAAGTAAACTGAAACGACGACTATGGTACAAATGAACCAGATGTGCTATAGCATCGAAAAAAATATATTGTTTTTTTTAATGTTGAATCATTTCTGTACACACATTTCCATAAAAACTTATCAACTAGTTAATCCTTTCACTGATTGGTCAGGACTATTGTAAAGATAATATAACCCGCTAAAACATATGCCGCTTGGCTATTTACACTATTATTCTAAAATAAATTTACATACATATCTTACATTTAATACAAATGAAGTTTTCTGCAACGTCTTAATTTCTTTATACTGAAGTTATATCTTTTATTTTTTAAAGATGAGTATGTAATGTTCAGGGAACACATAGCAGAGTGGTCCGATTACAAAGATTGATCACTATATCCTGTACAGTTAGTAAACTTTGATTGTTAAGATGCCAGGATACAGGTTGGATTCGGTACCCAACATTTACTCTTCGACGTCTGTTCTATATCATTTACGATCGTATACCAGAGGAACACCAAAATTATACACATGATAACAAACTCTCTGGTCGTGTAAACTACACTTTTTCCAAATTGACTATTAATCCTTTAAGCACAACATGAGTGTCGTTCGCCATATGAAAAATGGTAACCAGAGAGATTCGCTTTTTGTTTTTGTGCCGAGTGGTGAAATAGTGACGATGTCTGTGGCATTTTCGAATAGCATGATTCTGCTTACAAGCTTTACAGTGTTTTGAACAGGAGATAGTGTTTTCCTTTTTTATGTTTTATCTCTTTATTTTGTGCCCGTCATTCAGATTGAGTCATTGTATAATCTTATGCGTTAACTGGTTATGATTCTAAATGATATATGAGTGTTATACTCATTACTAACTAAAAGTAATTTAATAAAATTGATATTATTCGTTAAATAAAATTATTGCAGATAAGCTAATAATTTTTTTGTTGGTTTTAACAATTTAACCTTAACCTCCTTTCAATAAAGGGATTTTAAAAGAGTTGTGTATATGTATAACCCGTACAACAATAGACGACTTCTTTCAGGAAAGTGTTACCTCGCAAACTGGAAAAGTCTAGACCCTACTTTACCACGAGTTCCCTCATCTGGACAAAACCATATACGATGCAATACTTTTAACGCATGCCTTTTATTGAAGCAGTCATTGATCGAGAAAACATCATAAACAGACCCATTAAAAGTATAAGTCACAATTCCTAAGGCTGATATACCATTATTAGATCCATTACAAAGACCCCTACCAATACCCACCAGTTCCTGAAACAATTCATTTAACCAATGGGTCATATTAAAAGTTATTTGTTTACCCTATTATTGAAAATAGCGGCGCACTTCTGTTGTCATTGCCCATATGCTGTATTAACACAAGCCTCAAACGTACGCCTATAGACTGAGGTAATGAACAATGTAAACTCGTATACATTGCGCGAACTTTCGAAAATGCAATGAATGTGGTATTTCCTCTCAATTAACCTGCATGGTAATCATGCCGTCCAGAGATCTTTTGAGACTGACTATAAATAACTAGCAGTCAAAGTAAAATTAATATATTTTCAGAGCATAACACTTTTAACATTAATTGTAAACAGCATGGCATGTCTTGTAATCAAAAACTGAGCAGCAGAAGACATATAACACTCGGAACAGAAAAATAATATAAATTATGTGACTTTTGTAAGATAACTAGTAATGAAACAAACAAAACATGCAGAAACCATTAACAGTTGCGATGACCCAACACAACAAACAAAGCACAACATAAAAATGATAAAACGGGTTCTTTATAAATGTCAAAACCATCAGAACATATTCCGCAGAGAATTGCGAGAGTTCTGGGTTAATCCGGGAGATAAATTCTCATTAATCATATTTCACCTTAGTTTATTTCGTAATACATAGACGCTTGGCACCAGGAGTAATTTGTATTCAAAATGAACCTGACCAAAAAATATATAAATCTTACTACGTTTGTATTTAGGAAAACGTTATCAATATTTTTCAAGGGGCTATAATAAAATACCACTAGAGTCGCCACCGACATTAACGATTGCCGTAAAATACGCACAACATTTCAATATAAAATAGCCTTATTAATTTTCTTGAATACGATTCAAATAAAACAAAGTAATTGTTGTAATAAACAGAAAACAACAAGGAATCCAGTCTACTTATTTCATTTCTGATAAGAGAACAGAAATATATATAATTACAATATGAAATAAATCGCGTTTGTAGCCAGTTTCTTAATTACATGTGTCAAAACAGCAATAAAACGGAAATAATTTCTGTAATCATTAATCATATAAGAAAGCAAGGATCAACAATTACCATAAGTCTAAGATAATAAACGGCAAAATTGCTGGAATGCGCGGGATGTCTAACATACTATTGTAAAAACACAAAACTGAATCAAAAGCTGTTTGTTTGGATATGCTGCCATCAATGTACTGTTGTGACTAGAGATAGAAACACGGACAATGACCAAGAAATCCCAGTGTCCGAAGGTCCCAAATAAATAACACATATATGTATGTATCAAATGTGAAAATATTTCTATGAATGAAAATATTCATTGCTAATATACTGGCTTCAAGAAGGCGCATGCTACCAAAAGATATGATACTAGTGTAATGTTTGGATTCGACTGGTTTGATCAAGGCGATAGATAGAACTATACTAAAGAATTAAAAAATATTCCACTCTAAAGAAACGAGAGAAAAAACATAAAATTACTCATTTTTATCATAGTGATTCTTCCTTATTCATGTAAAGTTAGGAGAAGTAAATCAATGTACTGCATTATATTCATATGTACTTTTGTCTACTCTTTTGCGTGATGACGACCGTCAGTAAGAAAAACGAAATAAGATAGGAAAATGGCGGATATTAAATTTCCTTGTGTTATAACAGTGGCATGTTGGTGTCTTAATCGTTCAATCCTTTCAATTTCTTCTTAGTACCAGGCAGAACAAATTTGTAACAAGTAAATGATAGAGATATAAATCGGCAATGAAAATAAAAAAAACGTTTGTATAATCACCGAACCAAGTACGTGGTTATGTGTTTCTAGTAGAGCGCAGAGAGATATTTTTTATGAGATATGATATGGTTCATGTTTAAGTCTTTACTCTCAGCAGTAATATTGATATATTACTCCATAGCTTTCGATAATGAATAGTTATGTTACTAATAGTCAAAAGATAAAACATTATAACGAAATACCTAGTTGTTAAAAAGGTCTTAGGTACTGTCGGTTACTGTTTAGATGAGTTTTCCTATGGTGGTAGTTCGTCTTTCATAAAAGTATGCCCGACATTATTTTTGTGGTAACAATAAGGGTATCTTTACCAACCACTGGCTAACTTAAGTACTTTTACGAGGTCAAAACATTTGGTCGCACGTCATTTTTTGTTTAAAAGGTTGATAAGTAAATGCATAACGTCCAGCAAGCAATAAGTAAGTAAGTAAATAAAATTTTATTTGAATTCAGCATAAATAAATACAAAGTAACACACAATTGACATAAAAACAAGACATGGACAAGACACAGATAAAATGTTTACTTCATTAAAACCTGCAGATATATTTAAGATTAATGCCTTTTAAAACTGGTGTTATTAACATTTAAAAGTTGAAAAGTATTGAAATTAATAAGCTAAAATGAATAAAAATTTTAGAGATATTTTGAAGCTAAAAATAATTTATTTTAAATCACATCAGTGGAAACTTGGAAACTAAATCTATTGAAAGTAATAATATTAATAACAGTAACAGACAAAAAGCCGGTGTGAAGGGAAAAATGTAACAGAAAATTAGGAATATGCCGTAGGAACGTGGAAACCAGTAAATACATGAAAATCTCTGGATTTACCGAAATAACGGCACTGAGCGGCGACTCATGTGGCAAATGCCTCGTTAAACCCTCGCTCAGAACCAGCATTAAGGCAGCTTTAATCATATTTTTAAATGGTTAAACGTTAACAACATGCCGAGCACCGACAGTTTAAACCATTCCAGGACTGAATCAAGCTTTTAAAATGTGAAAAGCTATTTTCAGTCCTGAAAGGTTCGGAAAACTGTTCCATAAGGATGCTGCTGCATATCTAAATGATTTTATACCATAGGTAGACGTTCGAACATGTGGTAGATCAGGGACAGTCTATACTAACGGGACATGTCAATCCTAATTAAACCTATATTACAGTTCTATATTTCTGTGCCACGGCTGAAATTTGACGTATACGTTCCGTTCCGTTTCCGGAATTAACATTCCGCCCATTTGTTGATAGTGTGCTTGGAATATTTTCTCTCCCGAAATTGGTTATTTCACGAAAATATAGTAAAATAATAGTAAGTATTTATTTTTTTTAGTTTATTAGTCACTTATGAGTTTTGATTTCGTCAAATTACATGTGGTCATTCCACATTTAGCCAGAAAACAATACTAAAATGTTGTTGTCCAACATGTCCGTAATATCGTAGCGGTTTTTTCCTTCAGTCAACCCCAACTGTAAATGTAATTACCTCATCACCCTTTGTGTGATCACAACAAACCTTTGTTTTTATGAAAATTTATAGATACTCCTGTGTATTAGACTGCTTAAAGTAGGTTTTATGTGTTTTTTGCATGAATTTGGATGATTGGAAATTTGTTTATATTTTGGAACACCGGTCACCATCTTGGCTACATACACCGACCATACACCCATTTTAGAATGTAATAACTTCATCACCCTTTGTGTGATCACAACAAACCTTTGTTTTTATGAAAATTTATAGATACTCCTGTGTATTAGACTGCTTAAAGTAAGTTTTATGTGTTTTTGTTAGTATAGACTGTCCCTGGGTAGATCCAAGATGTTACTGTATCAGAATTTTTAAGCTGACAAGATCGCCAAGACACACTGGAGCTCGGCTATTTACGATCTTATAAGTATCAAGTGCCATTGTCCTGATTCTACGAACCTGTATAATCTTCATAAATAAAACGAAGGGCTCGAACCTGTACTATCTTTCAGCTTTTTGAAATTGGTTTCTGTACAAAAGTTCCACGCTAATGGACAAAAATTAAAGTTACTCAAAATGAAAGTGTGAAAAATAGTTAATTTGTTGAGTCTCGATAACATAGACCATTATCGTTTAAGAACATTTAGTTGTTGTGAGGCTTTTCTGCACAAACGGCTGATATGAACATCAAATTTCAGTTGATAATCAATGTCAATACCAAGCATTTTGACAGTTTCCTCACAGGACAGTACGTTTCCCTGAATTTGAATGCTGGGATTTTTTTGAGAAAGTTTTCTTCCCAACTGCTATAACTGAAACTTATCAGGATTTGCCTGCATTTTATTAAACGAACCAGTCAATAAGCACCTGAGACTCGGTCTCCAGTGCAGATTTTAGCGAACTATAGTCAGGGCTACTGATTGACAGTGCATTGTCGTCAGCATAATTATATAATGAACTTTTGTTGACAAAACAGAAAATATCGTTTATAAAAACATTAAATAATAAAGGGTCTAAAATGGATCCTCGAGGAACACCTTCTGAATGTCAGCCCCGCTGCTCAGAACACCATTTATCTTTATTTGTTGTTTTCTGTTTGATAGATATGGCTGTAAAAGAGAAACTGAATGGTATGAAACACCATAAGCTTGTAATTAATCTAATAATAAATCATAGGGCAAACAATCAAAGGCTTTTGATAGATCCATGAGTAGAGCTGCAATGTAATGATTTTATCAAGGGCATTGCGCCAGTCTTCTAAGAGTCACAACAGCGTAGTCTGACATCCGTGTCCTCTTCAGAAAGCACAAAGATACGAATTAAATATAGAATCGAAAAAGTCGTATAACTGAGTTTCAAGAACTTTCTCATTAACTTTTGAAAAAATAGTTAGGACACTTAAAGGTCTGTAATTTGATTTTAAAAATGGATCATTCTTTTTATGCAGCGGTGTTACTTGCGCTTCTTTGAGTCTATCTGGAAAAACACCTGTATCAACCGACAAGTTTATAAGACTTGTCAAATGAGGCACAATCTCAGACTTACTCTCTCTCTCTAACAACTTTTGCGGGTATCCGCTTTTTTAACATTTATTTTATTTAATATTTTTGTAATATTTTCGGATGTTACTGTCTGAAAATTGAAATTAGATTTTAGTTTAGTATCATTGTTATTTTGAATTTCTGCAATACTTCGATGATTTGAAGGGTCATAGTGAACATCATTTCCTATCTTCTCAACTACCAATACAAAAAAATTAATTAAATATGTTAGAAACCTCTGCTGAATCATTTATTATTTTGTTATCTTCGCAGAGGATAATATTTTGCTCCCAAGATTTACATTTTTTTGGAAAAGAAAGGTTTAACCGTTTTTTAGAAGTGTATATTTTTTGTCCCACCTGTACAGCGTTCTAAAAAATAATTTTTTATTGATTGTTTTTTCATTTTATTTACCAGATTTCTTTGCTGTCTGTACTTTTCCCAATTGAATATAGCATATGTTTCCTATAGGCAGCCTTTCTCAAATCACTATTCATGCACGAAAAAGATTTCTTTTTCTGTTCCCTTGATTTTAAAGGGGCATGTTTGTCCAAGACTTTTATAAAGTCTTCTTCATAATTTAAATAAATACTATTTACTTGCTCTGGACTAGTGACGTCGTCCACTGCTTGTATCTTAATTTTACTGGTGTCGTTTTTAAAGTTTTCAATATCGAAGTTTTTGTAACTATAAGTTATATTCGTTTTTCGCATAGACGGAACGTGACCTTTTATAGTTTTTGAAATTAAATTATGACAGTCACTGATACCCACAGGTGTATTGAAACAAAACTACTTTCTGTTTGTTAAAATTACATCACCAAAGATGGAACACAGTCCGTTTTAAAACAAGTTGGTTCTTTGATCATCTGATCTAAAACAAAAATATCACAAATATCTAAAATTGTTTGACTTTTGCTCATATTCAACATGTCAAAATTTAAATCACCAAGAACTATGTAATTATCATAATTTACTGTAATTTTATCAAGATTTTGAGAAAATGTAACTGAAAAATCGTCATTTTTTTTTATAGAAGGTGGCTTGTACGCACCCATTATTAACAATTTTTTTTATCATTTTATCATTAATATAGATTTCATGAGAAATGTTTTCAATAGGAAGTTCACTTTCCAGAGTCTCTTTTCTTCTAGATGGTAAGTTAGATGAAATAAGTGACTTGATTCCGCCTCCACTGCACTTTCTATCCCGACGATAAAGTTTGTAGCCATCAACAGTAAAAAGTGTATTTTTAAATGTTTCATCAAGCTTGGTTTCAACTAAAAATAATATGTCAACGATATGATCAGTTAATAGTTCTTTAATTTCGACAAATTTGTATCGGACACTATTTTATGTTCAAGTGTGCTATAAGCACATTTCTCGGATGGTTTTTTCTTGATTCCGTCAGTTGTTTAAAAACAGTCTGATTGTTATTGTTTATATTTGCTGTAATCAAGGTCATCATTTGAGGGTGTACTCTACTCTTCCAATGATATATCAAAATAAGAGTCTGTGAAAACAGGTAAGGTGCATGAATTACAATACCTATCTTCACTGCTATCGGATAATTCTAAATATTTTGATGTTGTCATATCAATATATTTAAGATGGAACCACTTTCCACATTCATATTCACACATAATACCCTTATGGTTTGTGCGCACGTGTTTTCCACAGTTCCACATGGATATTTTATAGGGACTGGGTTCAATGAAATATCTCCACTAAGAAGGATTAAAATACTAAAATATGACTGCATACTTGTCAATTTGTAAGATTTTTTAATCGTTTTGTTTACATGGCCGCCATGCTGGTTTTGGTCGTGTATGGGGTGGAGGTATTGAATGGAATAATCACTCAAGTTAAGCTGCGTTTTTGTCTCTGCGATACAATTTCCACATTTTTATTGATTTCTGTAATTCAAATGGTGATTTAAATTTGTCTCTACTGGTGTAATTCGACACAGGACGTTTATTACTACGAGTGCGAACATACTCCCTACCACCCCTGGCGCCATCTTATTAGATCTTGTTATTTCATCTTTTTGTTGACAATCAAATTGAAACTGAAAGCAGTTCATTTCGTTAGAATAGGCACTAGCATGCCATGTGTGTACATATCTGGCCTTATATTTGCTCGCATGAAATTAACAAATGAATTGTATTTATCATTGTTTCTATTACTGACCAATCAGATGTTCCCAGGCTGCATCTTAAGCCGTTAAAACAGCACTTTTACATAACACATTTTGGTAAATACAGATTCTACTATCCTTAGAAAAATTATTTCCATTAAAATACGTAGAAAAAATTGTCAGCAATATCAGAAAAAATTTGTGTTGTTATCTAATAAAATGACTATCAAAAGTGTTCAGTTTTTTATAATGCTTCAATTTTCAAATCTATCTAGAAATCTGTTCGTGTCAGAATATGGATATACATCTGAAATAAAAATAACGTTGAACATGTTTTCCTAATATCAACTTTATTACGGAAAGGGTATGAATGTGCAAAATGGGAAAAAATACAAATGAAAAAATAAATTAAGGAACAGTAAATCAAACAAGTTTGCGTGACATCTTTTCTCTTACAATTAAGAAAGCCCTTAAATTTGAAAATGAGATCATACGAGATCAACGTAAGAAAAAAGTTAAGTTAGCTGTCGGCTGCAATACCAATACATTGATCTGTCATTCCATATTAAAGGATGGTAGTGGAGCATTGTTCATATGGTTCTAAATTAATATTGTCACGAAGGCATGGATTTCTTTTGACAGTTGGTTATCTATTTTGTTTAAAGTCTCTAAACTGGTATTTAAATCCACCGAAAAATAATTAATAACGATAATTGGCTGTTATCTGTCTGATACATTGTCATCTCCTGCAAATAAAGCTCCAGGCATTGGCATGAAAAAACGTATCTTTTTCATAATATGACTGTATTAAGTAGCAAAACTGTAGTCCGACGGCAAGCAAAATGGAATAGTAAAAAAGACATATAAAAAAGCTCCATGAGACATTCTATATACGGTCTAGGTTAATCAATATTTCATTCTCTGTAAATAAAATTTCCACATAGAAATCATTACATTACGACGATGAGTTCAGTCAAGCTATAGCAATAAACCATGAAATTCAAACGCATGATGTCAAAAATTGTTGGTACTGCAAGAAACATTTAAAATATTCAAATATTTTTAATGACTACGACGTTCTCGGCGACAATGTCAACAAACACATTCTACTTTATGCATATAAAACATACACAAATGTACTATTAAGAATTACAAATTACCTAGTTACTGTGAATTGTGCTTGAGATTATCGTTACATATTCGATTCCCCAAATCCGATGTCCCTTATTTTGAAGATTGCGGTGAAATTAAGAAGAACCAAAATCTAAATTATGCAATTTAGTGTTATTTTTCATTCTCTTATACACAAAAAAACGCCCCACGATCTACATCTACGGTGCTGAAGTAAACCAGTATGTCATTTTGACCTATAAATGCAAATTAGAAGATACCAAGTCCTGAACAAAAGAGCAAAATCGAACTATGAAAACAAAAAACCGTGGGTAATAAAAACCTAACCAGCAGAACAGCAACAAACACACAAAACCTACTACCATAAAATACACATAAAGCGACGAGAACCCCTTGAAAAATAGATAATAGCAGGAGTCCAGAAGGGTTTACTAATATCCCCCATATTGTATTATTTCTGCAGGAATATTAATAGAGAAATTGGGAAATTGAAGATCAAAATATGAAGCTGATCCTTAACTGAAACAGTACACTATGTGATGGCTTTTATTTCAAGCTCATTGTGATTGATGCGATAAAGTCACTAAAACGGGAACTGTTTAATGATATGTAATTATGTATAAACAAAGCAAAACACGATTGTACAAATTTTTTGCCTTTTTGTCTGGCTAACATTTATTTGTGTTCATGTTACTTTATAAAACCAAGTTAACTGTGTATAGTCGTTCAGCATCGTTCTGAGTGCTACGATTGATAATGACATTAATGTTATGTAATAATTGAATTAAATATCGCATTAGGTACTGACTATGTGACCAAATTTTAAAATCAATTCTAAATATTTGAAATGAAAATAGCAGACAGCAAGCTTTACATGTATGAGGTCTATTTCAGATTTTTCCATCGTATTTCCAATAATATTATCAAAATACAATAACATCCTGTTTTTGTCCAAAATATGTTTATTCTTTCACAATACAACAATTCAAATATTGCATGACAGACACGTTGCTTTCGTTAATTACTTTACGGAACTATACACAGTAATTGAGAATATTTAAACCTCGAGGCATGTGGTCTAAAATAATTTAAAAAAGCAACAAGACAACAGATTTGTTTACAACTGTGACTACATAACATTCAGTAAAGCAGATGTTTAGTTTGTTCCTCATACGGTTATCTACAGCGTATATATACACCAACGGACATATTGATATTTACAAATAAAGGCGACAGTTTCTCTTTTGATCATTTTTTTTTCAAGTTTTCAGAACATTAATCCCTTTCCATGCACAACATGCAGTGCAGCACACAGACATTTTTTATATACAAAAAACAAAAACAAAGCAGAAGTTACATGCACAAAGACTTCCATTGTAAATCAATTTTGAATGACAAATGCGTGCCAACAAAACTAAACAGCTACAAACACTCATCGGAAACAAATAACAAAAAGAAGATGATTGAATAAAATATATCCGTGATCCGGAACCCCGGTAAACAGTTTCTCATTCACATGTAACACCGCTCATTGGAAGTGTCACAGTTCTGTTAAAGTGTCGTTGACAAAGCTGATGGAAAGGAAAGAGAAACAATCTTGAGTCATCTGTGAGACTCACACACTACGACCAACTAATTCTCTATGGCGATCATAGAACCGGCGCAAACGCACCATTTATCAAAACACACTGCATCATCGACCTATCGCGTTTACCATCTCAAACAAATGTAACGCTTAACTATACACCAAGTTGGGTGTACAGTCGTCCTCACATTAGTCAACCTCTATAACTCATATACTAAAATCAAACTCCGTGGAATACAGTTTTTGTTTGCATTTTTAATTGTTCCTTACAACATCAAATTTCCACCGGGAACTGTTTTGTTAAGTTAGCCTCATTAAGAGTCTCTTTCCTTGGTACCTGTGAACTCTTAAAATCTTCTTGTCTGCGTTACACATGTAAATTTATCAGGTTAGCTGTATGTCCTAACAATATTGGGACACCTTAGCCACCTTTTCTGTCAAATGGTATCTCTTATGATTAGCTGCCTTTTGACTGCCTCTTTTGCATAGAGGCTCAAACAGTCGCATCTTTCTGGACAAACTAATGAGACATTTTCTCGTTGTCCCCTTTCCAGTATGCCAGCAAGCTCTGGAATAACATGGTTATCTCTCAATCAATCTAACGGCAGAGCCATTCTAATAGATATTAAAACATAGCCTGGCAATCTAAAAACACAATGTGGGTCTTACCGTTATTACCTGGTATGTGTTAGAAACAGAGTTTTAAGCGGAAACTGTTCCGGATCTTCCCCATGCTGGAAATCTATATTTTGGCCATTCTGAACTTGTTTACAAAACTGCATATATGATGTGTATAAATGTCATCTGACTTCTACTGCAATATAGACATGACTAATTCTACTATCGCCATGCTGCACGGCCCAATTCACTTTTCAATCACTCGTTTCTTGTAATAACCCTAATCTAGTATTTGATTTAGTCGCCCTTTGGAGTCATTTCCCTAAGTAAAGATGTAAAAAAATACAATTAAAAAAAGTGTTTTCCGCTGTCAATTTCTGCAATGCGAAATTGTAGAAAGTTTTGAAAAATAAATTTCAAGGATACAGACCAATGATGTGAGTAAGTGATCCAATTTATATGCATCTATATAAAAAAAGCTTTCTTGGTTATTATAGATGGTTCAGTAATCAGGACTGTCAAGGCTCTAATTAATTGACATTTTCACCGGACAATGATTGAATACACAGGATTGACGTATGTAAAATAAAACGCCTTTAGAATAAAGGAATAGTCATACTGACCACTGTCGTATTTGTCATAGAAACAAGGTTAAATGCAGACATTTCAAATATAGCAGATATATTATTTGCTGTTCATAAACAAAAGGTCAAAGTAAAAAATTAATCCATGTTAAGAAATTCAAGGTTACTATAATACCCAACAATTAAACGATTTTTTTAAACCACAAACTTCAAGAATCCTGTTTTCTCTACGCTGCACATTTGATGAAACTAATGCCACATTTACAGGAAAGGCTATCATATATTATTTTGGTAGGGACCTTCCAAAATCATCGATTCAGAGGGCAAGTTTTTTCACTTATTTTGGTAAAAGTACATTTAATTCGCATAAAATTAGAACTCATGTAATGGACCTTCTTTACTTCAATCTTGCAAGTTGAAATTTTTACATGAGAAGATTTTAAAATTAAGGCCAGTGGAAACGCGAAATATAATTAGAAATGAAAATTTGAGTTAAATGTTTTGAACCTTTGTTAAAACCAAGTTACAATGAATGCCACACTTTAAATAAAAATTCATCTTGGTTTTTCTGTTTAATTATGATTTTAAGTCGATGATTTATTGCTGGATAAATGAAGAGAAGTAAACAGATTTATTCAAATGGATGTACAAGTGATGCACCTTAATGGTACACTTAACATATCTCAGTAATTTGACGAACATGCATAAAAATTCCAGTCGGAATAAACATCCGCTTGACTGAATATTTCTCCTGGTTGTGCCATACAAGACCTTATCAAATGCTGGACGTATTTACATTTCATCAATACAATGTTCACTGCAGTATACAAAAACAAAAATGTCCATGCCAGCAGAATCAATTATCAACTCTAAAAATCAAATCAATCAAATGCTGAAATAATGAACAAAACAAGATGTCTGACAAAACCCGGACAAAAATAAATGTGGCAGACAAAATCAACACAAGTCACATTTCCAAATTCTAAACTATTGTGTTGGACGCAGACATAACTGTCTTAAATGATTTTTGGAACTGCAAATTGATTTTTGTCACATTCGGTTGAATGAAATGTCAGAATTTCTGATGCAAATAGGTATTAGACGAGAATACGGTACCAACTCTATTGATACAATTATTCAATCTCATCAATGCTAACTCAAACTGATAATTCTCAAAACATTATGACGTGTAGTTTTGTTTTTATCTGTACAGAAAAAATGAGAAAACAGTTCATATTTTAACATCCTGATAGGTTGTATTGTTAAGGTATCACAGTAAAGAACGAGTATTGAAATCCCTTCATCTGGCTCAATAAGTGCGAAAATGTGTTTATGTGACTGACCAATTTATAATGAATATTATCATTTCAACTTGCAATTTTTTTATATTTAACACGAGGCTCATTAAAAACAAATTCCGTTTAAATAAAATCCATCAATTCGGATAAAAAAGATAATATTTGCAAAAAATGTTGAAAACAAAAATGTACCCAATCATCCCCCTTTTTCTCAAAACGATAACAAAACCTCATTTTATGAGAAATCTAAGGAAAAAATGCAATCCAAATTTGATAACAAATATTTAAAAAAGGGAGGGGAATCCACATATTTAGCCCTTTTAGATCACTTTTATATTAAAAAAAACATCCCCTATTAATGCAATCTGTTAAAATATTCTTCACAGCTCATTAAACAAACCCGGTGAAAAAGTCCTGTTTACATCGGATGAAAAATAAAAAAAAATGACCTTTTTAAACTCTAATTTTCATATCGTCACAGAGTTCATATTAGTAAAAAAAAGATCAAAATGTATAGCAAGGAGACTAAGAAGTCATTAAATAGAGGACGTCAACGACAGGCAATCCAAAGAATTTGTGAAAGGCAGCTATATACGTAGACTTTGAATTTGTCCTGAGACTCCATGCTGCGTCTCAATGTTTATTTAAGTGGTTATAGAAAACACCATTATGAGCATGGTTGTACGGCTTATGTTGTTTGTTTCTTCAGACTACTGTAATGCTAAACCGTTAATCAAATATTGTTGTCATACAATGTGAACCTAAGTACAATATGTCCTTAATTTGTATTCCTTGGTAAAAGTTTAAAAACAGTATTAAAAATACCTCTTCATTTTTAAAAGGGTCAAACGCATGTTAGGCTTACAATCAAAACATCATTTGCCATGTAATGATTAAAATAATACACAAACAGATCAAAATTTAAAAAAACAATTTCCTATTTTAAAAAGGCAAAACGCTCTCAGAATATATATTTTCAACGGAGGTGGTAGCTATTTTAGCATACAATATTAAAAGTACATCTATCTGATTTGACTGTTTACAACAACAACTATGAATTATCTCCATAGCATTGTAATCACAGTTACAGTTCAAAAGCCGCATATTTGTACAAGATCCAGCCAGATATAGAATACTTATGTTCAAAAAAGTGAAAGTATGGATCTTGATTACTTACAAAACTGTCAAGGTCACAATAATTGCGGATAACAGCAGTATATGGTTGTTTTTTTTTAATTTTCCTTTTATTATACCCCTTGCTTGAAAAGAGGGGAAGCATATGGCGATTAGGGGTCCGTCCATCCATACTTCTGTCCGTCCGTTACACTTAGAGGTGTCATTTTTTTTATATCTTATATTATTGACAGGATATCTGTGGTTTTCCATGGCAAAACATGGGATTTGCAATTCTTTGACATAGAGTGTAATCATCTGTCACTCGCAACTCCCACCTACTAAATCGAGTGGAATTGTATGAAACTTTAACAAAATATCATTCACATAGTGCCATTGTGACATCTTGTATGCTAATTGGAATGATATTTGGGATTTCTTTCAACATCTTTAACATAGAGGGCACACATCTCCTATCTGCTCATTCAACAGAGCACAAAATTTTATTAAACTATCAAAGAACCTTGTTCCCATTTGATTTCTGTCACTTTTGTGGTATCCATAGCAAAAAATATGGACTTTGCCATTCGGAAAATTTGGTTATTAATTAGTGATCATTGTTCAATGTTTCGCTAGTTTGCAATCTAACAATTCTTCCAAGCAATATTTTTTTGTTATACTAATTGTACCAATGTAATATCAATATAAAAATAAAATCCTTTAAACCGTTTTCATTTTATTTCACTTTGCAATACACTTCAATTTGGTTTTTAGATTATTTGCAAGTCTACTACACATTTCAAACATAATTTTCTAAACAACCGTAGAGATTACTCCATTTACTTCAACAGAAAAATCCATGTTATACAAGACGTAAGCTAATGATACAAGTTCAGAAAGTACTGTAAATAAGTATAGCTAAATTACAATCTATCGATACTCTTAAAACCGAAATTACTACTTTTAAATAGCAAACCAGCAAATCTGATGTTGCTACCCTTTCCTATCCGCTAAAATGCAATTATTTTTTCATGAATAAAAATTTCTTCTCAATTACAGAACAGAATAATTTAAAATTTGAGGATCCCACAAGGCCTTATAATGGCAATATGAAATTCAAATAGATCCATTCAAGTTTTGAATGCCTGCTGCCATTTGGGTCAAGTTATTATAAAGTCAAGTATCACAAAATATTTGTGAGCTATAAACAAAAATATTAAGATAATTCTAATAAGAAAATTAATTGGATGCAGTTTAAAACGCTGTTATAAAGGTTATTTCGTTCTTTTTATATTCTTCCGTTCTCAGAACATTCTCCTCAAAGACTCCCCAGGAGATATTGTCAGGAAGTAATCATTTTAAATTATCACCTAGTATTATTCGGCGCATCATTATTCAACGAATGTAGTTATAAAACAGAAATATCAAACATAAAAGACATAATTTGTCATTTGGTACAGAGGGTTTGGTATTTAATCGGTCTAATTCAATTTCAATTTGAAAAATATAGCCTAATTATCCTCCTTGTCAGATGTACTATTAAGTCACGACTCGAATTTAGGAACGAATCGCAATAATTTCAAACAACGAGAGAAACGTTTTATTAGTAAAAGATAAACTAGGTTTGAATCTCTGAAACCGAAAGTACTTTAGGTGGAAAGGTAAACACTTGCCGCTGGTACAACTTTACTCTATTGTTGACTTTATAAAAGGTAAACATTCAAATTGTTTACTCGAGTTGGGTTGTCTGTTCGAGGGCACTGCTAGACGGAGGACAACCTATCAAGAGTAAACAATCTGAATGTTCACTTGTATCGAAGGCAGCAGTTGTATTATTATACCGAAACTACAAATAAATATTTAAATAGCGTGCATCACAGTTGCGAGCTATACGGGTACTTGTGTGGGTGTGTGTAAAGAGGCTAAGTGATCCATATGAACAAACCCATTTAAGAATGTAGCTGGACTTTCCGAAGAAAAAAAGTAGACGAGCACTAAAATCAATACACCTATACCGATAAAATTGAACATTTTATTAGAAAACAACAACAATCAGACACATTTTTGCAGTCTCTGAAGCGTTAAACGAAACGCGCGTCTGTCGTAGTAAATTTTATTGACATTGGTTTCTTTGATGACGTTTTTTGGTTAAAATTAACATTTTTGTGACGTCACCAACACGTTAGAGAAAGACGTCACATGACCATAGGAATGCATATACACTTTTAGGGTGCTCTGAAGCAACGTCATGAAGCATAAAATGTTGTAAGGATTGCATTATGGCAGCCTGAGACTGTATCTCAAGGGCCGATCAAACACGTTTTCTCTTGATGGCTATTACGAGACAACTTAATTTCCGGTTTGAAACATCAGAATCGTTTCAGGACAGATTTCAGGTAAGACTTGAGACAATAGATGGTCGACCGGTCGACAATTTCCACCCCTTCCCGGAAGTTGTCTGCTTTCATAGAAAATATTTGAAAACCAACGTAGTTGTCTTATTAAAGTATATATATATATCTAAGGTATAATAAAATAATATACGTAGAATAAATCTCGCGGGAACCTACAAGTCACTTTTTCATTATTTTGTTTGTTAGTAAGAATGAAAGGATAATGTTTTATTACTTAGGCCGTTCACCACAGTTTTCAGTACCACTGCTGTAGTTACTTTATCTTTGGTTACCGGTTTCCGATTTTGTTGGTGCCTCGGACTTTTATTTGTGTATTAGGTTATTACCTTAAATTTATCGTGAATAATGAGACTGGCGTCATCTGTGGATCATAACACAATCCAATAAAAATCAATATGCACAGGGGTGCAAAAGCCGAGTTGTCGTATTTTATTAACCAAAACTTTCCCTGTCTTCATTTTAAGATTTAACATAATTGGTTATTACAGGCATTACTTGTAAACTGGAGACAAAGTGAGGAAGGGTTTCAGCAGGAAAAATGTAAGCTTTATCAACAAATTTTCAAAGTTGCATAAAATATGAATATGTGAAACCTCTAACAGTATTGAACCATTGTGTAAAATTTCAGATATGTACTTGATGTAGTTTTTGAGTTTTGTAGACAGACAGACGGAAGGACAAATAGCACAGACAGGCAAAGTGAAAACTATAAGGTGTCACATCTTCGATGCAGGGTCCTTACAAGAAAAACAATATAAGCAAACCATACAATATATCTGAAACCCACATCTATTGATTCCTAGATAAATATCTACATTTGTGAAGTAAGAACAAACATGATAATTAAAAAAACTCACACTATTGTATTTTTCAAATCTATAATCTATAATTGCAAATCTGCCCAAACAATCTTGTGATCTGACCAATATGCTTCTTGAAATCCACAGTTGCGAATACCAAAATTTGAATAAATATGATCCAAATTTTTTGCAAATTCAGCTGTTCATAAGTAGTAATCCCTTCCAATCGTTTCATTAAAACTTTTTGAGTTATGATCCGGAAACCACTAATTCAAGAAATTTTCTAACGTTTTTCTGTCGCTGTGACCTTGAACAGATTTACCCCAAAATCAATAGGATTCCTTCTCTCATGGTATGTAACAATATCCTAAAGTTTCATTAAAATCTGTTCACAACTTTCTGAGTTATGGTCCGGAAACCAATTGTTGACGCCCAAAGGCCGCCCCCCCCCCCCCCCAGCGGCCCGCCATCATCATTACAATAGCCGAGTTCAACTTCGTTGCAACTCGGCTAAAAATATTTTAAGGAGGTCTCGTCATAAACACACAGAGCGAACTAAAGCCAAATCGTATATAAACTGAACGCGAACATAGCAAAGAAAATAATTAAAATTAAAAGAACAAATCACAATTAATTAAAGAAGCACAACTAGTGGCTTGGAACAGTCACAGACACTTTATATTGCGATAACGAACCGGTTAAACAGGTCCTTACCACCCACTTTACCGTTTAGCGGTGCGATATTTACAATATTGTTGTGGTTTTACTCCAAGTACAATAATTATTCGATTCACCTTAAACTTTTTTCTTCTTTTTTATTTACAGCAATATTCCATCGGTTCCTATGTATAGCGTTTACATTCACAACCCACACGTTATAGGGGAGAAAACACTTATCCAATTCTTTCAGATTTTCTACTAAATTTGTTATTTTTTTAATTAGCGCAGCTCTTTTACCTTGAGTTTAACTTGACCGACATCATATATATCCAGAATTGTAAGTGACAGGCCTATGTTCTCTCAAAATCTCATGACTACTTTCAAACCTTCCATTGCAAGAAAAAACTAGATACTGGGGTCAACCACACTCTTAAAATAGCACTTTCTTTTCAGAAAATCTTGGTTTATAGATCAAGTAGAAAATGTGACATAAAACATACTAAACACCATTAGAACAGAGCAAGTTAGGACTAGAAATTTTTCCAATATATTCATCTTTGAGAAAAACTTTCATTCTTTGAATTCCATTCAGTAGTTTGTAATATGCATGTACACTAATATAAACAGGACTATTATGTTTTTAAGAACTATTTTCTTATATGTTCTAAATTTTGATTGGTCCCCTTTAGTGTCATGACCCCTTATATGGAGATATTGCTATCGGTATTCCGATTTTCAAAACCAGACACTGCTGTTTTTCAAAAAGCAATTTAAACAGGGATTAGTTACACCTAGGTTGATTGCATCTCTTCAGAAGTTCTATTGCCGACATCACGACTTAGTTGATCGTAATGGAAAATGCGATTGAAAATTTTTAGCAACGGTTTTTCTATATCTGGTTTTGACGTTTTCACGGAACATAGAACAAAAAAACAGCGCGTTAAGACACTAGAATGCTTTATTTAAAGGTTAAAATGATCGCAATGTGTCGCTTTGTCAAGACAACTCTTTTGTTTTTCTGAACTAAATCATGGTTATAAATATAGAAACAAATAAATGCCGAGTAAAACAACTTTGGTTATAAAGGTAAAATAAGCAATATTTTTGAAAATAGCAAGTATCTGCATACGAAACGTGAATAAAAATAGAGAAAACAGATGAAATAAATAAGGTCGTCAATTTATCTTCTTGGCTGGACAAATACAATTAATCAGAGTAACGTGATACATTAGAATTCCAATTCTGTAAGACAACTGTGATTGTATTATCTTGGAAGCTATTGTGTAATTCAAGTGCAGAACGAAATAATGCAAAACCTTATTTCAGCGATTGAATACTATAAGATGATTTTTTTTGTTCAACGAGTTGTGACACAGGTCAACCTTTTAACTATCGGAAAGGATAAAGTAAGTTGCAGTTATTGGTTTGATGCAATGTTCTAATCGCACTGTTGGTATTATTTTATTTAAGAATTAACTACAAAAATATTTTCTCCATCGAGGGATAACAAAATTTCCGTTTTGCACATTGTATAATCCGCTAATGTACACAACGGAAATTTTGTTATCCCTCGATGGAGAAAATATTTTTTGTAGTTAATACTTATAAATAAATTCAAACAATAGAATAAACTCAACAATTTTATTTTTGTAACTGGGCATATTCTGAAAAATATATCAACACAAAAACTGTCAGTTTCCGGTGGAGTAATATATGACGTCAAATAGCGCGTGTCTCCATTACGATAAAATTTGTTTTCCATCCTCTTATAGAAAATATTTTCTAGCCTATCAAAAGTCAGTATTCTCGCAAAATTTATTTATTCAGGGTAAAACATTTAAAAGGTATAAAAAAAATTTACCGGTTGTAAAGCGTACATTTTAATGTTGAAAATTACATACACATTCGAAGCATAAGGAAAATATTCCTAAAATGATAGCTGGCTCTTTTCTTTAAAATAATTCATATAGTAAAATAGACGTTAATGAACAAATACAAAGCTTTAATACGTTATGTGTAGGTTTGTTTTAGTCATTAAAAATCCCCCATGAAGTGTATCATGTCAATTCCCTCGAGAAGTGTATCATGTCAAGTTCTGTTTAATATTTTCATGTCATCGCATTATAATGCAGCGTTATATACATCTTCATCAATTTATGAAAAATGCTTTAAAAGGAATCTAACACTCTGAAAATAACAAAACAATAGTTTGATGTTTATGATTACCATTGCAATTGCTTTATAAACATCTCCCTGTGTTCAATATACATGCTGAGTGAGTGGTCAGTGAGTATACGAATTGATACTGCCTTACCTTTTACATTATGCGCAAATTATGAGAAAACATACGTCAACAAAAATAAAATCTATATCTTTTGAAGGTCAAGAATTTGATTTTATGCCTTGATTCAAATAACTTGTATAATCTCATTGAAATAATGAGTTTGGGAAATGAATTAAACAACATTGACATCAATACTATTTGTTGCATTGAAAATCATGGATAGAGCGACTTATTAATTCCTAATAGCTGCATATAAAACAGGATTAGTTTATAAATATGGAATTACTTAATTAGTTATGAACGAACAATGAAACAAACATCATTAACACCAAGGTTATTCACCTGTATTGTCGTAGATGTATTCATGAAATATATTGTTTACGTATTACATTTCAATGAGATATTAAAATGAAGTAAAAATAAAAAAAGCGTAAAAGTAATACAAAATTGTAAAACATTTATATTTTAATTTGATATTTAATACATTTAGACATCAACATAATTTACAGAGAAACATTTGAACAAGTTAACAATGCAAAACGCTCACATTAACTTTGGTCTAGGTGAGCTAAAGGGAAAATTGAATAAATGTTCTCCGTGAAATCAATATATAATTAATGCATTTATAGCAGAAAAAGAATAGTTTAGTCTTACTTATGGATACCAGAATAACATTTACCAAAGACGCCTCAGATGACCCAATTAATAATACTAGTATTGCACTTAAATAAAAAACCATTAGTGTTAATTTAGAAGAACTAAAACAACGTGCTATTAATGATAAAACACTGCCGAGTTCAGTTAAAAAATAAGACAATTTTAAAAGAAAATTCAACATATATAAAGTTTGTGAGCAACTGAACACTGGAGAACACCAAAAGGCAATAGACTTCATCACGGTCATGAGACGCTTCTAGTCTAGTGTCAGTATTGCCAAGATGAAAAGACAACTTCATAAAACCGACATTTCTTCTCCACCTACAAAACGGCAGCAAACAGGACTGTAAAGAACTCGTTAACGTCGAGAAACTAAAAAATAACCAAAGACATCAGATCTCTTTTAGCCAATGATAGAAATAAAGTTTGCATTATTGATCAAACTTAGGAGTTAGAACTCAAGACACGGAAATATAATTCACACGTTCAACGCAGTAAGGGCAACCTTTGCAAACATAGATAGGAGATGAAATCGTGGGCCACAGCTGATAGTTTAGATACATGTGACAACTATAGAGAGTTAAAGATTAAGAAGTGTCAGAAAGAAGGAACAAAGCAGTAAACAGCAGTCAACCGATAAATCACGAAAACGCAAAAAGCAAAGAAACATGGATTACAGAACAGTGTAAAGACATAGAAGACAGCTTCCATAAAAACAACAGAAAAATTGTACATGCTGATAAATGACCTAACTAGTACAAAAGTAGAGTCAACTTGTCAGAAAAGACTGAATGTTTTCAACTATTTGTTCATTTCCCTCAAAATACGTTCCTTAAGAACACGAAAAAAGTCTCAGCATTGGAGACAGAAAAATCACAATCATGGAGACAAACTTGCGTTTTGCTGACAAATAGTCTTTCAGTTGGTAGAAAGTCTGAACAAGACAGCTGTTGCATATGGCATGAAAACCAATGTCTAAATGATTAAGCTTACGGTCAACAGCACCAGTGGCATCAACATTGATATAATGATGAATGGGGAGAAAATGGAAACAGTTCACAGCTTAAAAATACTTTGGGGCCATTATGACAGATGAAGGACCGAAATAAGGTCTATGGTAGTGCAAACACGATCAGAGCAGAGATAGAACACCATTTTGAATGACTAAAACATTAAGCTCAGATTAGATCAAAGATACGACTTATTTGAATCTTAGCCTAAACAATTTACATGCGCGAGTGAACTCCTACAGCAGACCTTAAGAGAGAAAAACCGTCCTCAGATATGAGTATTCTAAGACTTCTGATCACAAATTGGAGTTCAAAAACAGAACCAAGCAAGCCAATGAGCCTCTATGAAAACCTACTGGCTGCCACGTCAGCAGCGGTATTCGGACGATTTTCAAGACTAAGAAAGAAAAAAGGCAATAGAGATATATGTTATACACATGTAAAATATTGCTGAATTGCTGAACGTTTAAATGCACATGCCTAAAAATAGAAAGCGTTGATGAATAATTTTCTGATACCCCTGACATGTTACAGAGTGCTTCCTTGGGATACAAAGTACAATGTGACTGTGATGCAACTACATTGCCATGCATGTATCTTGTAGAAAAAAAATGTGTACATCGTCTTGCTGTGAAGGATAATTGTTCCTTATGGATCAATAGAAATGAACTTAACAAAATGTTGTTAGAAATATTCGTTTTTGTTGTTTAAACATATTTAAAGCATCCATATAGAAGTTTATGGTTATACAACAAGTAAGGTTTTCAAACATTCAGTGTCAATAAATAATTTCTCACTTGACGATTTTTACAGACGAAATCCAATATCTGAGCTTAGAACTTTAAGTAATGAAAACCCATAACAGAGGACAGAAATCACGGTTTTCCTTTCCTTAATGTTCCACTGGGAGAAAAAAGTAGGAACTGTTGATAAAAATGCAAAGAAAGATGTTATATTTTGCGCTGAATAAATTTTAGATCGACTATCACGAAAGATATAATACAAAACTGTAACAATTTAATGGAAATAAATTTAAAACGAATTCAAGGAACTTTCACAAGGAAGTTATAATTCGATAGGCCGAAACAGTTAATACTTAATCGTTAACCTTGACAAGACACAACATCTTAAAATTCCGTCGCTTTTAACGAAAATTAAATATTGCATGCAAGTCTAAATTTAATTATTTGTTTATGTAAATTATCTTAATACAACCACAAGAATGACCAACATTTTTTAACAAATGTAGTCATAAAATCGGTTCTGTTTTTATTTAGTCTTTATGAAAGCTAAAGTAATCGAATAGACAATGTACGATTTGAGACTTTACATGGGAAGTATTTTACCGTTTAGTTGGTAGATATTTTACCGTATAATAAGCAGCTGATTTAAAACACCCGCTTACGGGGTTAACTGTTTAAATTTTTGTTTTAAAATGCTATAAAAACAAATAAACTAGAACCAGTATATGTCCTCTCAGTCATTATACAACGAAACAAGGATAAGTGCATTATACAGGGATGATTTAAGGCAAACATGTTTGTCAATTTTTGATATTTCTAATTGGTGAAAATCTTTGTGTCAGGATTAAAATTACCAATATATTTTCATTTATACTGAATACCTCGACAATTTTCTCTCGTATCAAAAACATGTTATCTTTATTATTTATTGGACAAATAAGTTTAAAGACACAATAAAGATCATTAGAGATTTTTTTGAAGAGAATGAGATTTGTAGATTTTATAAAAAAATTTTAAACAACGATTTTATTTACTATTGTAGTGCTTTTCTTTTCAAAGTTTTGCTTCGATTTAGAAACCATTGCAATGTAAAGAAAAAGTGTCAAGTTCAGATTTTGAAATTTTTATATACACAGTGCTTTAATAACTAGAGGCTCCCAGGAGCCTGTAATCGCTCACCTGGAACCCAAATGACTTCAACAATATTTAAATTTTTAAAATTAATAGTTTTAGTCTAGTTGTTATAGCTTTTAAGTTACTGCGCAAAAACTAAACATTTCTTCAAAAAGTTTAGTTAAGTACAATAACTCTTATAAGGTGCCATCAGACAATTTCTGAAAACTAAATGGTTTTGTAGGCCTTGTCATTCAGGGAAATTTAGAAATATACAGTTGTACTCTAGGTGTGTTATAGACTAATTTATAATACAAAACTGTTCATTTGTCCAAATTCATAATTAAAGGACAATAACTCATATAAAGAGTCATCTTGCAATTTTGGACTAAGCAATCATTTGTAGGGCTTCTATTGCTGATCATTTGTGCAATTTACAGTTTCAATCTAGCTGCTACAGTTTTCAAGTTACAGGACGAAAATGGAAAATTTCATTAACAAAATTGTCATTTGAGGACAATAATCCTTATAAGGAGTCATCTGACAATTTCAGACCAATAAAGTGAATTGTAAGGCTTTAATTGCTGATCATTTTTGTTGGGTATAATTTCACTCTAGCTGTTATGGTTACAGGACAAAAACGAAAAATTTCATAAAAAAATTGCCATTTAAGGGCAATAACTCCTATAAGGAGTCATCTGACAATTTCAGACTTTATGGTGAATTGTAGGGCTTGTATTGCTGATCACTTTTGCTTTTAACAGTTTCACTCTAGCTGTTACATGTTACAATTTTTAAGTTACAGGACAAAAACGGAAAATTTCATAAAAGATTGCCATTTATGGGCAATAACTAATATAAGGAGTTGTCTGACAATTTCAGACTAATCAAGTGAATTGTGGGGCCTTTTTTGCTGATCATTTGTGCAATTTACAGTTTCAATCTAGATGCTATAGTTTTCAAGTTACAGGACAAAAATGGAAAATTTCATTAAAAAATGCCATTTAAGGGCAATAACTCCTATAAGGAGTCATCTGACAATTTCAGACTAATACAGTAAATTGTAGGGCTTGTATTGCTGATCATTGTTGCTATTTTCAGTTTTACTATAGCTGTTATAGTTTTTAAGTTACGGGACAAATAGGGAAAATTTCATTAAAAAATTGTCAATTAAGAGCAGTAACTCATATAAGGAGACATCTGACAATAACAGACCAATTAATTGAATTGTAGGGCTTTTATTGCCGATCATTTTTGCCATTTACAGTTTCACTCTACCTCTTATAGTTTTCAAGTTATATTGTAAATACCAAACATTTTGTCAAAATTCGTCAATAAAGACCAATAACTCGTACAAGAACCCAATACACAACTTTACACTAATAGAAACTATTATAGACCTTAATGTGCTGATCAATTTGAAGTAACGGTTTTCTATATAGCTATTATAATTTTTGAGATAATGATCAAAAACCTGTGTTGACACCCATGTTCTATTTTTAGTAACAGCGGTCATCTTTGTCTGTTGATCAACACCCTGGGTACAAACTTGAAACTAAAAACCATAAGGATGATTATGGCCAAGTTTGAAAACAAGTGTGGACACAGAAAAACGTCTCGCATGCATTCCGCATCAGTAACGAAAATAAATTTCGCCATAAGCATTACGTAAATAGCATTAAATATCAGCAACGGCCTGTATACAAAATATTGTCACCATAACCCTGCATAGATACAGGGGAACAGCCGTAACCCAAAAACTTTAACGTAGTCGCTGGACCGTGAAATTGAGGTCAAGGTCAGGTGGAACCTACCAGACAGTCATGTATTATTCATCAGCAACCTATATACCAAATATTGTCATCCTATCATGCGTAGTTACAGAGGAACTATCGTAACCCTAAAACTTTAACGCAGTCGCTGGACCGTGAAATTGAGGTCAAGGTCAGGTGACACCTACCAGACAGTCATGTACTAGTCATCAGCAACCTATACACCAAATATTGTCATCCTACCATGCGTAGTTACAGAGGAACTGTCGTAACCCCAAAACTTTAACGTAGTCGCTGGACCGTGAAATTGAGGTCAAGGTCAGGTGACACCTACCAGACAGTCATGTACTAGTCATCAGCAACCTATACATCAAATATTGTCATCCTACCATGCGTAGTTAAAGAGGAACTGTCGTAACCCCAAAACATTAACGTAGTCGCTGGACCGTGAAATTGAGGTCAAGGTCAGGTGACACCTACCAGACAGTCATGTACTAGTCATCAGCAACCTATACACCAAATATTGTCATCCTAGCATGCGTAGTTACAGAGGAACTGTCGTAACCCAAAAACTTTAACGTAGTCGCTGGACCGTGAAATTGATGTCAAGGTCAGGTGACACCTACCAGACAGTCATGTACTAGTCATCAGCAACCTATACACCAAATATTGTCATCCTACCATGCATAGTTACAGAGGAACTGTCGTAACCCAAAAACTTTACCGTAGTCGCTGGACCGTGAAATTGAGGTCAAGGTCAGGTGACTGACTGGCAAGTACTCATCATAAGCTACCTCTGGACCAAATTTGATGGACCTAGGGCTTGGGCTTACAAAGATATGAAGCAAGATGTCAAGTGTTTACGCCGCCGCCGCCGCCGCCGCCGCCGGATTCCCATACATATGTCTCGCCTCCAGCGACTTTCGTCGCAGGCGAGACAAAAATTGGCCCAGTGGTTTCAGAGGAGAAGATTTTTGAAAAAGTTTACGACAGACGGACGACGGACGACGGACGCCAAGTGATAGCAAAAGCTCACATGGACCTTCGGTCCTGGTGAGCTAAAATGACATTAAAATGTTGGGTTAAAAAGTCGCTAAAATGCATGTGACTTAGCATAACTATTAAACCTTTGTGTGATTATTAAAACATCTCTTAATAGACCATAACCCGATGTGATTGGTGCATCAAAATTACTTATATCTATTTGAAGACCACTAAAGGAATTAAAAATTTGTTGATAAACCTATTATCCTTAATATTAACTTTTTGACACATTAGACGTAATATTTCCCTTCAACAGAATACAAAATAACACCAACAAGATTTTGTTAATTAACAAACATTATTAAATTCTATTACAATATCGCTTCTTCGGTTATTAATCAGTGCACGATTTCATGATAATAGTTGTTACTTTTAGCAAGCTTTCTTATAATACATTGTGATGATGGCTAACTATAATTCCTAAGTCATTATTTTGCAAACCGGGTACAATAATTACACAATAAAATAGCAGTTAGGACAAAATAAAACGTCGAAGAATGTCAAGAAAATAACACGAAGCGATGAGTCGACTATAAAGTAAAAATAAACTTGATTAAACTTCGTGAAAACAATGGTTAAAAACTCCTAACAGCAACATGTAGAACGCCACTTTATACAAAGAATTCATTAAAGGAGAGTAAAATAAACCAGAGGCTCACAGGAGCCTGTAGCTTTCGTCCGAAACACAAATGACATCGAGCTGCCTTTAAATTTTTGCAATACTTTAATTTGTAACGCAAAAATTGATTATTTGTCCGAATTCGTCATTAAGGGAAATAACTCAAAGTCAGCTAACAATTTTGGAGTAGGTAATGATTTATATGACTTGCCTTGCTGACCCTGTTTGCATTTTACAGTTTCACTCTAGCTGTTATGGCATTTAGGTTACAGGACAAAAGCTACACATTTCATCAAAAACTGTTACTAAAGGACAATAACTACTATAAGGAGTCCTTTTATGATTTTAATTGACAAGGATTTCCAGTTTTACGCCATAATATAGCTGAAAAATGATGTAAGTGGTATTAAACATAATTCAAGCAAACAAACCTACAGGTAGTTATAACACAACTTCAGACTAATAGCAACATTTGGAAAGCTTAATGTTCTGATCAATTTGATGAAATTTTCTTTTTATATTAATAATTTTTGAGATATTGACCAAAAGCTTGTGTTGAAACATGTTATATTTGAGTAGCAGCGGCCATTTTTGACCTATGATCAACACCCTGGATAATTGACACTAGGTACCCTAAGGATGATTGTGGCAAAGTTTGAAAAAAATGGCAATGTGATTTCAGAGAAGATTTTTTAAAAGCTTACTACGCACGACTGATGCCAAGTGAATGCAAAAGCTCATACGTCTAGGTGAGCTAACAACAGTTTCTGCGGGCAAATGTCAATTTTTAAATTAAAATGAAATATTTCGTTAGGTCGAGTTTTTACAAAAATTTAGATGTTATGCAATACTTTTATAGTACAGCATACTAAAATGTATATATTGAAGTATTAAGAACAACTTTTTATCTTAATTACAGATCGTGACAGCGGTACATTATTAGAAGGTGGATTTAACGATGTTACCACACGCAACTGTGTTACGTAAAACAACAGCAATGTCATACAAATGTAACGTTGCATATGCAAGAAAACAACACATTGTTATTATCTACATGAAGGCATACACAAAACCGTTACAGCACTGTTATCTGTATTGTAGCATACACTACAAAACACGACAATATTGTATGTTAACCTCGTGGTTGACCTACACACTAAAAACCTGACAGCATTCTTATTGGTTAAATGGCATATATAAAGAAACAAAACAGTAATGTTATCTGTATGGTAACTGTCCGATGACATACACATTGACAATCTGAAATTATTCTTACCGGTATGGAAGAGCAGACATACAGAAACATAACAGTACTGTTTTATGTATTGAGGACTACACCCCAAACATGTTATTACGATCTGTATGTTGACGTACACACTAAAAACTAACTGAATTCTTATCCATACAAAAACATAACATTACTATAATCTTATAATATTAATTGTGGCACACACAAAAACTTGACATCATTGACATACACACTGAAACTTAACAGTTCGGTTTTTCGATTGAACCCCATATATTCTAAATGTTCATTGTAATTTTACAACGTGTAAGATACGTGTACATTAATATCATACACATAGCAAGGCAAATATTTAATCCACTGTTGTGGCAACATCAAATCATTCCAAATAAATATATCAAGCTGCATATTTATTTCTCTTTAATATCAAATAAGTTCGTTCCTTCCGAGCAATTTCATAATGCATTACATATAATCATGACTTCGACCACCAAGGGCAAACTGCCAAGATTTTCACGATTAGACTTGCATAGAACATGAATTTTTCATACGTAATTTCTTTAATTGTTATTGTATATGCATAAAATCTGTCATTTTTATTATTGGCAAGTGGACATTACATGAATGATTTATTCATTGAAACGGGAAATGTCGGTATTTTATTGTATTACAGCAAGTATCTTAAGAAACGAAAATAGTCGACGATCCCCAAATGTGATCAATTTACAACACCTTTTATATCTTTGTAATTATGTGAAGTGACCGCAAGGTAATAGTACAAATATCCATTGATTCTAACACAATTTTACGTAGTTAGGATATTCTGGACAAAGATAATTAAAGTAAATATTGATGTTTCGAATCAAATATAGTTTTAAAAAAACAATACTTGAAATAGATACGAGAAATAATCAAAGTATTTTTTTTTCATAAAATGTTAAATCAAAATTGGAAGCTACATGCTCGGAGTATTATCCATTTGATCAAGAAATTATTTGACATGGAAGAGTTGTAGCAACTATACAAAATAAATGTCCAGTGGGTAAACAGAGGAAATACTAATATCAGAATATATATAAAACGTGCCTAAAACGGAACAGCAAATATTCAAAGATTCTAGATCAAGTCTAAATTGCAATCTAGGCACAGACACGAAAATCAGCCAAAATAAAGCATTAGAACCTGTCTAAAACTACCTTCTAGTACATTAAAAAAATACAAACTGACAAGTTGAATAATATCAAAGTTTATATTTAAAATAGTAAACTCGGGCAGCCAAAGGTCAGTTCCTCTTTGCCTTATTTGCGGCTACCGTCATAAAATGATAATTTCGCAAATCTTGCAACGCCATTAATTTACCTCGAGTTCACTTTTCAAAATCTCTAAATAATGGTTTTTCATTTCCGTTTTATCTATTGTCTTATATAGTTTAGCTTTATTGTCTATTAACATTGAAATGTTTAATGTTAAAGAATTCGTCCAGCTCGCCTTATAGCTTGATAACTTAATTCTTATTTCTAAATTTTTCCAATGTGGCTCACTAATACAAGACTTTCGACATAAAAGGCTAAAATTTTTAAACTATGTAATCACCCCAAAAAGCACGTACGAATTCACATCACAGATGAACATGACAGAATATTTTGATCGATATCCTTTTAGTTGCTTGTTTTTAAGTTTGCCTAAACAAGTCATAATCTAGACACAATATCCGACGGATGCAATTCGTCACAAAAATGTCATAAAGTATATAGTAGCATTTTATGTTAAAACACCTTTAAACAAGATGGAAATTATGTACCCGCAGCTGAGAATTAAAAGCTAATATGTTTGTGACTATTTTATCTTTGTACACAGAAAAAACATGCCCTCGACTGACCAGTGACAAGACGGTATTTTGCAACAGGCAAAAATTTTAAGAAAATGAATAAAATCCAGACACTTTCACTGTGTGTACAGACATCCTACTTAATATGAATGATGTAGATCTAAAACGAAGATGTCCCGACAAGACATGTACCCATATCTCATTTATCTGCAAACAATCTTCCAAATATAATGGCGGTAGCGTAGAGATAAATAAGATGACAGGACATGACATATACCCTATCTAAGTTATCTAGTCTGCAAAATGACCATCGTTAGTTTTAAGAATATTTCACAAAAATCAAAATTCGTTTGCCATGCAAAACTCTATTAAGTGTTTAAATAATATACCAAATATAAACGTTGTAGCTTCAAAGCTGTACAAGAGGATAGGCAGGCAAAGCATGTACTTCTATCGAAGTTATGTGGTCTGCTAACTGACTATCTGTCTTTAAAGAATATATTTTTTTAATCCTTTGGATCTGTACACTTCCATCACGTGTTCAAATATCCTACCAAATATAAACGCTGTGGCTTCAAAGTTGTACGAGAGGATAATTGAACAAAACATGTACGCCTTTATGGCATGCAACATACAAACTAAGTACATCTATCTCAAGTTTTATAATGAAAATTAAAATCCTTTGACCCTGAACACCTTCATAAGTATACAAACATTCTGCAAATATATAACTGTTATAGCCCTAAAACTGTAGAAGTTAGATGAACAAGCCCGTCCGGACGGACTGATAAATTTAAATGCCCCAACCCACCGACTTTTATTCGAAAGGGCATAAAAACATACGTTGATTAGAAAATAAATGTACTTGTTAATAAAAGGCAAGAATATATACGCAGTGATTTACAAAACCACTGACCGTATTGTGAGTCTAAAGTTTCAAAGAATTCTAAATTTTCTTAGTTCCTGTTTAATTTGTTGTCACGTTCATTTTATGTATAAAGACGTGAAATTTACCAAAAACAAATCAGCATTTGCTGAATCTAATGTGTTTGGTTATTCTGTTAATTACTATTATTATATAAGTTTAAAAGTACAATCGTCTTCATCACGATCTAAGTGCATTTCGGCAATGCATACGACGTTATTTATTGCGACAACTTGCTGAAGCATCCGAATATGCAGATTCTAATATGATGGTGTTCTTTGGATGGGGGATTCCAATCAAACTTATTGTCCTGGAAGGAAATAATTACTTTACAGAGTTTATGATTGACAGTAATGAAGTTTTATTAATACAAGAGATAATAAGATAAAGGAAAGTGTGTACGTTGCTCTCAAACTGTGTTACATAAAAGGCAGATCAACAGAAAAAACAATAATAACTAGCAAATCAAAAATCGGACATGTGCATATATCCATACTGCTATTTGTCCGACAAATTATATAACCTACACAACAAAAAACTTCACCAAGAGGCACACCAATAACGACATAATCTGTCACAGAATATTGGTTGAATTTACAAATCGTCTCTACAATCACAGAATATTGATTAAACGCTAAATTGTTATCTTTTTTGAAGTCATCGAACGCCAAGCCATGACCAAGTTATCACTGCAAAGTTATGCGAAAGCAAGAAATAGAGAATAAACAAAATTTCAGCTAATATTTTTTGATAGTGTCTATACAATTTTGAAGATTTCTAATAAGAAACATGGCAGTTGGTGTAGTTAACAACACAGAAACATTATTTTACTCATTTTATGTCATATTGTGATCTTAACAATACATTTAGTATATAAATGTGAAACGCTACTGTTAAAAACAAAATAAAAGTTTGGATAACACTATACATTAATAACAGCTTATTATTAGTAATTTTAACAGTATATATTAAAGACACATTGCTTGCTTCGCCGGGACCTGAGGTGGGACGAACGGACGGACGGAAAAATACTCAAATACAAGCTACGTCATAACAAAAATAAGCTCAATAATGTTTAAGACCATGTTTTACTAATCCTGTAGGTTACGAGATTGTATAAAATATACCAAGATATACATTAACTGTATACTAAATCCAGCAACAAAGAAACGTTAAACACCAAAATTACTAGAAGTCCACTATATCTTTGTTAAATTCGTTTATAGTATTTATTTATTTTTCATTTATAAATAAACTATGAAAAACAAGTATCATATATTTAATGGAATTATTCATTTTAGTTCACAGTCTCGTCCAAACACAAGGCCAGTTACACACCGTAATGACATGCGTACTTGGCTACTTGTATGGTCAATCAACTCATGAAATCAATAATTATGTGAATAATGATTTAAAACTTTGGCACAAAGCCAAGAAAGAAAACCTGGTATTCTACTACCATTGTCGACTTTTGTTGTTATTTGTTTTAAACTTTGAAACATGACTGTAAATAAAAGTTACTTCTTTACTCACTTTCGTAGCTCTTTTTATAACTTTGTTTTAATTTACTCTGTAGTGCTTCTGTTTGCATCTTTTTTAAAAGCCGTTTTTAATAAATATATTTAACAAAATAACAACAAGTATATTCATTTGATATACTGCTGTTTCAATGTTGGTTACAAGGTCCGAGTTGACTCATTAGTAAGGGGAATTTTCACGAAAGAAAACGGACTGAGTTGTATTGTTACTGTGTTGAGTGTGAAGTGTATAGTGGTAAGGATGTCCACCCGTACGTTACACATGGGAAAGCTCAACGAACACTGCAGAACTTGATGAAATTTTCACAGAATCATCTATACGTGCCATTGTCCATCATAATCAGAATGATATTTGGAGTTTCTTATAGCGAAATATATAATTTTTGCCACTATTTTACATGAGGAATACCCATTTCTTATCAGCAACTCCACCTACACCACTAAATGGAATTTCGATGAAACTTCGTCACAGTGTGCACCATCCATTTAAGATTTTGCTCACAGTATTTTTCTAGTTCAAAATAATATTATTATATAAGGTTTCCTGATACAGTTACATTAATCATACGTGACAACACGACCATTCAAGTGTATTATGGCTTGAATTAAGCACGTTTCAACACCACCTTTGGCAGTTCTTAGCAATAACGAGGCGATGTGTATCGGTCGGAGAAAGTCAGAATGAACCGCCTACAGTGAAACTTTATCATTTGAGTGAAGTTCTGTATGGTTAATTGTGAAAAAACACCATATAAATAATATTACTGAGTGGTTGTCTCGACGGATTATTGTTTCCCCCAAAATAGTGAAAAACATTTCAATCTCTTCACACTGGTATGTGTTTGTGCGAGGTTATGTGTACTTTACATTCCTTACATCATTATCTGTACTAATAGGGATATGGCCTCAGAACCTCATTAAACCATGTATTACCACAGTACAGCGTCAAATGTAATTAAAGTGTTGAGCAAAAATAAAAAGCTTCTTCTTAAAATATCAATTTTCTGTTACTTTAAGCTATATTTTTAATATGTTGATACGTACATATTAGGTACGACAATAGAGGTCTTACGATTAACACTGGTTCACCGTAAGCATAAAGGGAAAATGGGATCCTAAACCAAATAACAATGATAACTGCCCATATACATTATTGACCACACATCACCAGTCTATTGACTATACTATACAATGTCTATTAAGTTATACGTACCTATCAGACTCTTATACGATGGCCTGTGTATAGAATTAATCAATGAACAAGTTTTGAATAATTCTTAGACGCTGGTCAGGGTCTTGTCATCTCATTCGATCACAATTTATTTTCATTTCCGAAATGTCCATTGCATAATTTATTTGTTCACTGCATAACTACAAGAATTCGAGTGAGGTTTAATGCCTCGTTTAGCATTAGCTCAGTTTGTATTGGGGACAGAAGCCGGAGAACCCGATGAAAATTCCGGACCTTAGGTAGGAAAACTGCCTTGTGAATTTAGGAAGGCGTCGAATACATCCTGTCAGCAGTAAGGAAGGCTCAAACCTCATTGTTGACAATGCACATTATCAGTATCGGTAGTGGTTACAATAGCCTACTTATTTGTTCACATGACACAAAATTTTATCCCAAGATAGTATGCAGAAGAAAATACATCTGATTGGATGTTATGGAAATAGAAAAATTTAAAACTATAAACATTTCTGATTAACAAAATGTTGGCTGTTTGGGAGGAAATCTATATGAGCATGAAAAACTGAGCTTTAAACGATTAACGAGGGCTTTAAAACTTTCAGATCTGATTATTCCTACCAAAATTTTTGGTCATTTTTGCAACACGACGCACACTTTTTTATTTTTTAATAATGAATATTTACATTTCAAATAACACAAAAACTGTTTTCAGTGGGTACATTTTAAAGGTTTTCGCACAAATGATATTAATTGCAAGGACATATTTCAAATGCATTGCAAAAGATTTCGAATTTGTAACATAGTACACATATAAATTACCAGTGTGCGAGTTAGACTTATTTATCACATCAATTTCTCATGTCCGCGAGGGACAAAAACCTGGTCATACAATAAAATTTGACAACATATTATTTCCAACTCTCGCAAACGAGTTTTCTTGTTCTGCACCTCAATTCCAAAGTCCACGTAACATAAAATACAATCCACGCACTTGAGTTAACGTTGTCATTTTTATTGAACATTTTACATATATTGTAGATTGAAACTTTTAACTAAATAAGTCTTTAAAAGAGAATAAAAAAACGTCTATACCAAATTGTAAAATATATAGATATTCTTCTGAACTAATTAGTTTAAAATGATGTTTAATAATAAAACAATTACGACCCACTCGTAATGTTTTATCTGATGGTATGTAGTCTAACTTTCTTTTCTTCCTATTATTGCACACACTAATTTTTCTAAGTCGAGGAAATAATATTTGTCCATTGTATTATTACATGTGCATTTTTGTTGTTAATAATAACATGTAAATATGTTTACACTAATTTTATATGGTTACAGTATGTAAGTAAGGGTATTGAACCTTATTATTGTATTATAACACACACACAATTATTGACTATGATATAGGCTACTACAGCGATTTATTAACCTGAAAAAGTAATATTTGCCTAGCCGAAGCCGTTATAATTGCTAGTAAAGTCGAAGTTTGTGTTGTATACTTATCCGAAATAAATATAAAAAACACAACTGCATTACCATTATCATTAATTAAAATACAAAAGCAAAAAAAAACTACAAACTTAACCAACAGTCAGCCCCTAACTCCCTAAAAAAAACGTATAAAACCCCAAAACAAACAAAGCCCAGTTTTATGGTTGCATTTTTTTATTATTCCATATTGTAAATACAATAGACACACTTTTTTTAACATGTCCGCATGTGTTGTTTACATGTCACAAATCGTACTTTTGCTACGGTAATTTTACAAAGTAAGTGGAAGATAATTGTTGATTTCAACCCTGAAAGATTTTGGATATACAAAAGGAACATAAGGTTGACCAAACGCAGTAAACAGTTTTCATTTACCACCCAAAATTATTAATAGAGTAGTTTAATGGTGGCTTATATTAACATCCAATATTTCAGTTATAACTGACAAGAACACGTATATTTGGCAACACTGTTACTGAAAGATATATGCTGCTTGTGCATCTAATCTAAATATCGTTTCTTTATCATATGAAGTTCGACAATAGAGTGTGTTTAAGAAACATTTCAACAATGATACAATAACTTAGCCAAAACACTGTCAAATAACTGCTGCATTAAGTACTCATTAATAGATAAGGTACAAAAAATAAATGTGAACACAACACTGCCTTGGTATTTGGCAATATTTTTACAGTAATAACTGCCCATTGATTTATGTGCTAGAATAACAATAAAGTTTCAGACGGTGCCTTTCTTTCTATTGAAATAGTAGATTGTCTGGTTTCTCATTATAACTATATTTGGCTGTGTAAACACTGTACTCATCATTGGGTGATCTATTTTCTTTTAATCAACTACCCATCACACAAAGTAAAGAAATATTTATTCTTGTAAATCATACCATGGCGAGTTTTGTAGACAAGTTTGTATTTGAGCCATATATAAAAAATGTCATTGACAGAGTCTAATACGTTATTTTCATCTTAATTAATTCTTCGGCGACCAAAGAAAGCCATTCTTTATGGATCAACATTTATCCGAAGATTTAAATATACGACCGTGCAAACAGATTTTCCAAAAATCAATTTTATATTCACAGTTGTGTAATTTCTTGAATTGCAAGAAAAATCTATCAACTATGTGCACCGAGGAAAGATATGCAAACAACGTTTAGAAGTTCGATTCACAATAATAATAAACATTTGAATAATTGCACATCAACTGTCTTTTCAAATTGTGTAAAAAGTGACGTGTAGTTTTAAACAAACAGGTACAAAATACCGAGAATTTTTTTAATTGATTTTTTTTATCATTTTTCCTATTATCATTTTTTAAACATCTCCTTATATATAACATACTGAATGTTTTTCGTTGTGATGGATGCGTGTAACTAAATTTCCATTGATAATAATGACTTTTGTTATATCTCAATATTATTTTTGTCACCAGAAACCTAATGTCTGCTCTTATTTATCTTAACTAAGTGTTTATTGATATGGAAATCATTTCCCAGTTTCATATCGTAAAAATAGGTTAATTCGTTCTCCAATGTCCATTATGTATAACTATGTCCTTTTGACATAATACACTTTATTTCATTTCTTCACATTTCGTCCAATCAATCAAATGAATGTATTATTACCATGACATGCGAAAAACAATTTTTCTGGCGATTAGGCCAGATGTGTGATTGTCTAGAGAGCCTTGTTTATATATTTAAAAAAACTAGAGACATTTTTAAAAATAATTTCAAAGAAAGAACTAAATAAGATATTACAAGTAGAGAATAAAGACAAGGTACCCTGATAATACCAAGCTCAGACACGTTAGTATTGAGCACGTCGTTGGTCGATACCACTAAAACTTTATTTTAAAAAAAAACATTTTACAGAATTGTTTGTGCGGTAAACACAGATAACGGAAAAGACAATATGATTTCACGACGCAAAAATGCATTTTCATGAAAGACATAAATTAGACCTCTTGTACAATCACTAGAATATATATTATTTGATACCGAAAAACACAAAAAGTGATGTTAAAGTGCACAACCATTTGTTTTTAACATTACATTTTGTTTTATTTTTTTCGCATTGATAAACAATTTTAACCAATAAGTCTTACAATTTCCAGTTTATTTTCATTAGTATTACTACATGTAACAAAGTCTTTTTTAATTGTAATAAAACTAATTGTAAGATCTACATTATTAATATGTGAGAATTAACTTTTGTCAAACATTACAAATGGGAAGAAAATGTATACGTGAAAATACTGATTCTTACTAACAGCAAGAATGTTTCGTATTTAGGACGTTGTTTTGGGATTAAACATTTTGAATAAAACACGGTTACTAAGTACTATTTCAACTACTTGTAAGTTGTAGTTTGTGGGGCATCAGTGCTCGATTAATATAATTAGTAAAGGTAGTAAACTACTAATATGAACGGGTTTTGAGTTCGAGGCTGACTTCAGGTAACATTACTTAACCCCGACATTTCCTTATAAAGATTGCAAGTACATGTATTTCAAGGATACAGGATAAAGCTAACATATCTTAAAAATGGGATTCCAAAAAATATTGAAAACATATTTTTTTATAAAGCTATCAAATCCGAATTAATCAAAAGAAACTTTATCAGAGGAAATTTCATTCACATTTTCTATAGAAATTATTTACCACCTCTCGTTTAGTTTTCTAGTTTTGTCTATACATTTTGTATTTTATCATTTAGATTTACACTCAGTTGTCTGTTTTTACATATATGAAATTTATCACAGAAATGTCTTAACATAATACACGTCTTGGCTACTATATGTTACAGTTTTACCGATGCAATGTACTAAAGATGACTAACTCTAAGTGAAGACAACAAACGCACTACAAAGAGATACGGAGGCTATTTTTAGATCAGTCACTGTAATATCTAAATACAATGGTAAGCAAGTGCCAGTGTGGACCTTCATAAAATAAGCATTTCAATACCCTTATGTCAAAGTGGACACAAGGCTATTTTATTTCCACTAATTTATTGCTCATTTGCATTTCCAGTGAAATCTCCAGAGACAAATTGTCCCATATACCAAGATTAATCTGTGACTATTTTAAGTGCATTCTGGGGATCGACAATGCTACAGTATGCTAATTTACTATGTCTAATCATACGTAAGAAGATTCTTTTTGTTGAACTTCTCTATTTATCTTAAGCATAATATAACGATTCCCGTAAGACAGAGAATACATCACGTCTAGTGTGAAATGAATGCATTAACATTAAATGTGTTTTATTAAAGGACAATAATGACATATTATGTGCCTGAAGCTGCACAATGCTTACAATATTAATGAAATGCAGTTGAAGTCTGATTTTGGAAACATGTTCAATGAAAAGTAACCAGCCAAAATCAGACAGAGCATCACAGAAAAGTAACAAAACACCTCAAAAGGGATGAACGAGTCATGAGAAGTTCTAAAAACCTCACACGTTAAAAAGTTTAGAGCATGAAAAACAAGTGTGGACTGTGAGCATGCTCACAAAGGGATACCCCCGGCTTCGCTTCAAGTCCAATTATCTCGCCTAAATAATAAGCGACAACGATGAAAATTCTTCATGCACATCTACATATGATGTTCTTCCTTCATGTAAAGTTTCATCAAAATCTGTCAAACGGTTTAGGAGGAGTTGCGCTTACGAGGTCTCGCACTGAATACTATATTTAAAAAGTCTAAGTCCAATCATCTCCCCTGAATAATATCCGACAGCGACCAAAATTCTTCATGCACATCTACATGCGATGTACTTCCTTCATGTAAAGTGTCATCAAATTCTGTAAAGCGGTTTAGGAGGAGAAGCGCTTACAACTGTAATTCCCAATAGCTATGCTAAACAAAAGAACAAAAAATCGCAAAATGGCCATTGTCTAGCAAAATGGAAAAAATTCCTGGAATAATTCCATTATGGTGGGTGCACAACTTTAATGCATGTGCCATCTTTCTGTGAAGTTTTAGATATCTGGGTTGAAAACGGTAATAGATAGCCTATTTCCCCTTGCGACCCACTTCACAATACTAACCCGGTTTTGTACTTCGTGCAACCCGGCCAAAAAGCTATGTACATTAACTAAACCATGATAATAAACATTACAACAGTAACCATAATATATTATAAATCATATAAAATGTTTCGGGGAAATCATGACAAATGCTGCGGTCTGTTGGCTGCCCTTTACCATATATTTAACTAATCAACGTCTGCAAACTGTCTGAATTGCTTTATTAATGAAGATTGGTCACACAACGATGTATATAACAGGAACAAAAAGTGGCGACGGACGTGTGAAAATCGAATTAAGAATAAACTTTGTCCGTAGGTAATGCGCATTCTCAATCTATGTAGTGTTGATATTTGTGATTGGATTAAGAACATTCTGTGATTCAAACCAATGAATCCATGATATATTCAGTGTCTACTAAAATCAGAATAATTTCCCATAAAACAGACATTTAACCTAACCAGAAAATAACACGTAAATGAATTCCTTTCATTACTTGGTATTACTGTATAATCATCGAATAAGCTATAGATATCGACGAGAGAGCCAGCAAAAATACTGCATTTAGAAGACACATCATAGCCTGAATTGACATTCTAAAGCGAACTGGCAACTACAGAAACGTAATCTATAACCAGGATCTCTCTAAAGAACCGAATACCCACCTTAACAAAAAACAACCCTTTAAAAGATATGAGTTTTCCTTCAAATTTTTATTTTAATTGCTTAAGTGAGACGGTTTCAGCCAATCAGAACTCATTAAATATAAAAAAAAACTCTGACAGCCATTTAGAATTTCAAATTAGCAAAAAAAACATCAAATTTATAAGAGAACTGTCCTGGCTTTATGCTTTTGGACGGTTTATGAACAGAAACGAAACGTGAACCAATTCTAAAAAAGAGTCCTTCTTGGGTTTTACATCTGTCCCAAAAATCAAAATCAGTAAAGAAACATTTGAGGTATATATTTACAATATGACTATTCGACCTGTGTGGCGGATCGTTAGAAGATTTTTGAAAATTCAGCCTATCAACACGTATTAGCAGCACTATCAGCTATTTTGAATTTTAAATCTACAAAAAAAAAACCCAAAAAACTCGCGATTACAAAAAAAATCGTTTTTACGTTTTTCCTACAGGGTCCTATGTCAATAATAAAATGTCATTAAAGATACCGAAGTTACAAAGGTTAATACGCCAGACACCTGTTTCGTCTTATCAAGACGTATCAGTGGTTCTAAATTAAATTTTGTATCTTCTCCAAAAACTTAAAATTAATAAAGGAACATATGAGGTACATTTATAATATTTAATAATTCCTTGTAGCAAGCAAAGCCAGTTTAGTTTTGGTAATTCAGACAATCAGGGCAATGACAAAAGCAGGATTCATACAAATGACGAATAACACTAAAGAAACACACAAAAAACCACACAAACACACACACACACACACACACACACACAAATACCAAAGTCAGTAACCTGAACCCAATAAAACATTGTTGCCCTCAGATGCCCCGGACGAGTAAGCACTGTGTGCCTCTATTTGGAAATGTGTTTTAGTAGTTACAGAAAAAGGGTCTTTTCGTCAATAGCAATATTTTTTCCGTACCATTCGATGCCATTTAAATGTATATAGTGTAACACGTCTATTTTTTAAATTGAAAAAATCTATATGTCACTAGTTTGTGACAAATAAAACTGCTATTTAGATAAAGAAATATATACACATATTACAAACCAAAAAGTTAATACTTGCATAGGTTAATAAAGATCCCTTATTTTCTCTTGTGGGTAATAGGAAAATGAATCTAAGAATGAAGAAGCTTAACGTCTAGCAGCCATTTGCATCAAAGCATTTAAACAATCAGCTAACATAAGAAATTCAAATCATCACACACTTTACCGACTACTACTTAACTTCAAAGCAATACCAAGAATAACTAGCATATACTATTCCAAGGATACATTTTTTTGGTTTCTATAATTACTTAATTACTTATTGGTATGTTTTATAGCAACTTATCTAATTGGAAATAATCGGGTTTTATCAATCTTTGATATTCTAACGTCGACCGAACAGTAAAATATTGTGTCTCAAGTGAATACTTACATTACGTTACTGCTTGTGAAGTAGTCACTTAACAGAAGCTTAATAGAATACTCCCATGGAAAGGATGATGGAAGATTGTCGTTTATATGACAAATTTACTCCTCTCCAGACAAAAAGAAAAACAGAATACATATGTTGCATATCAAACTATCTCCAACAGACACAACAAGAAAATGAAATAGTATTAAAAGTACTAAGATAAAAAACAAGTTTGTTTGAATGTTACGCCAATTTCAGCAATTTAATGTATATCCTAACGTTCAGTTTTATTGGAGAAGAAGACGGGTTATCCGGAGAAAATAACTGACCTTCGCTAGGAAAACAGACAATCCTTATCACTAAAAGGTTGGAGTCGAGCGCACCCTGCCCAGACGGAGACTCAAAACCGCAACTTCAGTGTTGACAGACCACGTGATCAATAGTAGACGAACTTCCTTAACTACTTGGCCACCGAGGTCCCGTTGCGCATGTGAGAAGAAAAGTTAGATTGAACTGAAGATGTATATTACGCCAAATATCTAGTCTTCGGTTGCCCGGGGCATTGCTATGTTGGGGCCAAGAATACAAAGAATATCAAAGAAATGCGAACCACACGTACAAAAATGGTTACAAGGATTCATTCATTACTCTACAGTGAATGTACAACTCAGATTAGTGAGGTTTGGCATAAAAATTTAAAAAAAAAATGGCAAAACTTATTGTTTAAATTTAATGACGTCACTTTGGTTGTAATGCACATTCAAAAACTTTCTATTCCAATCCATGAATCTGTTTTAGGGATTATGAGAATGGTTCTGCTCAAATGTGTATAATGTTCAGGCAAAACAAAGATACTCTTCAACTTAAACCTTAAAACATGGTTTCTTCAAAATTAGACATTAAGTACTAAATCAATACTCAAATAAATGTTAACAAACACTTTTTACTTTTTATACATGTCACTTCAACACATAGAATTATATTAGAACTTTTTGTTCTGACAGATTCAATGGAATAAATGTTTCCTGTACATGGTAAGAATGACAACATTAATTGATTTGAATTTGAATGTTTTGGTCCACTGAGGGAATTCAAGCTTTGGCTTGCCACTATTTCTGACTTTTATACAAATCTTGAACAGATTCCATTGACATCTTGACAATGACAGTAAGTCCGATCATCAAGCTAACACAGTGAAAATCAATATGATTCGGTGATAAACAATAAACAGAACAATCAGAAATTATCTCACACATATCTGTTGGGTAAACCCAGTGTCTATGACAAAACATCAACTCAAATAGAATATTAACGTTAACGGTGGTTTTAAACTGCATATTCACAAATAAACTTATGATTGACTAAAAAATTATTTGAAGGAACCGAATTTTCTGATAGTATCAAAGACATGTTTACCATAGTATCTTTTCCATAAAACTATGTCACCTTATATTTAATTTAATGTTAATGAGTAAAGTTTACAATAAACATATCACAAATAGAATGTCGTTGAATTAATAAACAAGGAAAAAACAAACCTAATCAATAACAAAATGAAGCACCATTTTTATCATATCAGTACAATCAGATTATTTTTCCTACATATCTAATAGAAAACCCGAATCTGCTAAACTACCGAATATAACACGTCCGGCACGGACTTCATTTGTTGCCAATAATTAGAGTATAAATAACAAATCAGAAACAGGGTTTTTTGTACTTTTTAAGCTTAATAACATAACGTAGACATCATGCACATTCAAACGTAAGTAATAGAATTCTGCATGTAGATATTAGTGTTCCGTTCTAAAGACAAGTTTTTAATGAATATATTCGATGAAAACCTTACTAAAATCTGATTTTATAACATAGATTGTTTACTTGTCTTTAATTAACAGACTTAATTCATCACGAACTGCTGCAATTTTTAAGTATTATTGTAAACACTGATAAGAATAAGCAAAAAGAAGTTTCAACTCCGTAGATAACATGTTATGAGACGACGACACGAACTTTATAACACAATACGACAGTAAAAATTTTTGAGGTCGTAGAAAATTGCATCTTCCCTCGTTTTATATTCTAAACACGAATAAACAATTACATTAAGAAATGTAACATTAATGCATGCAGCAAAAAATATTACATTTAAACAAATGACTGATTTAATTGCGGTATTGTAATCTGAAACATGCGCATTAAAACTGACGATTCATGCACGGACATACTTGCTCATGGGCGATATATATAAAAAATTGAAAGATATCAAAATACAAGGAAATTCGTGATGACTTCAGGCATTTCTGTGTTATTTATTACTACTTTATTTAAAAAAACAACGTTAAAACGGTTTCAGGTAGAACAAAAAGTCACATTTTGTCAAGAGATAAAGACAGTACGTCTGGTCGCTGATATCTACAAGTAAAAGTCGGCATAAAACAGACAAATGCCATTACAATAAATAATATCATAAAGTCTGAACAGCTAAAGTTTTTTTAACCAGTACAAAGGAGTAGTTAATATACAGGATTTAAATGTGAAAGGAAAATGCAACAAAAATCATAGCCATTTAACAATCAGATACATGAATTGAAAAAGCAACACGTTTTTAATGAGATCTTTTATATTTTGTCAACATCAAATATTCTGGTCGACAGCTTCCAAATCAAAACTTTTGTAAAGGTAAGTAAAAGGCATTGTATTTACAGAGACATTACTTACATGCGAAAGATTACCCCAGGTTACACATGAAAATCATTAACCTTTAACACAATCTAAACACAAACTACAAATACACCTTAATCGATTTGTTCTCTCATTTTCGTAAGCTGCATGTATACAACAAAATCTTGTAACCTTTGTTGTGGCATTCCACACTCGTTCTTAATATATCTGAAATATTGCTAGCTAGACGTTTTGTTTGTTTGTTTGTTTGTTTGAATGTTGTTTAACGCCACTTTCAGCAAGTTTTTATTAGGGGGAAAGCCGGAGAAGCAAGAGAAAACCCAGACCTTCGGTAGGAAAACTGGCAATCCTTGTCAAGTAAGATTGGAGTCAAGCGCACCCTGCTCGGAGTGAGGCTCTAACCAGCAATCTCGGTGTTGACAGACCACATGATCAATAGTAGACGAACTACCTTAACCACTCTGCCACCGAGGCCCCCTTGCAAAGACGTTAAACAACAATTAAATCAATTAGTGTGAACACAGAAGTAAACTCTAAATCAATCTTATACTCGCTCCAAAGAAAAGATTTTTAAAAGTTGTAGCAAACTTGAAACAGAAAATAAAACAACAATTCTGCTGTTTATTTAAGCATTATGATTTCAACGAATGACAGCCGTAAACTTGAACTCGAAATTCGTGCTTAAGCTTCAATGTCAAACTTAACTTGTCTTTAAAATGAGTGTAAAGAGAAGTTGCACTAGTCAAAAGGGAGACCAATACACCATTAGCAAGGGTATATTTGCTGATAGGAATGTTAGGAATGTATAAGTCACTATTGGAAAATCAAATTCGTCGACTGTAATAGTCCATCTCGTCGATGGATAAGTATGGATTCACTAGTCCATGTCATCGATGGTTAAGTATAGTTCCATTCGTCGACTGTAATAGTCCATGTCGTCGATGGTTAATTACAGATCCATTCGTCGACGTTAATAGTCCATGTCGTCGATGGCTAAGTATAGATTCATTCGTCGACGTTAATAGTCCATGTCGTCGATGGCTAAGTATAGATTCACTAGTCCATGTCATCGATGGCTAAGTATAGTTCCATTCGTCGACTGTAATAGTCCATGTCGTCGATGGCTAAGTATATATTTATTCGTCGACGTTAATAGTCCATGTCGTCGATGGCTAAGTATAGATTTACTAGTCCTGTTAATAGTCCATGTCGTCGATGGCTAAGTATAGATTTACTTGTCCATGTCATCGATGGCTAAGTATAGATCCATTCGTCGACTGTAATAGTCCATGTCGTTATTCGATGGCTTATAGATCCATTCGTCGACGTTAATAGTCCATGTCGTCGTTGGCTAAGTATAGATTTACTAGTCCCGTTAATAGTCCATGTCGTCGATGGCTAAGTATAGATTCACTAGTCCATGTCATCGATGGCAAAGTATAGTTCCATTCGTCGACTGTAATAGTCCATGTCGTCGATGGCTTATAGATCCATTCGTCGACGTTAATAGTCCATGTCGTCGATGGCTAAGTATAGATTTACTAGTCCATGTCATCGATGGCTAAGTATAGTTCCATTCGTCGACTGTAATAGTCCATGTCGTCGATGGCTTATAGATCCATTCGTCGACGTTAATAGTCCATGTCGTCGATGGCTAAATATAGATTTACTAGTCCATGTCATCGATGGCTAAGTATAGTTCCATTCGTCGACTGTAATAGTCCATGTCGTCGATGGCTTATAGATCCATTCGTCGACGTTAATAGTCCATGTCGTCGATGGCTAAGTATAGATTTACTAGTCCATGTCATCGATGGCTAAGTATAGATCCATTCGTCGACTGTAATAGTCCATGTCGTCGATGGCTTATAGATCATTCGTCGTCTGTAAAATCCATGTCGTCGATGGCTTAGTATACATCAAGTTATGAGGCAGATCATGTTACATCTTGTCTCGTTAAACTAAATTTACTTTGTGATAGACGCGGTTTAAGTAATCACCAAATCTCGGATTGTTCTCTAAAATAAACATTACACGACATGACACACGGCAAGGTGGCGTCTCATGTTAAGCATGCTACTCATGTAGATAGACAATTGCAACTAATTTTTTTTGTTTTTGTTTTAAAATAACCTTTTTAATATGTTTGTTTGAAAATACGGTTTAGAGTTGTGAGATAAAGATGTCAGTCCCTTACGCTAGTTTCCTACTGTTTAATAAATCCATTATGTTTCTCTGTCATCTGCACGAGTTGCAGTTTTAAAAAAAAATGTTAACATGTGATTATTAGAATTTTTTATGGCTTGACATCCTTGACCTTAATCACGTGTCACAGCAAATATATATCCTTCCAAATTAGACCGCTTAAAACCTGCAATTAGGTTTCTTTTTAAGATTTCAGAACATGTAGCAATCATCATAACACCAGAATCAAATTTGACAAAGAGTATGTTGTCTGTCCTTTATTAGGCAGGTTTATTACTTCTCAGACGATTATATAATCTCTGTAAGTCTTACAGACATAATTGGTAACTTCACAGCTGAATACTAATTCCACATTTAGACAAGATTGTCAAGTGTTTTAAAAGGTAATCCAGTTCATTTATTTAAACTTTCTTGCTGTGTACATTTTGACAAGATCTAATATTTACCTAATATTGGAGGAAAGTGTCACCCCTTTTACACAGTAATAAACAATTAGGCTGAAAATCTGTGTATGTATATTTAGTTCTGTTGTGGTCTTGAGATAACTCCAACACATTTTAAATTACTTACGTTCAAATACATTTCTAACTAGAACGAATAATCCTACCCTGGCGGTTTTTTGTTGTTGTTGTTTTTTTTTTTTTTTTTTTTTTTGGCGAAATCACAAGCGGCAGTTAAATTCGGCCTTATTTTTAACATATTTTAAAAGCACACTTATAATGTTTCTTTTTACATTTTTTGTTTGATAGCATTACTACACCCTTAACTCAATCTCTACATAATAAAATATTTTAGATTAACATTCGACATTTAACTTAAAGTTCATAACTAAGAGTCCACTTTATAAAGAAACAAAATAATCTTAAGAGCGACAACAAATTCGCAGTTTTATGTGAACAAACGAAATTCAGGAATTATAATTCTAGTTTGTTAAAGTAATAAGCAGTCACAAACGGGACCGCAGAGACCCTAAGGGTATCTGTTGCAACTTATTTATTGCTAACCATCGGATGTAGTTTATTCTGACACAGACATTTCGCAGTCTAATTACAGAGGTGTCACAATGGACATGATTAGCCTCGGGACTAACATATCCACTATGTAATTGACAGACGTAACTTAGAGTACCATAAAAACACATGGTTTAACACGTGTTAAGCAACACTTTTTATATTATTGGTTTGCATACATTTTTAACACTTGCAATATATTTTCATATATTCACTTTTATTGGCATCCGTTTTTGTAGTTTTGCCATACAGACACGCCTCTCATTATCTTGTGTTTCTGCACTGATTGGTAGACTGACCGTACGGAGTTCAAACGCCCGAACATTCAGTTTTATAGCTAAAAAGTGGACTACTCTGTTAAGGTATCAGAACACTTTATTACGCCAGATTAAGTGCTGCCTTTTTACAATGAGACAATCGTACAAATTCGCAACGTAATCCGACGTGGCGATACTACACTGAATATGCAGAAACAGAATATGTGGACACACCCCAAAACAAGCCGGACACCATTCTACATTAACTAAGCGTTGAGTTACGTAAGGTAAGCAGCCAATAATGGTAACGGAAAACATGAGTAAATAATGTATATAACAATTCCTCAATGGAGCTACATTTACATCATATTAAATCGCGAAGGACCCATAAGGTGTGTTCACAACACGTCAGTCGGATATCAAATGTCCGTAAGCGCCAATGGTGGTTTCTATATGTAATGTAAAAATTATGTATAACACAGACTGACGTTACATAAATTTAAAACAAAAAATAGGCTTTCACATTTCGAGAGAAACCAACATATTTTTAAAAGGAAAACATAAGCGAGTGCCACACATTTGAACATTCATGTGGTTTTCCGATGCCAGCAGATAAACAAGGGCGACAATGCAGCAATAAATATATCAATTTAGTTCAGTAATTGCGTTTAAAACCGTCCCATTAATTATTTTTATTAAAAATATTTCTTTATTTGATTGATAAATTTAAGTTAGAAATGTACTGAATATAATACTGAAAGCTATAATTTTTCATGTGTCACTTTAGCCTGCACGAAGAATTACACTATGCTAAGTGTTAGAATGGTCTTTATCGCTAATACAAATAAGACTTAAGATGTCACTCAAGTTTGGTATTAAAAGTTTGTTTGTTAAAACATGTTTAACACACAATAAGTAAATAAAAGTCGACATCATGGGCTACTCGATAGATACAAAGTAAATCTCACACACTGTTCATCTCTACAATAATTCAGTTTCAATAGTTGTGTTGTTCCATGGAATTTGGCAAGAAGAAAACATGAGATGTTGATAATGATGCAGTAAACGTAAACCAAGAGAACCTAGCTTCACTCCTGGTATTTATTTCGTCTTTTTCGTGTTTTGTATTGTGATTCCTTGCCTCATCCATGCACAGGTCAACTTTTAAATTGTCTCAATGTCAAATTATGACTGTTTGCAAATTTACTAAATTACGCAACCCAATTTTCACAGAAGATAATATAACATTATCTTTGTTGAGGTTTCTATGTTAAATTAATTCTTACAATTGCAGCCATCATGGATTTTCGATCAAATAAACAAACATTAACGTTTAAGAGGATCATCCCATAAACATTAGGATGCAATGACTTGAATAAGCTTTGCAGTTTCAGAAAAGACGACATTTTAAAAATTATTCCTATAGAGCCACCTGTTAAATTTAGCCTCTAACGTTAATGGTATCTGTTTTTACTGTCTTATTGCGATAAATATACCTAATAACTCTTGTTTTCATTGGTTAACCGGTTTCAGAGAATGCAATAAAAACATAAACCTTATACGTTTTTAAAGAAGAAGCCTTTTAAAACTTTTTCACTCAGCCATCTTGAATTTTAGATTGGCATACAATCGTTATCTTTATACAGGACCATCCAAACGATATTGCAAGTAAGTTTTGTTTCTGTGTTAGAGAAGCCCTTTAAAACGTTTTCCCATATGGACCTGTCCTACGGTGAATTTTCCATTGGCGTCAAAAAATCTTTATAAAGGACCATCCAAACAATATTGCTTGCAAGTTTTGTTCCGATTGGTCAATCGGTTTCAGAAAAGAAGCCTTTCACAACTATTGTCATACAATTCTTTAAACTAAGTCCTAATATGATAGCGGCCATTTTGATTTCTGATTGGCATAAACTTTATAAAGGACCATCGAATAAATCACTGGTGATATGTTTTGTTTCAATTTATTTAACTTTTTCAGAGGAGAAGCCTTTTAATTTTTTCCCCATAAGTTCCTATGTTAAAACAGTCCTGCGGTGGCGGCAATATTTGTATAACAATCAGAATAAAAACACAAACGTTGTAAAGGTCCATCCAATTAACATTGTGACCAAGTTTGGTTTCAATTTTCCACCAATTGTTTTAAGAATGAAAAGATTAAAATGTAAAAAGTTTTGGGACAACGAAGACGCTGACGACGACGGACTCGTCATATGACCAGGTGAGATAAAAAAAGTGACCTGACCAATCATGACAAACACAGATATTTATTAAGAACCTTATGTGCCGTGAAAACTGCAAGTCATAATTTATTTTAAGACCTTTTTAAGTTACATTATACGTTTCTTTCATATTCCAATTTATGGACCATTTGAGTTACCTTAAAGAAATGTACATGTCATGTTATTAAGACACAGTTTTCATTTACGTGTTTCAATGATGAAAAAAATCAGTTGATTATCATACAACAAAATCTTATAATTTGATCAAAGGAACTGAAATGGTAGTTCATAACGAACATTTTCAAAAATTAATTTAGTCTAAATAATTGCCATTAGGTAAAACACTTTTTCATGTTATATTGATTAAAGTCGAGTTCTGGATGTAATCAAAGAAATACGTTATCAAATCATTCCTGTAAAATGAAAATTGCGATAATAAAATAAATTAAACTACAAAAGCGTCCTTGTGAGAATAAGTACAAAAACATACAGATGACAAATTGACGCTTAAGTTAAAAACGTTTCGCATCAACAATAGCATTATAATTTCTGACGGGGAATCCCATTCAAGCGTCATTTCTCAAAAGGGATAACGAATAATTTAATAATTGTCTGTCGGGGAATGACGTTTAAAAATTTCATTTCTATTGTACTTTAAAGTAGTACCAATAAATCATACTGCATTGAATTTCATCACATGATAGAAAGATATTATGTTATAAACCTTCTCTAACCTTCAAAAAGACAGTGGGTAAGTAAGACATACATTGCCAATCATATCTACCTGCCAATCACATCTACCCGTTATTGAGACAGATACACTGTATTAAAACAATATCCGAATTCTTTTGTCAACATGTGTTTATGTGAAGTTTAATGGCAACAGAAGTAAAGTTAAAAAATACAAACATAATATTAGAACAGTGTTCCAATGTTTCCCACCGAAGTCCAAAGCAAGAAGTAATTTTTCAAATGTTTAAAAGAAGACAAGCACTGACATGACGTAACTCTACCTGTGCTGTTTTATTCACCTCATCTTTCCGATATTGTTGATATAGACCTTTAAAACAAATTTCATGAACTATGACATGTAGAACATACAAATTTTCCAATATATTTTATTTTCAATACAGATAACTCACAAAAAATATTGAAATTTTATACAAATCTAGCAGGGTGAAGTGCATAACTTCTATAGAAATCGCCGATCTGTGGTGATTTTAAAACGATATTTTTATATAAAGTTTTTATGACTGTTTTTAGAGCTTTAAAAGTTTTAGCCTATCTAAAGTTTTGCTGTTTTCCGTTGTTCATCTTTGACGTTATTGTTTTTATCTAAGATAAAATCCTACCTTATTGAAGCAACAATACACATTTTCACATAGTTGTCATAAGAAAAGCAATGGATATCGTCGTAATACATTGGAGAAGAATGAACGTTAAACTAAATCTCGAATCCACCTAAAACGGCACACTGAATACTCAACTCCACCTTATAAACCCGGATTAACAATAGATACTACAGTACTGTCAAAGAGCAGGAAGCTAAGAAATGATAATTGTCATAAAAAGCATACAATATCGTCGAACCAAAGACATGATCAAACGATAAATGAAGCAGCAGAGAAACAGAAATAATAGCTACCTAAAACGGCCCCGGAACTACGGAAATAGGACCAGTCCTGTCGTCCACGACAACATTGCAAATGTCTTTACAAAGATTAAATCAAAACATATTTCAAAACGAATAAAATAAAGATATTGTTTGCTTTTGTTTTTTTTTCATTCTGTACATTTAAGGTATAATAACATATATACATGTACTATAATATAAATCATCAACAACAAATGAAACAAAAATCAAACAAACAGATTAATCGCCACAAAAGGGGAAACAATAATAAAACAAAATAACGTTGAAACTAACACCGTATAGCTTATAGCTACATAATTACGATATGTTTTCGAAACATCCAAAAGCCTAACTTCACCTTAAACCATCATCAAACTGTAAAATTGGGTGTTACTAAATTAGGTTAATAGAATGGTGGCGGTAGCAACTATTTTCCTCGTGTAGTTCGCAGTTAACCAGAAAAACCTAGTAAATGCCACCTATTCTGAAGTGTAAGTTAACAACTACAGTTTAAGCAACAAGAAAAAACAGCAGAAAACAATAAACTGGAGGGAGTCATCATCTCTTGTTAATTAATGAAAATACAGAGAGGTTCCGGAATAGTTCACGGTGTCTTGATTTAAAGACAACACAAATCCTCATTTGGTATAACGTACGACTTCTGGGAACTCCATGCATTAGATAGATTTGTTGTAAGTAAAAGCCAAATTTAGGATTCAGTGACAAAAATCACCCCCGTGTATCTGAATGTGAAAATAAATAATTTTGCATCACGTTTATTTTCATAGTGCTTCAGTCTATTTTAAGTAATTTAATATTTTAAGAAAAACAGAGTTAAAAGAAATACATCTCTGAAGCTGTATTATATTTACACAGTCTCAAATGTATTCAATAAAACAATGTTCCTAACTTAGCAAACAATTTGTCAATTGCTATACACCAATTCTATCATGAGGTCAAAGAACACATTAGTCCTCCCAAAAGATTTGAAGACGTCAAACCACAGCCATGCATACCAACACTTATGAAACAAAATATAATATTGTGATAGCTGACCAGTAATTTGCTAAAATTTACCCTCTTGTAAGATCTGATTGGTGGAGGAATCGGCTCATAGTAAATGGGTGTAGATTTCTAAATCATTGAAAGGAGTATCGATCAACGCTACAATCTCGTAGAGTTCTTCACAATCAATTGAGAATTCTTCAATACTTATCGGCTATGGTGAGAATTATTCGCATCTCGAATTCTTGTAATTATAAGGAACAAACATATACAACAGGAACTTTGTCAAATTATAGAACTTGGAAAATCATATCATTTTGGAGGTGTAAGTACAAATTATATATAGAAACACTGGGAAAATAAGTATTGTTTCAATTTTATTAAAAATATATCAACAAAAAATTTTCTAGTTCAACTTGATTCACATTTTTCAAAATCACTGTTGATAATTTTATTACAAAACAATTGTGCTTAATCGCATAATATAGTTTTACCATTTTGACAAACAGTTTCTGGTTTCCATCTTCTCTTATTAAAACAATAAAATTATTATTGGTAACTACTTTAATGCATTATTTTTCTGGATAAAGCCGTCAGGTACGCTGTTAGAAATATACTGCAGCGTTATTTTACAAACTTTCCACGTATTGTATATGAATGCACTTTGATGTTTCGCATAGTCAGATGGTTGTTACGTGTGATTTCTTGGCATAAGTGTAAAGGTTACTTGCTATTATTTGTATTAATGGTTCAAATGAAGTCTGCATTAACATGTAAGAAATAACCTTGCAGTAAATTGAGTTTATTAGAATTGTCGTTTATGCAATATGAAAGCCACCAAACTAGCAGTTCGGGTATTCTGATCACATGATTACAAATGTCAATAAATTTCTACGCACATGACATTAAAACGTCCAACATGTGATATGTATTATGACGTCAGCAACACCTTGTTTAAGCAAATACCAAAGGTATTGACATAAATTCAGGTAGATTGTTACTGATGGATTTTACATTGCAAAGGTTATGTTACTTCTTCCTCATTTTGGCCCTATATCTAATATAAATATTTTATAATTTTATCTCCCTGCAAAAATGCATAACAACTGGGGAATAATGACGTACATTTTGCTTATAATGGACTTAACCAAAAGGAATTTTTGCAAATAAGCTTTACACAATCTTGACAACGATTCAAGCACGTGGAATTGCAAAACTTTCACGTCGGCGGAATATCTAAAAAAAAAAATCATTAGCAGAATCCTATTAATCTGACTTATCTTTATTGATTCTTTCACTGTTGTACAACTATCTATAAGCATTGATCGTTTCCTTCCGGAGAAAAAGTCAGGAAGTCTTTGATATAATTGATTAACTAGCTCTATGTCAACAAATTTATCATTCTTTTAAAATGTTGTTATTAATACACGTCAATCTTTACGTTAAAAAGAGATGGTCGTCACAAATAAGGTCGTAATTAGATTTACTACATATGACGCCTGAATTGATATATTATTACTATCTTATTTTTCGTAAATTTTTTACACTGCCTAGATAATTTTTAATTTTTTTAAAATAAATAATAGTTCAGACAATGAAGTATTACAGGCTAAGAACCCTATTACCTTCCCCGTTGTAAGTCTTTATTTTCCAATCTAAACCATAATCAATTAAACTCGATTGTTCTGTCACTACGAAATTCATCCCTAATTTACATATATCAATGCTTACAATAGATAATGGAGTTAAATTTATAGCCTAAGTAGGCGTATGTGAAAATTGAAAAATACTTCAGAACGAGGAGGCATCGGTTTGAACATGTAAGGACAACATGTTAAATCAACACTTGTCTGCTATGAGTACATTGTAAGTACTAAAACACTTGACAATGCGAAGTACGTTTAATGTAATATATATATATATATATTTATTTATGTCAATCGGTACAAAACAAACGTAAATAATATAAGTTCCACAGAAACAAAATAAGACCAACTAAGGCTTGTTGGTGGCATTAATCGTTTGTCCATCCAGAAAACCAAAGATTGTAACACAAATATTAGTTTCTATACTTTTAAAAGAATGACAAATTAAATGCATTTGCAATACTCAATTTTTTAAGAACCATAATTAACTTGACAAGAAAACTACCATAAGAAAAAGCTTAATGAGGTGTTTAGGTCACAAAACAAAATGGGACTTAATGCAACTTTTTCAGCAATTTTCACCTTTATCGCGGCGTCGAGTTATGTGGGAGGAAACAGAATAACTACGAGCTCCTGCAACAAGACGGTCACTCCTTGTCAATTAAAACTGCAGTCTAGCACAATAATGTTAAATTATCGTTATGGCAAAGAGACAAATACCAAGCTAATCCGTGGATTAGACAAGGAATCACAATCCAAATGATAGACAATTATAATGAAATGAAATCTGTCTCAACTATTATTGTCATTAACAAGCTTCTTTGTCCAAAAATATAAACCAGAAATCAATTTTACATGTTAACCATGTAGGCTTTGACGTTGCGAAGATTTCAATGTAATATTGTTGACTTGTTCGACAGCAGAATCAAATTTGTGTATCCCTTATGACCAACATACATGTACAATGTACATGTACAACTATTAAAGTTTTACAATAAAAGGTAACATAAATACACTGAATTCTATACTTTTCTAATTCACTAGAAGAAATTATAATAATCCAAACAAAAAAAAAACCGCATAAAGACATTTTTTGGCTAAATATAGAAGAATTGATTGGACAATTGCGCAAAAATAATCTACATTACAATAAAATAAAACTAAAGAAGTACCATCCTTAGATTTACTGAGCAATGTAATGCATGCAAGATAGCAATTAGTGGTATTGTAGACTGTTAAATGACATTTTTTATTACTCCTTGATCTCACATAATTGTACTTATGGTGAATTTCTTGGTCAACTGCAGTGTTGAAATGGCTGTAAAAAGAGTCGTTGTAACCAATTTTTTGACACACAATAAACTATGTTGTTCTGTATAAAACATATATATTAATAATATACACTGTACCTAAAGCATTAGGGAGTTAAATATTGATTTTACTACGCTTATTTGTTTCCAACTTTTGTTTAATGCGAGAAAACACTAATCCAATTCTTTAAGATTTTCTACTAAATTTGTTATTTTTGATAACTAGCGCAGATCTTTTACCCTTAGTTTAACTTGACACGACATCATATACATTGTATATCCAGAATCGTACGTGGCAGGCCTATGTTCTCTCAAAATGTCATGATCTCTTTAAAACCTTCCAAGAGAAAAACAGCTTCCGAGGGTAAACCCCACTCTAAAAATAGCACTTTCTTTTCAGAAAATCTTGGTTTATTGGTCATGTAGTTAATGTGACATAAAACAAAAACCATTAGAACAAAGCAAGATAGGACTCAAAATTTTTCCAATATATTCACCTTTCAGAAAAACTTTCATTCATCAAAATCCATTCAGTAGTTTTTAATATACGCTAAGATAAAAAGGACTATTTTGTTTTTTAGTACTATTTTCTTATATGAGAGTCATGACACCTTAAAGGCTATTAAATATCTTTTATGTGGACAAAGGCCTTTAATCGAAGCCAGTTAAGCATTAAAAGTTATTTAGCTTATAGGCGTTTTGACCGTCGTGGTTCAGGGTGCGAGGTTTGATGACAGCAATGGAAGTCGTTGGACTATCTAGTCATATTTATTTTTTTGGTAAAGGAGCCAGATTGTTTTTATGGTGGTGCATTGCATGAATTACAAACAGTTTACACTCCTTAGCTATTGCAAGTCGGTCAGTTTCTCATTTTTATAAAGATATTGAAAGAACATACTATTTTTTTCAAATCAAAGTTCTTAAATAAGGCATTGAGGATTATGTTTTAAAGTAATAATACATGATAAACACACTGTGGTATTTTCACTACAAAACCAACTTCACCTATTACTGAAGCCAGTGAAAAGATATATTCATGTATTGGAGTAGATTTAATTGATAAATCGTTGATCTACATACGGAATATGGATCGTTTATATAAAGTAAAAAATATTCTGTACGAGATGACATTTATCACAACATGTGTTGCCATCTGTACCTTCATTATATATCTTTTCTTTCTGCTTGTTTCACAAAGACAATTACTAAAGGACATTGTAACTGTGCATGCTTTAAGAATACCAGCTTATTCAGGTAAAACTTATGATATATTTTGTTTTGTCTATTCTGAAACTGCGTTTTGTCCAGATAATTATTTAAAGTCACTTATTCGTTTGAACAATTTCATTTCTCGTCAAACCCAATGATACAGTCTTAAAAGTACGTTATATTATCGAAAAAATGTACAACCAAAAACTGCTTAATATAATTTGCATCACGTAAAACCCATCCATATATGAAATTATTCTTGATTAAATTTAAACTTGATACAATATTACAATTCGTTTGTGGTAGTCTGAAACAACTATAATCAGTTGCAGTAACCGTAAAGAAAACATTTAGGCCATCAACATATTGACCTGGTAACCTCCTTACATCAGAAATGGTTTATATTGTATCCACTGCAATATACATATTGGTTACGTTCTGAATAAAGTTTTTCATTTCACAGTAAGAATATAGTGTAAATCAGTCATGATACAAAATCTCAATCTGTTGACAGACATCTTTAACTTCACAAATGTATTTTTCAAAATGAAACAGAAGCCTATTTATGGCATACTAATTAATTCTGAAATTCAAGCCTCTTGAAAGTTTTCAAATAGTTTTCATTTATTTATTTTGACCTATGAAATTTATAAACGTCAGTCATGTGTTATTCATGTGACGAGTGAAAAAGGTCTTCGTCAAAGCTTCTCTTTTACAGATGTCAGTGTAACGGATGTATTTTGCAATGTTGTTCGTTTTAAGGTAACAAATTAATAATAAAGATGGGTGTTGATCAGAAATGCTATTGTGTTTTTGCACTACAACTTATACCATACAAATGATTTCTTAACCCTACCATTAACTTCTTTTCCCAAAGTTTGCTATTAATTTTCAGGGATGAATTGATAGGGGGTACAAATATGGGTGCGATGTTTTATGAATATTCATGATGAAAATTGGAATGAATTGTGACTTTGCACTGTAAACATTGTATGGAATGCTTAACATTAGGATAATTATATCAAGTAAACACATTTTTATCACAGAAAACAGTGCAATTTAAATTATACAATTATCCTTAAATGAACCGCATTTAAAGTCTTTTGCAGAAGCGTAATGTCTTGTACATATAAAGAACTACAAAACAAAAAAACTATGAACAATTTACTCTACTAAAAGAAATAACACAAAGGCTAACTATAAACACCTAACATGTGTCACTTGAAATACAAGTAATGTTGTAAATAATTATCCGAATGTTCACAAGAGATTCTTAACAGTAACAGAACATTAAGATGCTAAAATGTGGGATTGATATCTTTTCATCTTGTGAGAATTCTTTGCAGGCTGAAATTGCTACAACAATATCAAAACAAAAACTAGTTCTGATTTTGTGCATTTGACGTGCGCCTCTGCAAAAGAATACAATAATCTGTTGGCTATATATGGTAGAAACACTTACATCTATATATTGATTGAAATTCACATAAAACAATCGACAATCATAGTTACACAATATAAGCCAGCATGTCAAGAAAGCCGACATTTTATGGACCAGATTACAGGTATCAAAATCTACGGTCGCGTGCAACCTTTTTCTTAGAAATTCAAGCTGACTTCAACAAGTTTTTTTGTGTAGGATATATTATCTTATCTGAAAATCATCTCGCGTTACATGTAGTCACTTTGTCCTTTTTTATTTTAACAATATTTTTATCCTCTATAATGTTGTGACTTGTTTCCACGAACCAATATAGATAGGTAATGAAATAAGAATTAAAAGAAATATATCGTTCTATACTGTTGTTTGGTTTTCATTACAAACAATTGTATATTTCACTCTAAAAGATCAATATATTTGATCTGTTCGAATCTTTTAGGAATCTTAATACTTCTTACCACTCTAATTCCAATCCGATATTCAAGAAGATACATGATATCAATTTACCACGATTCCAATATAAAGTAGGGCTCTGTTTTGAAAACCGTCAGTGAAATGAAATGTAATGGAACTTTACTTTTTCATGTAAAGCCAATATACAATAGGTATCGAGATACGACACGGAATGATCGGTTCATGTCGGGAAGAAACTAATCAACTATATCATAAAAATAAAGAATGGAATGTCATTGTCATAGACACAAAGGATAATGTCGCTCAAGTCTAGTGGTGAATTTCAATATATAAAGGGCAATACTTAAGTGGAAATTGAGGAAACATATTCTGCTATAAGGATTATATAAATTTTTACTATACATAAAATTAGGTTTAGACTATACGCTGCAAAAAGCAAGTCATTGTATATGACACAACAAAGCTAGTAAAAATATACCGGTGTTGAATTCTTTATCCTTACTGGAACCCCGCTGATATTTCAGAACATAAAGTAAGCGTTTTTATGAGGTGCACTCCACAATTTTACACAACTTCTACCCTCAATTAGATTGTATTCCAATAAATTACAATTCAAGCTCTGTGCTTTAAAAGGATTAGATTTTGTTTGGTGCGTCTTAATTCTTCCAGATAAATACCATTAATGAAAGTGTGGCATTTCCTCAACTTGTTACCGTAAAATATAATCTCATTTGATTGTCACTGTGAAATCTCTAACGAGAAGTGTTAAATTACAAATCAATAAATCAAATAAATCAGTGACCCATTTTTGATGACTGTAAAACTAGCAGAAATTTGTAATCGCATTAGGATTACATATAGTCAAGTTTGTGTTTTAGTCACGAAACTCATTAAAACGTGTATTCATTTTTACGTTATGCGACAAAGAAAAAAAACCATAATCCCTCAATTGCTCATTTAGTAAAAAAAAACACATCCTAGTTAGACAAGCAGATTTCTTTAAAACAAGTAATACTACGATGCGTTCACGGAAAAGGATAGCCTTTTGGGAGTCTGAAATCTACAGTAATTTTAAATAATGTAATTAAATGTAAAAAACTACATTTTTAAATTCGAATCTTCACTAAAATATATACTTTTAAAGAAAAAGTAAAATACAAGACATTATTATGCCATTTTTGGCATTTATCTTGTTTTCTTGTCATTAAGACGTACAAAATTCGTGGTCCTAATTTTGACAGGAACAATACTTTGAGGGTTCACGGTACCTCTACAGCATTTAACTCCTTCTACGGTAATTCGATTACCAAATTTCCATTTAAAGAAACATTAATGGAATTCGTTTGACAGGAGTCTATGCAACATAGCCGCCGACGTTTTGGCTGTTACCAAAGGCACTGAAAGCTGAATTAAGATCATATTTAACAATACGTTTTTTAATCTGATTTTTGTTATGAGTATTAGATGTCAATCAGTTCCAGATGCTGATAGAAGACATGCATGAGTGTAGTAAATTTGAAACCTTACGTTTATAGTGTGATACAAGAACCAATTAGTATTGAATATTCAAACTAATTTTATCAACAGCCATTTTGTAGTATTTTGAACCATTTAAGTATTCCATTTTGCGTTTGCTTTTAAGAGCTTATAGATCTAATGCACTTAACATGGACAAGGTTTCTTGCATGCATAAAAGTACACATTTTCGATTCTAAGCACTGAAACTCATTTAGTAGTATTCTTTGACAGTAGTATTCATGGCGTTTGAATTGTGTTCGTGTTTTTTCTTCTTTGTGTCGTGTTTCTGCTTGTCTAAATCTAGATTTTATAGCTTTTATCACTACATTTTATCTCCTGTTGACTGTTCGATTTTTCTTACATTTCACTTGAATAAATGAAAATAGATTATCAAAAACATGGACAATTGGTCATGTCAATTAATCATAACATATGGTTTGCTACATTAGTGTATTAAATAAATGTTGGTATGGTGTTGTATACTTTTGATAATTTACAGAATTTAATTTATATTCTGTAAACATGATAGAGTTGTACTTTACTTAAGAATTCTTAACCTGGCGTTAGAAATGGTCGGGGAACCTCATATTTAACTTAAAGTGAATGACCGGCAAAATTCCAGAACCAACATCCAACATAATGCAACTACAGCAATGGTCCTGACTTGGTACAGGCATTTCAAAAGAAATGGTGGGTTAAACTAGGTTTTATGAGGTATGCTGGCCATGTGTACTTTGAATATTTAAGAAAAATTATCACGAGTATTTTTTTTATACATACGATTTTTTGCTTGTTATGTTGACATACAGTACTTGCACCCGTAAACGCAACACTTTGACTGATTGATAACTGATTGCTGACGGATTTTGGAACGCTGACGGATCGCTGACTGATTGATGATGACGACATCCGTCCAAAATTATGAATCCGTCATTACCTTGGTAACCGTCAGCGATCAGTGCGATCAGTCCAATCAGTGCGATCCAGAATCCGTCATTTAATTATATGCATAAATCGGTTAGTTTATTGACGGATTCGTATAAATTAATAATTTAAAGATAAAACGGATTCTGCGTCATTTGTATATAATATATGCATTTATTATACCTTTTTTATAATAAAATAAAAACATGCGTTTAAAAGAATTGTAAATACAATGTCTCGTTCTAAATGAATAAATAAACATATTTAAAGAAAATTTTTTTTCTTTATATTATATAATTAAGCACATTTCTTTAAAGCAGGACATATGTGGGAACCGAGTCCTGTAAACCTTAAAAAAACTTCTATTTAAGGCACATCAGTAACGAAGAGGTAAATGTTTTTTTTTCGTAATCCATTATTGATTCTCTTTTTTTATTCCCGCGACTCGTGATTTTTGCGACCTGTTACATGTATATTTTTTGTCATATATTAAGCCGACCCGACTCCCCCAATTAGTACAATTAGTAACAGATTTATTTCACATTTAGGAAAGAACGTGGCCTCTTTTTGACATCATTATTAGTTACTTAAATGTATGCCTGCGTGTTTTTATTTTGTCTACAACATTTTAAATACAATTATAAAACTGTTGTGTATAACAATTGTTCAACTGTTAAACAATCATTGTCAATCAAACCGCATTGTTTACTAAACAAAGGTTGTATTGTAAAATATACTGCAATTCTTGTCGCAAGTTTTATTGGACAGGTAATAAAATTTGTTTAAAAAAGTATACAATTACGCTGGATTGTTCCATTTGTTTCATGGCGTCCATTTTTATTGGGGGTGGGGTGGGAGAAAGCCGGAGTACAGGTAAAAAACCGACAGTCTTTTGTCAATTAAAGTGGAGTCGGGGGCACCCTATCTGCAGTCGTTCGAAAATCCGCAACCTGTTGACAGGCATGTGACAACTAGTAGATGACTAACCAATCAGCCACCTAGGCCCCAATAACGCGGGGAGAATTGTCTGCGAATACTGAGGTTAAGCGTAAAAATGTGTTACAGATAGACACATGTTTCAGTACGAAATAGTAATTTTTTTAACAAAACGTTATAAATTGTTTAGGTCTTAACATTGTCATTACAGTGTCATATCGATGAAACAGAACCATTTCAAAACTTGCCTTTAAAAGAGTGTCATTCAATTTAAACAATAACTCATTGTATTGATTGATTGTTTGCTTTTATTTCAGCGAGAGTATTTCAGCTCTATTCATGACGAGAATAAGTTAAATATAAATCAATTAGATTTGTTTGCTTGTTTAAATATTGTTTAATCCACTTTCAGCAATTTTTCAGCTATATCATGGCGTCCAGTTTTTATTTGAGAAGGAAACCGGAGTACCCGGATAAAACACCCGTCCTCCAGTAGGAAAACTGGCTCCCTTTCAATTAAGTCGAGTGCACATTGCCTGCAGTGAGATTCGAACACGAAACCTCAGTGTTGACAGACCACGTGATCAATAGTTGATGAACTAACATCACCACTCGGCTCCTTCAATCAATTAGATAAAGATGGACAAAAGGGCAATTTTGAAAAATATGGGGCATGGCTTGGGGAGTAAGATTTACTTTTTTTCGTACAAGGAGCGTGGCACTCTCTAAACATGTCACTATGGTTCGCGGCAATTTTAATATGACCTGAACCACCCCCACCCCCCCTCCAAAAAAAAACAAACAAAATATATATATATATATATAATGGGAGAACATCCCATGTTCGCCAGCTGAGGATGCGCTGGGCAGCTCTGTTAAACCTATCAACCAATTTCAAGTACTTCCTTATTTAAAGGAAACCATTTATACTTATATATCATTAATTGTGGAATTAATTTAAAAGAAATCGTAAAATAAACAATTGCGACGGCTAAAATGCGAAAGCAGAATTGATTTTCGTATCACGCTTACATATTCGCATTTTTAACTCATAAGCGCTGTTAGTAGTTTAATCTTTATTTGAGATTTAATTCTGTGTAAATTCATGTGAAGTAATGAGATAGTGAATAAAATATATAAATAGATGTTTTCGCTTTTGTCGTAAATCGTATTCAGTATTATACACCGGAATTCTTAGGAATTGTGGCACAGTAGTTTATTCTTTATTTGTTTGTTTGTTTGAATGGTGTTTTTATTGGGGGAGGAAGCCGGATTACCGGAGAAAACCCTGGACCTGCGGTAGGAAAATCCTTGTCAATTAAGATTGGAGTCGAATACACCCTGCCTGCAGTGAGAATCGAACCCACAATCTCTGTGCTGACAGACCACGTGATCAATAGTAGAATAACTACCTTGATCACTCGGCCAACGAGGCCCCTTATTCTTTATTTGAGATTTAATTCTCTGTAAATTCATGTGACACAGTGAGATATATAGTGAATAAAATATATAAATAGATGTTTTCGCTTTTGTCGTGAATCTTATTCAGTATTATACAGCGGAATGTTTAGGAACAGTGGCGCATAAGTTTATTCTTTATTTAATTCTGTGTAAATTCATGTGACACTATGGGGTAGTTAATAAAATATATAAATAGATGTTTTCGCTTTTGTCGTAAATCTTATTCAGTATTATACACCGGAATTCATAGGAACTGTGGCAAAGAAAAAAAACTGATCAAACCACTACAAATGATCCTTTTAAGCGTTTACAATAAAAAAACCACGACCTCGGAGGTTAAGGTAGCAGTAACCTATTATTGATCACCAAGTTGTATGTTTGATCCTTACAGCGAGATGGTGTGCTCGACACATCCCAATAAATTTGCAAAGAGCACCAGTTTTCCTGTCGAAACTTTGCTGTTTCGTTGGGTATTCCAGCTCTTCCCAATAAACACTCGACGTCATATTATATAAACTAATATAATTTTTTAAAAATAGTGTTAAACAAACTTCAAACATACATATAATGCTAACGCGTAAAGGCGAAGTGGAAAAATGTTACGATTTCGCCTTCACGTTTTTCGTGTTTCTCGCTTTTTCCGCTTTAAAGCTTTTCGAAGACAAATACGAGATGTACGCCTTGGCAAATATTTTTTGAATTTATTGTGTGTGTGGTTTTTTTTCATTTCTTTTTTGAATTATTTTTTAATAAAATGACACTATGTGATGTTTATATGCCGTCAAAGATGCATTAGTGATAGATTTTTTTCGGGGGGGGGGGGGGGGATTTCCATTTATCATTTCTACATTTAGACTAGACGCGCTTTCAAAATACGGACGTGCGCCTTGGCACGCGAGATGCTTTTTAAAAGTCATTGTGTGTGCGTTTTAAAATTTACTTTGTTTTAATTATTTTGTTACACTATGTAATGTTTATATTTCGTCACAGATGCATTAGTAATAGATTGGGGGAATTTCCATTTTTTTTATTAATAACTTTAGACCAGTTTTAGCCTTAATATTAGATAAAACGATCCATCAATGAGGACATAACAGTTGACATTTTTATACTTCTAATATTTGCGAGTGAAACGAATTTTCACATTTCGAAATATTAATTTTACTAACCGGAAGTTGAATGGACGGATTGGAGCGATCAGTCCAAATCAATCCGTCAGATCAGTCAAATCGTTCCATATCCGTCAATTGACGGATGGACGGATTGGGAACGATCTGACGGATTGGGAACGATTTGACTGATCTGACTGATTGATAACTGATTGGTGACGGATTTTGGAACGCTGACGGATCGCTGACGGATTGATAAAAGTGTTGCGTCTTCAATCTCAAGTACTGTATAATGCTAACGCGAAAAGGCGAAGTGGAAAAATGTTACGATTTCGCCTTCACGTTTTTCGTGTTTCTCGCTTTTTCCGCTTTAAAGCTTTTCGAAGACAAATACGAGATGTACGCCTTGGCAAATATTTTTTGAATTTATTGTGTGTGTGGTTTTTTTCATTTCTTTTTTGAATTATTTTTTAATAAAATGACACTATGTGATGTTTATATGCCGTCAAAGATGCATTAGTGATAGATTTTTTTCGGGGGGGGGGGGGGGGGATTTCCATTTATCATTTCTACATTTAGACTAGACGCGCTTTCAAAATACGGACGTGCGCCTTGGCACGCGAGATGCTTTTTAAAAGTCATTGTGTGTGCGTTTTAAAATTTACTTTGTTTTAATTATTTTGTTACACTATGTAATGTTTATATTTCGTCACAGATGCATTAGTAATAGATTGGGGGAATTTCCATTTTTTTTATTAATAACTTTAGACCAGTTTTAGCCTTAATATTAGATAAAACGATCCATCAATGAGGACATAACAGTTGACATTTTTATACTTCTAATATTTGCGAGTGAAACGAATTTTCACATTTCGAAATATTAATTTTACTAACCGGAAGTTGAATGGACGGATTGGAGCGATCAGTCCAAATCAATCCGTCAGATCAGTCAAATCGTTCCATATCCGTCAATTGACGGATGGACGGATTGGGAACGATCTGACGGATTGGGAACGATTTGACTGATCTGACTGATTGATAACTGATTGGTGACGGATTTTGGAACCCTGACGGATCGCTGACGGATTGATAAAAGTGTTGCGTCTTCAATCTCAAGTACTGTAAATGAACGATTACATTACGTTTAATATTGATTTTTAACAAAGCTTAAGTAATGAGAAGAGTCTTATTTGAAAGGACAAAATGATTTTTTTTCTTTTTGAAATTACTTAATTTTATATAGAATATTGCCCCTAATCACTGAGATTTCGAACGATTTTTTTTATAAAAGTACACCTTTTCCACTGTAGCAATGAATTATTATTAAATAGTATTACCTTAAAAAGTATTCACATAGCATCTTGTCTGCTTTCAAATAAAGAGGTGGCTGATAGAACATATAAAACGTCGACACTTTAGTTATATAAATTAATTATAAAATATGTCTGGCTATTTCCGATTAATAACCAATGGTGGGTATGCTGTTGTATTCTATTGACAGTTTATATAATTTCATTTAGTTATTTTATACAATAAGGCATCCGAAAAAATTCAAGATGTGAAGTAATATCTTAATATCAGTCGTTTAAAAGGCTCCAGGAAGTTCACATCTACAAAAATACCAAAGTATCATGCGGCATACGATTTGTAAGATATAATTTGACTTACAATTGTTTACGGATCAAGTTTGAATACCGTCCAGGACTAATGAATTTGGCGAAATTACGGCCCTCATCAAAAATAACAATTTGTCATACCTTTTTTCTAAACGTCTGCAGATATATTGAGCTGATATTTTGTATGAGGGTTAACAAAAACGAATTACACATAAAATTTGAATTTCATTCCTGTCCGATTAATCTGGAACATATTATTACCTTGGACATTTATGATTTCTTAAAATAACAGTTTTCTGAACTGTTTTGCTACATGCCTGGAGATATTGAGTTGGTATTTAGAATGTGTCAAAAATTATGAGTTACATATAAAGTTTGGAGTTTCGGTCTGATGATTTTTTGTGTGTAAATTATGGCCGTATGTTATTTGCCGGATGGGGCCTTAGTATTGCCTGAATAAACTATCCACAAAATGTTTTTGTTGTGGAACATATCAAATAATCCAAATATAACCTTTTAAGTTGTGACAAGGAACGTCAACATAATTACTTTTGTAACCAGTATCGGGATCTTCGGATTGCGAGTCCATGTCTATTCCATTTGTCAAATTGTCATTTGTCTTATCTCTTATGCCGCCAATATAATTAATGTCCCAATTTATTTTCAGACAAAAGTATTCATCAAAACGTATAACAAAGGGAATTAGTCGGCTTCATTTATGAAATATGTAATGAAGTATGTAAAAATACTTGGATGTACATCACAGTTCAATTCAAATGATATATAACATGAAATCCGTTCAGTAAGTTTAAAGTTTATACGTCAAAGAATTCTAGTTTTAATTCACTTTAGCCAGTACTGAAAAGGAGAGTAAAACAAATACTAAATTGCAAATAAATTACTAATTTTACTTCAGAACAAAAATATACAGTGATAAAAATTAATGAATTCGTCATTTCTACATAAATATATAATTCGATGTTTATTCCAAAAACATATGTTAAATATATCAAAAGGTACTGCTTGCTTTCGCTCATATTTATTCGGGTGTATCACAACTTTCATTTTAATTTCCAATTAAACGTTTTTTCCGCCAATAAGCAATGTATATCTAATAGAAGAAACTTATTAATTTCTTTGAACAGTTTATTTGCTGAACAATTTAAGACTCTGGAATACGTTAATTGTGTTTGAAGTGTTGTGTTATCAAAGCAGAGCGATTCGTTTTCACTTCACATAAACTTGATGGTAATAGGAAAGTGAGACGATATTATTATTAAGCACCTCTCAGATTTAAGAGTTACTGAAAAGCTCTTCAGGAGGCAATATCTTATAGACAAACAACTTACAATCCTATGAAAAATAAATGAATTTCATGATTCTGTGTAATGATTTTTTTCTATTGGCTCCTTAAAATATCATGTAGGGCACTTATACAAATATATTGAGAGTGAAATTCGTCAATTGAATGACTTTGCTGAATGTAATTCAAATTTAAACACAATCTGGTATATTTGCAAACCGATATAAATAAAAACAAAAAAAAATGAACTCTGTTAATGGTTTGTCCTTCTAAATATACGCAAAATTGAACTGCAAAAAAAAATTGTGATGTAACCCGTTCCTTTGGAAGGTCCTTTCTTTGAATCCCGTTTCCTTTTTGAGATTTTTTTTTAATTTAAAGGTAGTCTTATGACACAGAACTCCAGTAAACAGTGTGGATGTAACTATGTTCATGTAAACATAACAAAAGTACAGCCCAAATATATATATGGAAGAAGTTGTTGACATACTAATGAATATCAATGAAACATTTAAAAAAATCTCATCAAAATTGAGTTATAAATAAAAATGGTTTAAAAAAACAATTGCCTTTTCCCCGTTTATATCGCTGAGAAAAATCGTTGATACTACCCCACAATCTCATTAAATGGTGAATTTAACGAAGAAAGTCCCATTAAGGTCAGATAAATAATATTACTGAAAATGGAATCTTTGTAATCCTATACCTTGAAAACGCTAAATATAAAAAAAATATATATATAAACATTCTATATAACAATACTTTTTATACCTCTTATTTTTCACACTGTCAATTAAAGATCGTTCAATGAGAAATATAATGTTAAAAATTCTATAAAAGTCGGAAAAAATAAAAATGCGCACAGATAAGAACAATTTCTTGGGTCCTTTGCTCTTTTTTTTTTTACAAAAGCGGTATATTTTCAATTTATCATTATCATACATGCTTTATTATTGCAAAAGTAAAACAACTGAAAAGAATTGAAGTTAAAAGTAGTAACATTTGGATCTGGAAAAACTTCAATTAAATCGCGGATTAAACAATGAAGATAAATTTGTGACAGTATAAAAAAAGTGGCACTAGAACATTTGCAAACAACTTGCTTTGTCCTGTTTTTTCTTTTGTGTCAAACTACTTGGCTTAATATTTTAAGTTAAATCTTTAGTTCATCCAGACAGTAAGCACTAGATTTTATCAATGATGCTGCTTAAGATATCCTTAATGTCCTTATAACTTATCAATATGTCTACTAATATGTCTCGAAAACTAATATTGGCATATAAATAGAAGCTTCCAATTTTACAGATGACTTAAAATATAATAAGTAAAAGATTCAACCGTGATGAGAATAATTTGATTTCTTCTCGCAGATAACGGTATAACCGTGCACTTAACTGTTGTACTGAGAATGATACATTATAAAACATTATATCATTTAACGGTCTTAATATTTTTCGTAACATTTTTGACCAGTTAAACATTAATTTGTTTGTCCAAATTTTGCTAAGGTACGAACTGCAATTCATTAGCCATCCTCACTATTCAGGGTTCATGCGTCCACATGTGTTCTTTAACACATGTGGGCACAGAAACCCTAATTTGTGAGGATGTTCATTAAGAACATTACTGAAAAATCAGCACCAAACCAACACATTTACAAAGATGATTGTATTCAAATCAATCTTCTTTTGTGTAAGGAAAAAACTGTACTTTATGAAAACGTTATAAAATCGATGTTCAGATTAAATATAGAAATTTGACATTAATTTTTGCTAAAATCCAAAACTTCAATCATCGTAAATGTAACATCTGTTAAAAGTCTTCAGAAGTTTGAAGTTTTTTTTCAAAACCCCAAAATACGATTTCCTAATAAAGATCTTTTAGGTTAGTACATTTTATTTAATGTTTGATTTAAAAATCACATTCAATAAGTCATTCAAATATCAACGATGAAGATGCAACATATGTTTGCCACCAATATAAATTTTTTCCCCATGTCTCTGTATTTATTGCACAAGCCAGCAATTATAACAAAGCTGAAGTCACACCATGTATTCATGTACACCATAATAACGTGTTAGCGGGTTTAAGTATTGAATTAGTAACACCATCTTCACTGTGTTTATGGAAACGAACGTTTACTGACGATATGTAACAGATGCAACTTTACTTTTATCAAATAATTGTTTTTATGCAGTTAGTAAAAAATCATGAACCTTTACCTTATAAGGTACCGGAAGTAGAACATAGGGGTTAGATGTTTGTGTATTGCAACAATTTAGAACGACAATCTGCTTAATGGACAAATGATTTCTGCTTAATGAAGTAAAGCTAATTTTGTTGACATTCATAATGTTCATCAAAGTTTGAACCAAAGCGTTAATAATAAGCTGATTTTAACAACCTTGGTCAATGTTATGTCGTTGGATAACATCACTGATCAATTGATTTTTAATCAAAACTTGGAATGAAATACATGATCAATCGCTTAAACTGAAACCTAGACTGATATTAAAAAATAATTTTACGCCTGAAAGATTTATTCATAGTTTACTTCGGAATTGTTTTAATAATATAAAACTGCGAAGTAAATATTTACGTATTTGATCTATAAAGCTACTGAAATTAATTGCAATATAACATTTTAAACAGAAATCTAGAACATACGTTTAATCACAGACACAATATACATTATATGTATGTATATTGTTGTGAGAAATAGCGCTCTCTCTACACTAGCGTTAAACGTCTTTTTGTCTATTTCTATTCATAAAGATACAAGCATAGGTTGTGGTCCGTTTGGTCTTCTGATGTTTATAATTGACAAAAGAAATACCAGATCGGATGATCAAACTGTATAACCACTAGTTAATGCTAAAATGTATGATTTTTCTTTTAAACCTTTAAATTAAAACAAAGATTTATCCAGCACAGACGATAACGTTAAAATAACAAAGGTGTCTAAAGACCATTTATCACTTTTATATAAGAGCGGTACAATTTTGCGAAACAACATAAGCAAAAAGAAAAGAAGAGTAAACACTATGTCAATAGTAAACGTTTATACAACCGAACCCTTCGACAAATGCATTTCTAAACATACAATGTCTCGGCAAAACATATGTCACACTTGGCACATATGGTAAACACCTCCCTGTTTTCTAAGTTCACTCAAGCGTCAAATTAGCACAAATTAGACCGAAAATCTATGTCACCAAACTTTCGTTGATAGGACAAAAAACCTAAAGCAAGACCAACACATTTTTACTGGTAACAAAAAGGATTGATATCAAGGGTTGTTGAAAGGTAAACAACGAAGGACATAACAAATTATTGTCAACTTCAACCATATCAAATTAGGTATATAAATTTAAATATAACTAAAAAAACGAGTTTATAAATTTAGGCTCGTAAACATCTTAAGATTCGAAACATCGTTTGTGCAAGTTTATTGGATAATAATATCTGTGTAAACATGAATGTGATAAGCTTTAAACATTTCTCACTATTGTCTAGTGTGGTAATTGTATTTAATTGTAGTTTATACGATTGTAAGTAGAAACCAATGGAACTTGTTAGTCTTCAGTTCTTCTTCTTTTAGGACCACAACCTATGCTTGTATCTTCTTTTGTAAAAAAAAGTTACGTGAAAGCAAGCGTAGTTTAATTTTATGGATGTCGTGGTTACATGACAGTGATATTGTCTTTAGGGGAAATATGATTTTAGCACTAATTATCAATACTCCTGGCTTGTAAGTCATCGTTATCTGTTAGTTAGGTATGGAATTTCATGGAATTTCAAGATTCAATGCGTATCCAGTGGTGCAGAGGACAGTTATTTTAATGACTGTTCCATGATAAAAACGAAGATAATCGAAACAAGGAAGTAATTTATACTTCAAGGCAAATACTTATAATTAGGGTGTATACCGTATACTATAAGTTATTGTAATGATAGTAAATTTGTGCGATGTTGGGATTGTAATCAAATTTCTATAATTTCCTTTCACTTTGACAATTTCCTTTGAATAAGGAGCAGTGAACTCTTGTTTTAAGCATAATATTGCCTCAAAGCACGTAGAACATATATTGTAATATCTCTATAACAACTTCCATGTAAATAAGGAACGAATAACAATCTGGTTATAAGTCGTGGTTGCATTACGTTGATTAGTGTAGCACCTTATAAATGGGTATCACTGTTGAATGTACTGTAAAAATATTGTCCCTCGGGTGGGATATTGATGGCTCAAATTTAAGTAAGACTTTCAAGTTACAAAGAAGCCTTTAAACAGGTCATTCGAGTTTTTTTTTGTTACTGGTTCAGATATTTCTAACTCACACTTGAATTAAATGTTTGTAGATAAATAACAAAATCACAAACAACAATAACATATATCGGAGAAGATATACGTCTTAATAGATGCACTGTTTAATTACGTATTATAAACTCAAAACTTAACGTTTCAAATCAAGATGTTTCTGACATATTTTACTGAACCAAAAGTTCGAGAAGATGGTTTTTACATCTCATAATAGTACGTTATATTTACCAACTTGACTATGACCGAGGAGCGTTCTGAAATGATTTAGTAGATCAGTTAACTTTGGAAGATGGTTTTTACATTTAATGCGATTTATTAACTGATGTAAGATATCATCAACAATTTCTCAAATATTGTCTTGTCAAGGGAATAAGACCCAGAATCGTAGTTTGTATGATAAGCTCCGCTGCTGTTTAATTGGATAATTTGTCATGAAAATAAATTATAGTTTGACTATTACGGACACATTTATGATCCTGTGTAAGAGCTTCTTTTTGAAGGCTTATGTACAAACAGCTATTTAAATCTGACTCGTAATACTAATATGGAACAGTAAGCGAAAAACAAGTTATCAACATTAGCATTTTATATTAACGTCCATGCATTTTTAATGTCGTATATATTGTAGTAATTCATTAATATCTACATCTGAGAATATTATCCGTCGCTACAAATTAATGGCGATGAAAGAGACTACTTGGAAAGGAACGCAGAACATAAACTAACACGTTTAACCACCTCTCGGTGCAAACTGTGTGGTAAATGTGAACAAGATACTAAAACATTCTAATTAAGTCCTGATTTAAAGTTTAACTACACAACGAATGAAATTGTCAACTAAATTTCCCTCTGGAATTCGGAAGCAAATATCCTAATTATGAAGCATTCCATTATCATTTAAAACAAATCTAAAGATTTGTGTCAACATAATGGAGAAGGATATACCCATATGGTTCATTCCTTAACTGAAAGCTCTTGTGAGCAATCTCATTACTGAAATTCGTTTAAAATATAAACGATGATTTATAGCTGCTAAATTAAAGATGACATTTCTGTACGAAATTTCCGTTTCTGGCCAAAATTTAAAGGACAATTGATTTGTTCCCATGCCTCTTCCACAATAAATGATAAGTAACCACGCAATATAGCAATTTGCAGCTGGCACACTTATTAATATAAAACGTTAAGTCCATTGCAGTTTTAAATATAAAAAGACCATTATGTTTTAAAAAAGTATCAGATATCCTTAAATTTAAATATAATAACGACTATAAATGAGAAATGCGTGATTCACAATATTCAAACTCAAAGCGCTTGTTGCAAATTTGACCAGGAATCGTTTGTGAGAAGAAAACACAAATGTTTGAATTTTTCAAATACTTGTTGCATATTAATGTCAATAGGGAGCCTAACGAATGAGTTTAAACAATTCAACGGACTAAGGGATTCTCATATAAATATACAGTTAAAACTATCCGTTACTCTATTTGAACTAAATCTGATTATTAGGTTGAATATGGCAGTAATTAGAAACAATATTCCAATTTTTAATGTCAAAATAGGAGTAGGAAGTATATTCTCCAGTATCTGGCCTATATCATCACAGATAAGACATGATTAGTTTTAATCTGTTATTTTTTTTTAGTTAATGTCTATTTGCACTTAATAAATACTTTAGTAGCTTACGTTTTTCTCTTAGCTATCAAAACGATGAATCAAAATCAAAATCTATTCATCGTATACTATGTAAGCAATGTTAAGACAAAAAATGAAATAGAATTCTGAAGTATTTAAACATATCAACACAATACATTAACACAGCTTGCGTACACAGTGACATTTGTAAGTGTTTTACGCTAACAAGTACACATCGAGTTTATTACTCTATCCCAGAGCAGATGCAAGTTTCTATCGTATCCTTATGTACGAACACTATAAACTAATTAAAATTTGTTATAAAATAATTTGCTTCCTCTCCCTAGGTTATCTCTATTTTTCAGTCAATTTTAATCATTACAAAATGTCACAATGTAATGAGGTGGGTAAGTTAGACTTATAATGGTTATATCGTATTTAGAGCATCGTCGTTTCTTTCCTTTACATATCATATCATAACATATCATATGCAAGACTTTTGAATACGTACAACCAAAACAGCTGCTGCTAGACAAAAACACTTTACACAGAAAAACAACGAATCTTGCTCACACAACTGAATGAATGAATTAGTTAAACATTAAGTCGAAAAGACAAATGAAACTAAAAAAGTGCATCTAGCGATAACTGCTTAAATATTTTGAAAGAAATTTTTAAAAAATTCGAATGCTTTTTGTGCCTTGCTAACCTTTGATGGATTTCATCTAGCATCTATAGGCTTCTTACCCATAATATTCTAAATTCACTGCAATGCATAGTTTTTATTTGTTATGAAGAAAAGTATTTGGAAAACTGTGACCATAAAATTTGACAGATTTCCCCAAAATGTCAGCAAGCTTCCGATCCTTCTAAACTATAACCCAAAGTTTCATTGAAATTAAATGTAAATTTTCAGTAAATTTCCGGAATTTTTTGCTAACATTTTTGGCAACAGTGACTTAAAATATGATGAATTTGCACAAAAAGTGATACACTTCTGATCCACGTCATATGAAACTATATCCAGAATCTTATTAAAATCAAATGCAAACTTTCTGAGTTATTGTCCGGAAACATCGTTTTTGTACAAATTTCTAACGTTTTTTGTCCACTGTCACCTTGACCTATGACAGAATTCCTCCAGCATCTATAAGCTTCATTAGATAATTTTACAATATCAATTACTTTCATTTAAATCAGACGTAAGTTTTAAAATTATTATCCGGAAAACAAGACGGACGGACATAAGGACCACTATATACCCCCGACTCTCGTCGAGCGGAGGTATAAAAGATAACAATACGTAAACTTTTGAGCTATTGTTCCATCGTAATACATCTTCTCTATAACTTTAGGGATGTCAAAAAATAGCATGAGCAAATACAGCTAATTGACAAATGGTTAGTAATGTGTCATTTTTCATTGCTGATAGAAATGTGACGAAAAAATTCTTTCAGACGGAAAATGGTTACGGACACACGCATAAACGTACTAACAAACAGGTAGAAAACAATATACCCTTTTTCCCTATGGAGAGGGAGCTAAAAACGGTAATATTACAGAACACGCAATATATTGTTTAGTGAAAAAAAAGAATAATACTTGACGAATAAAAATTAGTAAATTAGTGTGTGTTAAACAGGAAGTATAACACTGTACATTAAAGGCTAAAAGTGGATTTTCATAGTGATTAACTGACAGACTATTTTTTCGTTCCTGACAACGTTGATTTTGACTCCCTGACACTACCCTTTTGTTACGAGGCAATCGTGTTGCTTATTTTTTTGTTGTGTTTTTGAGTGTTTGTTCTTTGTTGTTTCTATGAGTTTGCTATGACTTTGTCATAACTTCATACTGAATTACTTGTGATTACGCCTCAGCATCCTTATAACATTACCATAAGAAGAAAGCCAGCGGAATTTACAATGGTTAAAATATTGAAAAATATCAAACGTTCAAGGGACAAAACTACTGATACATATATATCTCGTTAACCAGTTTCTAACTAGAGCTTTACCGCCAGACATAATTCCACAACATGTATAAAACGTTAATGCGCGGAAATCACTTGGGGACCATCACGCTGACGACATTACATACTACCGCATTGAAGCGTCCTTCATAATACATGTTGAGATGAAATTGTTCAGGTATGCAATATTCGGTTATGTTCGAGTCAAATTTTACGAGATACATTTTCTGAAAATACATGGACATAAAAAGTTACTGTACTAATTTACATGTAGACTGTCTTTTCAGGCCTAAATCTTTTAACCATAAATAAATTTATCGTCGTGGAGTGGAATATCAAACAGACGTGGTTAACATTAACTCTATTTTAAATCCCAGAGAGAGTGAACATTGAAATATATTAATAAATTAAGAAGAAATAAACAAGCCAACATCCTTAAAACGATGTTTTCCTTATAAAACGTACGGTCATCTCGTATAGAATAATATTATTTGACACTGGGATTATAAAAATACTACACAGAGTAGGCAGTTTGTAGCTAACACATGGTGCATGTAGTTTGTATTGTGTTCGTTGTAATGTTGAAGAAAATAATATTGAGCTTCAAGTTACATTATGAACTATTAATACCTTTTCTGTTTTGTCTTATAGGCATCCTGTTTTTAGCTTAAAACTGACGTTTTTTTTTGTTTCATCTTTTTAATAAATACAATGAATTGATAGCATCCAAATGTCGCATTTTATAACTACAAATGTTTCTAACTAAATTTGTTTTATACTCGAAAACACAATGTTTTAATTAACTACTTATCAAGGATTATGAGAAATGTAAACTGAAATATATTTCGCCACTAAAACAACGTATATCCTCACGTTATTTCTAATAAAAGAGCGTGAACATTCTGTTTTGTATGTTAAATACAAACCACAGGTTTCTGTTACTCAGATAATTGAAAAATGTTTTAAAATACGTATTACAATTCAAAATACATGCGAAATAAGTGTTAGAAATCGAAGAATTGTCGGGTAAATCAACAAGAATCCAAACATCGTACTATTTACTTTCTCCAAAATGTCCATCAGTATTTGTACTTCTGACATATAACCAATATTTATATTCAAGTTTCGACAGGCTGTGTGTCATTCGGTATTGATAGTTGTCTGCTAATTATCAATGCTTGTGCGTGTAAACATATATTGTGATCTCAAAAATTTGAAATACGTAAAAATAATCCGTTTCTTAATTCATAAGGTTACTACCAGTTGGCTTGACTACTATAAAGGTTGTATACTTCTTACGTCTGATACATATCCACTATTCTATAGTTCTGACATCTATCCACTACTTATATAAAGGTTTCGACAGGCTGTTTGTCATTCGGTATTGATAGTAGTCTGCTTATTATCAATGCTTTTTTTAGATATTCGTGAGTTTTATAGGGGTATTAGGGCTTTTGTCGTCAATGATAAAAACGGGCTTTAACCCAACAGTGTGTGTGTGCGTATTAACATATTGTGATCGGCAAAATTTGGATATGTGAAAGATCATCAATTTCTTCATAAGATTACTCTGTTCGCCCGACTATTATATGCGTGCTATACTTGTAACTTCTGACAAATATCCACTTTTCTATAATTCTAACATATATGCACTATTTTTCGACAGGCTGTGTATCATTTGGTATATAGTTGTTTGCTAATTACCAACGCTATTTTAGACATTCATGACTTTTATAGTTACATTAGAGCTTTTGTAGTCAATACACTGTCATTTAACGTTTGTGCGTGTAAACATATTGGAATCTGAAAAATTTGGATATGTGAAAATCATCAGTTTCTTTTAAGAGTAGGCTTGACTGCTATAAAGGTTCTATTAAAAAAATTAAGCAAACTTATAATAAATCAAGATGAAAGAAAATTAACTTATCAAAAGAATATATAACAAGATTCATTTTTGGTCATATTTAAGCCAGAGAATTTATGTTTCATTAAATTTAACACCATCAACCCTGACATTTATGAATTTCAGTGCCTGTCTCATTTGTTTGAAGAAGTTTTTACGGCAACCCTTATTTTAAACTCAAATCAATGGATGCATCCTCGATGTTTCATTCTATAGTTATTAAATTTCATGCCATTATATTAAATAACTACATGGCGTCATTAATTAATCGAATTTAGGTCAGACTAATGTTTGAAAAAGCCTGGACATGATATCGCCTATTTTGAGCGTCTTCCATTAATAATTCAATACCGTTTTAATCAAGAAAACATTCCTCAGTAATACTGGATCAACAATTGACGACAACGGTGTTCCTTAGGACAAAGGCATTAGTGAATAACGACATTATATCGTAAATATTATATTTTAGTCCCTACAGAGATAATATGGTACCTTAGATATTGTGTGTTACTAAAAAAGCTGTCTAATACAATTAGTTGTGATAAGCGACACATATCAATACGTTTCTGGGAGACTCCTGTCATCGCTGGTATTATATCCTGGATACTTAATCATTGTATTACATTTCCTAGATAGGGCCATAAAAGACACTGACAAACAATCAAGCATTTTAAGTGAAACAAAATATTTTGCAGTTAAATGTTGACCCCTTAAGAGTGATATTATATTTCTTAATCTAATAAACTTTAATTTTACAGTAAGGTAGAGCAAATATAAGTAACCACTCATGTTAAAGCTGTATGACAAACCTAACTAAACACATTTGCCCTTAAGTTAACCTTTTCAGTTACGTATTGAAAAAAGAAATACGTGTCATCGATGCTATCTGGCAATATCCGACGGCACAAAAAAAAAAAATTGAAACGTTCCGTTACATCACACACCTTTAAAAGCATTCGCATCACTATTTTTTCACATCATCATTTGCACTATATCTGTAAGATGATTTTCATAAAATTTGCAAAGTAAAAAAACTCATGAATAAATCTAGCCTGTATATTTTTTAAATCAATATGTTTTCGTCTTAAGTGAACATTTTCTTTTCTCAGAATTTAATTACGGTAAACAACATTGATTAATCAGTTTCATAAGACATCTGACATTTTCCGCTTTATGTATATTTCCTAGACGGTAAAATGTTAAAAAATACCAAGAGTCCTAAATAGCATCGAACGAAGTAAAATACATAGAACTTGGAACTAAATATAAAGTAAATTTCTGTTTAATATTTGCGAACGACTAGCTCTATTGTTTTATGCGTTTATTTTCTAGAATATCGCAGTTTGTATTGTTGCACCATCATACTCAATACAATAACAACAGTCATATCGCAAAATGTGAAGATAAAATTGTAACCCTCAGTTTTCAGGAGTTGACGCAAACGTATCGCTGACATCATAACTGTTTGACCAGAAGAACCTGTTTGGAATGGTTTTCTGCTCAACCTATATTCCCAAATATCAACCGTTCGACATGGCGTGTGGCGCTTTGATTGCTTATTTTCATTTGCCAAACAGGCTTCGAATTATGACTTATCATAATTAATAGCACATATTTAACGACACAGATTTACAGAAAACCATGTTTTATATATATACTATCCCCTAAGAACCTAACGGTAATATGGTGAGGCAAAGCTAGCTAATGTTTTTGTGGTTTTTCCGAAATAATATTAACAATCTTCAGATAACTTGATGGAATAATACCACGTTGATAATTGATGCTAAATCAAAATAATGTACGTTCTACTCGAATATGTAGCTTACTTCCTCAGATCTTTCCCTTAAATCAAAACTGGTTCAATTACACTTGAACATATATCAACCAAACATACGTTAAACTTAATTCAGATTCCAAAAAAAATTTGTATTAACACGGATTCGATAAATGCTTCAAGAGTTATTCGTTGAGTAAAACCTTATTTTAAAAACTATTTAATACTCCATTGATGTATTTGGTCCTTAAAAGTATATCATTTGCAACACAATATACCACTGGAACGTTTGACATAAAATATAAATTTAAATTAGTTTAAAAATTAAAGCACTAATTTTAATATATGTCTGACATTTCCAATCTGCATGTTTGGAAATGACAAAGCACATGTGTGCAAACTTTCATATACATGTATTTTGCAATACCGTTACTGAAAAGTTACCCTGTATCGTTACTGCAAAGTAGAAATCAACTTGCAATTTTACATGAAGGTACTGTACAACATTCAAAGCAGACATTACATATACTACTTATCTTAAAAACATCACAGAGTCGTTAATGATGCAAGAAAAGCTTTACCTAACGAAGCACTTGGTTTCTCTCCCGGTTTTACATTACCTCCTGGTTTTTTCATTTGTAGTCTTGTATGATCTCCGTATTATAAGTCATTGTCTAATCCTTGGGAGATATTTTTAACATGTATGTATATTAAGTCATACCTACTATACATAACGACATAATGTTATCACCTAAGTTAACAAATATTGGAAAACGATATTATATTAACCGACAAATATCTATTTGTTTGTTTCAGCACTGTTTTAAATAAAAAACTGTAAATTTTCACTCTGAATAAATTTGTTTCTTACGATTGAAAGTAGGAAAAAGATGGTAACAGCAGCTATGATTTATACAATAGCTCGAGTATTTATAACTCGCCCTACTTCTGTCTGCGGATTTATGGCAAAAGTTCTCGTCTGAATACTAATTCCTGTTGGAATTAAGTTGGATATCTTGGCTTCATTTAATAAACATTAAGGCAACACTTAAATAAAAACTAATTCTTACACCAATTAAGAAACCATTTGTCAAAAGTAAAAAATAAGCCATTATCTCAAGATCAACTATCGCCCGTTTTATATAAACGGAAAAGAATCGAATCACGTAACTAATTTTAAAATATAAAACCTGCAAACTGCCGACAAAGGTATAATATTTAATTAATCAGTTTTTTAATGTCATTGAGTGCAAGAAGAATAATAAAATGTAAACTAAAGTAGTTCTTTAAATTACATTTGTCTTTGGTTGACCAAATCATCAAATGAAATAAGAACTTTATAAGTCAGACTGTAAACTTCGGATAATTACAGCAAAAATGGGATCAAAACATACAATATTTGTAGACAACCGTGTAAAGAACCTTTTAACTTCGAATGCTAGTACACAAACCTTGTAGGTTTACTTTCAATTAATTGGCATCAGCATTTCTTCATTAAAAATAAATGTCATATAATAATAATGTACATGTCCGTTGTACATAATGCTGTAGAAAACATTTATGATTATGTTTTCCTGAAACTATAAAAAAACTGTCGAATGTTTTCGTGACACAACACTGCTAGTCTGTCTTCATTGTCTTTATACATAATAGATACCCCCATTATCAAGCCATTCTGACAACCATTATTTTCTTAATTGTAAAATTGCAACCTATTAATTTCAAATAAAATGTCATTTTGCTTGACATCGAAAAAGATTTTATTTTTGATTAGGTTTGCTTCCTGCTACAAATAAAATATTTTTAAATGTACCCCACAACACATTAGTTTCGTGTTCTCATATTAAATTTCCTATAAGGAATTATATAGCTTGTTATACAAGTTTGGGACTTGTTTTTAAATAACATCACTACCATCAACTCATGTAAGGAATATTTTAATAGTTTATCGGAACAATAACATACTATTCGCGGTAAGTAATGATATGAAACTGTAATTAATGGCACATTTTCTGTCTGATTTCTTCAGACCAATATCACTTACTAGAACTTTTCTGTCATGCTTCAAATAAAACAGCCGTATCGATATGAAACAGTGTCATCATAAATAAACTATTCCTTATAATAAACATGAACAGAAAGTAAATACCTAAATGTATAGAATAAAAAAGGTATAAAGCGTTTATAATCCTCGAAAACAATACTACCTTCAATCAACGGTATATTTCAAATCCATAGACATGCGTATTACGCATGTCAAATATGATCAAAATGTTAACAAACCAGTCCTAATATTTCAAACTTATTAGAATTCAATGCGGTAAACTTCTTGCCTTGTCTTTTACATTTGCAATGCACAATTCTTATCATGTAAAAACCCCTTTTAATTCAACTAAATATAAGGATTCTAAATATATAAAACGTCAAGAAACTGTTCAAGCATTTAGTAATAAAATAAAACCGTAAGCATAACAGTAATCGCATTTGCTAATTGTGGGTACGTTAACGTTTGTATGATTGATGGTCCATGTTTACAATATAGTGTCAGAACGTGTTTGAATGTATTGCTTACTTCACGTCAATAGTGCTGAAATTCGGTAAAAACTAACGACTTTTATACCTATACGCATCATTAATCCTATGACAATATAAAATAGAAAAGGACGAGGTGTTGCCAGCGCATGCAGACCTCAAATTAATCATATTATATGACTTTCTCTGCTCTATACCAGTGTCTGACATAATGTATCCATTAACAAAGCCAGCACATTTACAGGAAGCCTTATCCATGGGAAATTTAGCAATGATAAATGTAAAGTTGTCATGTATCTATGTTTTTTTTAGCAGAGTTCCTTCGAGAAATCAGAAGATAAATCACGAAAGACGAAGAAAGGAAACGGTGTGAGATGTTTAACGCTACTTACACGAATAAATGAGGTCATAAAATCAACAAGCTATAGATGAAACTTTGCACAGGACATTTTTGTTCAACAATGAAATTGTTTATACCTTTGAATATTGCGGACATAAAGGCAGGTACTGTCGGTTTCCCGATCTGACAATAGAGGTAATTTCAAGTCAGGACGGTTTTTCCGGTGAACAAATACGCGGCCAATAATATAATTACCAGATCAACTGGATTAAACCATACAGAATTATTTTATTCAGCGAAAATAAATGAAAATTATAGACTAAAAAACGTAATATACGTTATTCTTGTAGATCGATTGAAAGACAGCAAATAAACGAAGTTCCGGTACAGTCAGATAACACGATCAGTATTTTCACGCGTCACACCTGGACTACCCTAAGTTTGGCAAAGAAAGCGGCCGAGAAGAAAATATTCACGAAATTAAATTAGCTCGGAATCTACGTGAAATTACCTTTGTCAATACCAACAACACACATAATTCATTTCTACTATTTCAGAACCAAAAACTTCTTGGAAAATCAACGACAGACTATGTCATATGCTTACTATGACAACGATTTTATTTGATTCAATTTGTCTTCTCAGAGGATTTCTTATTAGAGTATTGAAAAATATTGGAAGGCATACCGGAAAAACAAATTAAATTGTGAAATACTTTTGTTCCGAGAGAATTGGTGACACATGATAACGTGATTAAATGAAATATCTGAATATTTCTTATTGACAGTCAAACGACAAGAAAAATTGTTTAAAACAAGCAAAAGTAGTCTTCTTGAGAAAACGTTTTTATCGAATAATCCAACTCTAAACAAAGTGCAAAATAGAAACTTCGACACGCTGATCAATTTTGATTACATGAATATGATTTGTTTACAATATCGTATTTTATCGCCAATGAACAACGTGATATAATTCTGAGAAAGTTATTGACGAACGAGTGCTTTACAAATAATATTGAAGAAGCATATTGGATAAAACGTTCAACGGATAAAAATGGATTTACTACTTAGTGGTTCACTTTCAAGATTTGGAATTAACTTCCATTGTCAATAGCGATACAGAGGATTATAGAGGAAATATAAAATGCACAGTCATTATTTTCATTTGAAAAAATGTGAACTGAAATACTGGACTACACTAAATTGAAAGGATATAAGACTAACAAAATATATTAATTCAAACGTAATAATGAATTCTAACAATACTCATGTCAACGAGACATTTATAAACATTTGTGATTCAAACAGTACATTATGGACTTTAACAGGACCAGTTTGCTCCTTAAATTTTTCTTCTTTTCCGCCTCTTGTTATAGTTGCCTTGTTGTTATCTGTGATTACTTTGTGGACAATATTTGGAAACATACTTGTATTAATTGCTTTATATAAATTTCCGAACCTTCGTTCCATATCTAACTGTTTAATCGGAAATTTAGCAGTTAGTGATTTACTTTTAGCTATTACCGTTCTTCCGCTTTCAACAGTGCATGATTTACTCGGCTTTTGGGTCTTTGGAGAGACTATGTGTACTTTATGGTTATGCATAGACGTCTTAAATTGTACAGCATCAATTTGGGGATTATGTACAATAGCAGTAGATCGTTACACCGCAACAATATATCCTGTTTGGTACTTTGAACGACGATCGCCAATCAGAGCACTTATTTATATTATATTTGTATGGGTATTTTCACTCATAGTTTCATTCGCACCCTTTATTGGGTGGCGAGATATGATTCAGAATTTATCCATCTACAATCATTTCATAAACCGTTACGAGTGCGTACTTTTTCAAACAAAAGGGTATGTAGTTTATTCTGCTATGGGTTCATTTGTTATTCCAATCTTTCTTATGACATTTTTATATGTTAGAATTTTCATTGTTTTAAAAAAAAGAACAAGAACCCTGAAGCCTCGTAAAAAGAAACACTGTAACATTGACAATGATAACGAGACCAACTGTACTAATCCACAACTAACGACTTGCACTGCAACTCAAATCGACTTACCAGTTGTCATGAAAGATAAATCTACACAAATAAGTCCACTTCCAAAAAGACCTCTTAGAAACATTACAGAGGAATCGAAAAATAAACAAAAACATTTGAACAATGAGAAAGAACTTAGTAGTAGCAACAGTTCAACAATGTTATTGACTGTCAGTAATGATGTGAAAGGTTCGAGTGATACGCAAAAAACTTCAGAACCAACAACAAAACAACCACCCTCCGCCATGAATGGAAATAAATCATACAGTAAACCAACAGTTGGAAAGGATGATACCGGAGATACTGGGATAATAATGGATGAAAGTTCAGGAGACACTGTCAGTTATAACGGGGAAAATATGTGTTGTAGCGGATGTACATGTAAAACCTGTTCTTCTATCTTAAACTGTTTTACTCATAAACAATCTACTAAAAATAATAATACTCAGAGAAGAGAAAGTGAAAGTCATAAGTCTATTAAAAGTAAGAAAGGAAGTTCTTTGAAAAAACGTGCTATTATGCTCAGAAACAAAAGTATGACTGGCATAAAGAGCAAATATGAACTAAGAGAACAAAGAGCCACAAAACGAATGGCTATTGTGATGGCATGTTTTTGCTTTTGTTGGATTCCATTCTTGTTTATGTATTTAATCAGAAGCTTCTGTGATACTTGTGAACTGGATAAACATATTCAAGCAGCTATTATTTGGCTTGGATATGCAAACTCTGGTATTAATCCTATTTTATACACTCTATTTAATGATGACTTCCGGAAAGCATTTGAAATGATACTAGGAATAAGAAGATCAAAACATAAGAAAAGGAGGCATTAGGATAAATAATTTATCATTTATACATGTATGTAATAGGTAAGACATTAAAGATATGACTGCTTTAGTTTGACTATTATTACATGAAAACAAGAAAAAAATTTGCAAATCTACAATAAAGATATTGCTCTTGTTATGAAAGTTTAGTTATGAAGGTTTTTTTCTATATAATAGCGCTTGAATAAACTGTTAAGAACCCCAAATCAATCTGGTAAATATTATATAAAAACATGTCATAAACACTACTATACAAATATATTAAAAGCATTTAATTGTTTGAAGCATTTAATCAAATATCGCTAAACAAACGTGAGAAAAACCCAAATAATACAGTAGTACTTCTTCTGAACACGATGTACAATTGTATACACACAAACATTGTTTACCCATGTGTCTTTATTTGAAATACACACATTGTACACCTATGTCATTTCAACATTCAAGTGTGTTTATTTGTTCAGTAGTTGGAGTACTAAAGTTTAATAATTATAATACGAAATACATAAGAAATAATTCATTGGAACACGAATATATGCTGATTTTACCACGGGTTGGCCCTTTATGCCAAATATTTTACCCCGAGCGTTAGCCAACCCATGATACAATCGGTATAAATTCGCTTCCCCAATAAATTATTCAGATTCTAATAAGACATATACATTAACTTTTGATTGCTACGTCGTTAAAATATGTGAAAAATGTTACTATGACGCCATATCGAGTGTTGATCGTGTGTTGTTTTGATTAGGAATATACTCGTTATACCATGGGTGTAGACTCAAAGCGTTTTAGGCTTGCAATATTAGAATAACAATAACTGTATGATACAATACAAAAGAAGCTCAAATAAAGCTTTTGTGGTTTTGCGTTCCATTTATAAAACCATCATCCTAACTAAACCTGATAATAAACCTGATAATTATAAAACGCATATTTAATATATTAAACATAAACAAATAATTCGTATTTTGATTATCACATATTTTTGCAACTACAATGTACCATTATTTGATTATTTTATGTATTCTTCGTATTTCCTTCGAGAAAAGTAAAACATATCATTTTTGAGGAATTATGTTTACACGATTTCAGTTATATCTTGATTTATAAATTTCTTCGTATAAACGTTGAACTTATAATTAATTAGTTGTAACACTGTAAAGGGTATAACTCAGTTCTCTTAGTTTCAACAGTATTTCATGATAACTGTAAAAACAATATTTGCCAGCCTTATGCAAAATTAACCACCTCGGAGAAAATAAACAAACACAAACTAAACATATCTATTGACACAGGTACAATTTACAACGCCTGGGTACAGCTGGAACAAGCCTGGACATGTCAAAATAATAAATTAGAACAAACAACGTGGCCATGCTACGAAACCAGGTTTTCAACGATTTAAAAATATCTTTCAGTAGTAGATTAAGCGTAAACTGTTCGTTATTTTAGTAACAGTGACCTTGACTCAACTGGCCCCTTATCCTGTCCCAAGCTAAGTCTTCATTCAAGCTTGCTATATACAAAGTTTGTGTCAGCAAGATTGGTTTATCCGAACTGAAGTTATTGACCGGAAACTGTATTTGTACTTTTAGTAACAGTTGCCTTGAAATTGATCCGACTAGCACCAAATCCAATCCCAAGCTAGGTCGTTATGCAAGCTTGCTATACGAAGATTCGTGAAGATTGGTGTATTCAAACTCAAGTTATTGACCGGAAACCCTCTGTTTTACGCCGCCCGCCATACCCCAATCTAATAGGACTCTATTTCTTTATTTAAAATCACTTATAATTATATTTTACTCAAATAAACATCAATATAAATTGGCATACGATAGTTTTCCGCTGTGATTTTTTTACTTTCAAAAGAACATTATAATATATATACCAAAATGTCGAATATGACGGTATTTGTATTGATTAAATACATGTACTTGAACGAAAATTAAAATGTGTCCGCACTGTCAAACAATAACACCGAAACAAATTAAGTATGTTTTTGTGAAGTACTGACATTTTAAAAGGAACAAGTGTGGACTGTGAGCACGCTCACAAAGCGTTCCCCCACTTCGCTTTCAAGCCCAATTATCTCCCATTAATGATATCCGAAGTCAATGAAAATCCTTTATGCACATTTAAATATAATGTAATTCCTTTATGCTAAGTTTCATTAAATTTCATCAAGCGGTTAAGGAGGGGTTGCGCTTAAGAGGTCTACCTATGAATACTATATTTAAAAAGTCTAAGTCCAATTATCTCCCCTGAATAATATCCTACAGCGACGACAATTTTTCATGTTTATCTTCCTTCAGTTTCATAAAAATCTGTGACGCGGTTTAAGAGAAGAAGCGCTTACAAGGGATGTGGACAGACGGACAGACGGACCGAGAGACAGACAGACGGATAGACAGACAGGGTGATTCCTATATACCCCCCCAAACAAGTTAGCGGGGGGTATAATGATGTACAAAGAAATGAGCTATAAATATTAATTTTAGAATGTGTCCACAACATAATTATTAATGCGTTTCTTTAAAATTTTAGTACTAAACGGAAATAATTATGTTTTCTCGACATATAATAGATTTTGGCTTTACTGAAAACTTATTTGCCTTTACTCCTAGTAGTTTTTTCAATAGTCCTAGAGTCTTCTGATTTAATGTTTCGTACATTTTAATATAACATAGCATATGATAAAGCAACTATTCCTAGTAAAATATATTGGCTACAATATTTGTGACTTACATAAGAAAAGAAGTAAGTAAAAGTCAGCGTACTTTGTTTTTTTTTAGAGAGACAAATAAAAAAATGTTTATCGCCTATGGTCGAGTTTATGCTCCGTTTGTAGATCCAAAAAAGGTGCAAATTGAAATCAATAATTATTTTCAATATTTAATCAGCGTTTTGAAATGAGGTGGTTTTTCATTTTGATAGGGTGTTTTTCCATAGTACTTTTTTACCTAAATTAGAACGTACAGTTCAAAACACTACATTCAATGCTACTTGCAGTTAACGTGGGAAAAAATCTCGCGGTTTGTCCGTATACCATCAAACGTGACGAAAGCAGACGGACTTTTATAAACAACGTAAGACCCTTTAGAAACAACCAGAGGCTCTTAAGAGCCTGTATCGCTCACCTGATTTTATAGGCAATGAAAATGGCATTTCCCCGATGTTAAAGTAAGTCGTATAATTTTCAATAAACTTTAAATAGAACCATCCAAACAATATTACTAAAAACCTTTGTTTGCATTGGTTAACCGGTTGTATAGAGAAGATTTTTTTTATTTGCCCATAGGGTTCTATGTTAAACTAAGTCCTGCAGCGGTGGCGGCCATTTTGAATTTCCAATTGCCATAAAAAACATTAACTTTATAGACGACCATCCAAACAATATTGGTAGTAAGTATTGTTTACATTGGCTAACCAGTTTCAGAGAAGACGCCTTTTTAAACTTTTCCCCATAGGGTCCTATGTTAAACTAAGTCCTTCGGTGGTATCCATTTTGATTTTCCAATAGGCATAAAAAACCTTAACTTTATAAAGGACCATCCAAACAATATTGGTAGTAAGTTTTGATTCGATTGGTTAACTGGTTTCAGAGAAGAAGCCATTTTAAACTTTTTTCCCATAGGGTTCAATGTTAAACAAAGTCCTGCGGTGGTGGCCATTTTGAATTTCCTATAGGGATAAAAAACACAAACTTTATAGAGGACCATCCAAACAATATAGCTAGTAAGTTTTGTTTCCATTGGTTTACCGGTTTCAGAGAAGAAGCCTTTTAAACTTTTTCCCATAGGGTCCAATGTTAAATTAAGTCCTGTGGTGGCAGCCATTTTGAATTTCCAATTGCCATAAAAAACACAAACTTTATAGAGGACCATCCAAACAATATTGCTAGTAAGTTTTTGTTCCCATTGATTAACCGGTTTCAGAGAAGAAGCCTTTTAAAACTTTTTCCCATAGGGTTCTATGTTAAACTAAGTCCTGCGGTGGCGGCCATTTTGAATTTCCAATTGCCATAAAAAACACAAACTTTATAGAGGACCATCCAAACAATATTGCTAGTAAGTTTTGTTTCGATTGGTTAAACGGTTTCAGAGAAGAAGCCCTTTTAAACTTTTTTCCCATAGGGTCCTATGTTAAACTAAGTCTTGAGGTGGCGGCCATATTGGTTTACCAATCAAAATAAAAAACACAAACTTTGTAAAGGTCCATCCAATGAACATTATGGCCAAGTTTGGTTGCAATTGGCCAAGTGGTTTCAGAGAAGAAGATTAAAATGTAAAAGTTTACAGACGCCGACGACGACGACGACGACGACGCCGACGGACGCAAAGTGATAACAATAGCTCACATGACCCTTTGGGTCAGGTGAGCTAAAAATGGCTGACTTAAAATGTAAATTCACGTAGCAAAAGTCATGGACGATTTGTGACATGTAAACAACAAACGCTTCGTATGAAATTGTGGGAAATTATTTTTGATTTTTTTTTGTAATAAAAAGGTACAATAATGAATTCATAAAAAATGCAAGCAAAAATGGTACTCCAGGGGTTGTGACTTTTTGATGAAATCTGAAAACAGTTTTACATGTGGGCATGGGAAAATATAGTTCAAATAATATAGTTCAGTTAACAACTTACAATTATTCTTTTACATTGCAATCACAGCGAGGCAAAAATACAATTTAAATGGGCTAATACGATTATATATAGAAATAATCAACACCGATCAAAGCACATATGGTATCATTGAGAGGGCAATGAAGTAGGTTTTAACTGTTCAGATGCAGACAGATCCAGAACTTGGTGTAATTTGTACTGTTCATTACCATCAAATCTCTCATAATGTTTATATGAATCTTTGATATCAGTTTCATAAAATTCGTACAAAACGATGCAATATTTAGCTTTTTTTTTCAACCTCAATGTTTCTTTTTTTAACGTAACTACTTTTATTTGGTTTTAATATATATATATTTCAATTCAATAAGAATATCAACACTAGCACATATCTTCTCATGTCCTTTGATGATAAACCGATATACCAACATTCAAATTGTCTGGAATTGTATAACTGTCTCCCGGTTTACTCACAAGTAACATAAAATAAATAAAGATAATAGTGTGTCAGCATAAAACTCTCTAAAAAACATTTAAATGATAACATGGGTTAGTAAGTTTGACCAAATTGTCACAATTATTACATTTGTAAACATATTTATTCTTTGAACGACCGTATTTAGACCATCAAAATAAACATTGCTATTAAATAACTACAATTACAACAGGAATAACAGTATAAAGAAGTAACTTTGGTTGTATATCGTAGAAAATTAGGTAAACTGAAACTATATTACCGATAATATAACACTTGACAAATCAACTTAGCAATAACTCAAATGCGAATTCGCCATTTGATGCGAAATAGGAAACTGATCCAATAAGAGCATATATTTTAACTAGAGGTGAAAAGACGAATTAACACCTAAATTTAGTTACATTGTCATGGTATGAATATATCAGAATAAGACAAGAATTACTCTTTAATACCTTCAATTATAATTTAGTATAAAGTATAAAAAAAATATTCTCATATACTAGAGAGAACGTAGCAATGTCCGGAAAAAACAAACAGAACTTTTGAAAGATTATAGCTCAATTTTGAACGTATTGTTCCAAATGCTCTTAGACACGTATGAAACAATCTTCCCAGTCATGTCAGCAACCGTGAAAGAGTGTGGATACAACAAGACATACATATTTATAAGAAAACTCGATGACCATATATGCAAATTGTTCCATGAGATCGAAACAGTTGTAAAGTGAATTAGTTTTGTCAAAATGATATAGATTTGCATATTCGAAAATTGTAGAAACACTGGAAATAAATCCGACACCTTCTATAAAGTTTGGAAATACGTGTTAATGTTCTGTTATCATTGCATTTACAAGAAATTTTATTCAAATCGTCATATTTAACTTCAAACATCACGCATTAGACAGAAAACACATTTAGTTACCTACTGGATAAATGCGGGAAATTACTTCTGTGAAAATGTTTATATATACAAGTGATAAAAAACGAGTCTCAAACTTTAACCAAGGCATTAAAATCAACCTTCAGTTCAATAATGTATATGAGTACAAACATTTTAGTGAAAAAAAATGGTATGCAATAATGTATTTGTTTAAGAATTTTCAGATATTTAAGTCAATCAGCATAAAACTAACAATTTCAGATGATTGAGTAAATCACAGCACTGACTAAGGTCACGAATGGAAATTGTGTTTGCCTGCAATGAACACAATGAATACAAATCAGAAAAAGGAAGTTTCATTCATATTTAACAGACCAATACATACAATAACATTAATTTGTTATCGATATATATTCAAGTATCTTGTTTTAAATGGCATCATACTCTGGAGATCTTTTGGCCACGCTGTGTTGATTAAAAGATTAAAATATACAAGCAGTTTTAATTTCTCTTGGTAAATCTGTGTATTTTTTTCTATTTAACTAGGACTATTTTCCACAGAATGTATAAGGTGTATAAAGATGCCATATAAAATATCAAAACATAACATAAAAAATGGTATAACATGTCAAAATTCGTAAAAAGTTTCAATGAAATCTGATAATTATACACTAGAATCGCGAAATGACAAAATAATGTACAAATTGTATTTACCAAACCGTTCTAATACAAAAGTACCATATAAGTACATGTATCAGTATGCAAAACTGTCCCAAAAAGTCCCAAACAGGAAGTAGTTGTCCGACAGGTCTGAAAGTCACTTAGAACGTACAACTTGTGATAATGGACCCCCTGCCAAATTTCAAATTGTTCTCATGTACGGTTTATTAGAAAAGCTTAACGGATATTCGTACGGACGGACGTACGTATGGACGGACGGACAGACAGACGGACGGACATGAGTAAAACTTAATGCCCCCCCGACACGTCGTCGCGGGGGCATACAAATATCATAGAGACTTGTGGCAAGTCTATATATAAGTCACAACCCGTCAAACAAAAGTGCTAAAAAAGAAAAGAAATACAACATTGCGCAATATATGAAACTGGTCATAAGGTTCTTCAATTTAATACATATGAATTCATTAATTAACTGTAACATTGATTAACGGCCAAACAATTTCTGAATTTAAGATTTAAGTATAGGTTTTTCATAACCTCGATTAAGCAACTGTCCAAAGTTGTGCTCTCTCAAAAAAACAAGATCAGACTTATTGTAACAAGTTCAGTTAAAACAACGCTATATAAAAAACAAGGTCGGTTAAAACAATCCATATCATGGAGAAGAGAAAAGATTACTGTCTAAACTATATAGCTCAAAAGTTATTTTACAACGGTTAGTGCGTTTGTCAGTGACACAATGTTGTAACTACTGTTTATAGTGTCTTGTTGCTTTTACATCAAAGAAATTGTTATCTATCATTTATACAACAAGATGGAGTCTCTTAATAGCTTTTTTATATTCTTTCTATTGAATTTGAATGCCTTTTATCAATTAGAGTCTTAAAACTTCATTACTGTAACACTGACAGTATAAGTCAGTATAATGAAAAAAACCACGTTATAGCAACATACATATCTAAACCGATTTAGATATAATTTGTGTCAAACCAACTTTTGTGTTGATGAAAAAACATACATGCTTTTAAAATGGGCACAATTTTATTATAAAAATCGGTTGGTATTATGGTATTCGAACGCTTATACCGTACACAGAATAACATTTAACATATGACTTAAAAGTAAAGACATTTATTTATAATATTGAAAATATTGTACTTAAAAATTCCAACAATGTTCTGTGTTTATAGTTTCTTATGCTTTTTTGAACTGAACACTATTGCAGAGTACATTGAAATCGTGGTGTAAAAGCTCTTTCATATTAATAAACTGACATCTCTGACATTTTTTTAAATGAACACTGGAAACTGAGAAACTAGTTCAGCCTGTCTCTATTTACATATACCAACTGCGTCGCACAAAAATCGCACTATATGTATAATCAATCGTTTTAATACATAATCCGTTCTCTTCATGCACGGCTATTGTGCATAAATACATAAATAAGCGTTGAAACTTTTGCCTACGAAACAGCACTGGAATGCCAATAAATTTTAGAACTTTACAATACTACATTAACAATTACCTGACAGATATCAATACAAGTTCAGAGATGTAACAAGGTGGGTGTTGAGGTTTTAGTTAAATTTTAAAGTGCAAAAGGTAAGTTGGTTATGTAACGACATATTTATCCTTCAAGTTGCAATAATGAGTCTGCAGAAACGTTACACCGTACTGCGTCTAGCCATTTATAATAAAAGTAGTCTCGGGTTAATACAAAAATATTCATATGGACTTGCTGCTTTTCTGTGGACTGTCTGTTATGATTTAGCACTATAAAGCAACCTTTAGGTGGTCAAGTAAGAGGTGTGCGAACCACGCCAAATGCATTCAAAAAGATATGCTCTGTCGTTTTCAAGATTAGAAACATAATAATAACTGGTGTGGTAAAAGCACAGTAAAAGAGACCTGAATCAAATCAATTCAATAAAGATTTGTCTTTATTATTTCCTTTTTGTAAATATCACATCATTTAGATTCAAACTTTTTAACAACAAGTGAGTACTGTAGACTGTTACGACTTCAAGACTAACTTCCCTGAATGTGATTGGACAACTTCTAGATGCTAATTTGTAAGAGCTAAAAAATCTATAAACTAGAGGCTCTGAGGAGCCTGTAATCGCTCACACTAGAACACAAATGACTTCAACTGTATTTAAATGTTCTTAACTTACTGGGAAAAAACTAAACATTTCTGACAAAATTTTTGTTGAGTACAAAAACTCATATATGGTGTCAACAGACAATATCTAGAAATTAAATGATTTGCAGCAGGTCTTTTCCTTTTTAGTAATTTTAGTTATTTATTAATTTTTATTAATTTACAGTTTTACTCTGTGTATTATAGACTTTATTTTATGACACAAAAAAACCCCGATTTTTTTGTCCAAATTCGTATCTAAAGGGCGTAGTCATCTAACAATTTTTGACTAAGCAATGATTAGTAGGCCTTGCTTTGCCGATCATTTGTGCAATTTCTATTTTCATCTTGAATTTACGTACAGGGCAGGGCAAAAACTACATAACTTTTAATTAAATGGCAATAGCTCCTATAAGGACTCATCTGACAATTTCAGACCAATAAAGTGAATTGCAGGGCTTGTATTGGTGATCATTTTTGCAATTTACTGTTTATTCAGCTTTTAGGTTAAAGGACAAAAACGGAAAATGTCAACAACAAAAATTGTCATTTAAAGGCAATAACTCCTATTAGGAGTCATCTGACGATTTCTGACCAATTTAATGAATTTTAAGTTACAAGACAAAAGGAGTCATCTGACAAAACTTCATAAAATACTGTCATTGAAGGGCAATAACTTATATAAAAAGTCATCTGAAAATTTTAGGCCAATAAAGTAAAGTGTAGGACTTGTATTGATGATAAGTTTTAGCTTCGCGCTAGCTGATATAGTTTTAAACTTCATGACAAAAACAGAACATTTCCTTAAAAATTGCATTTTAGGGCAATAACTCATACCAGAGGCTCTTTAGGGCCTGTATCTTTCACCTGATTTTATAGGCAATGAAAATAGCATTTCCCTCAAGTTAAATTAGGTCCCGTAATTTTTAATAAATTTTAAAGAGGACCATCCAAGCAATATTGCTAGTGAGTTTTGTTTCCTTTCGTTAACTAGTTTCATAGAAGATTTTTTTTTTAATTTTCCCATACGGACCTATGTTAAACTAAGTCATGCGGTGGTGGATTTTTAGACTTTCTTATTAGTATAAAAAACATAATCTTCAAAGAGGACCATCCAAACAAGTTGCCGTTAATATTTTTTGTTTCTGTTGGTTAACCAATTTTAGAGAAGAAGTCATTAAAACTTTTCCGCAAAGTGTCCTATATTAAACTAAGTCCTGTGGTGGCAGCCATTTTAAATTTCCAATTGGCATAAAAACGGTTTTCTCTATAGCTATTATAATTTTTGAGATAGTGATAAAAAACGTACGTTGACACCCATCTTCAATTTTTTAGTAACAGCGGGCATCGCAATCCGTTGATCAACACCCTATGTACAAATTTTAAACTAGGAACCATAAGGATAGTTGTGCCAAGGTTTGGAAAAAATGGCCCAGTGGTTTCAGAGGAGAAGATTTTTGAAAATGTTTACGACGGACGGCAGAAAAACGGACGCCAAGTGACAGCAAAAGCTGATGGCCTAAAATGACTTTTTAATGATTATTAACATGATCCAAGAACAAAACCTGCATAATAATTAAAATGACAAATAATATAAAAATCTGTAACCGTCTCGCGTGTTATTGCTCACCCGGAACACAAACGACTACAACTAGCTTTAAATGTTTGCAATATACAGTTTTAGTTTAGTTGTTATAGCTTTTACGTCACTGGGCAAAAACCAAAAAGTGCTTCAACTTTTTGTAACTTTTATGTTGCTTCAAAAAGGGCAATTACTCCTATAAGGTGCCATCAGAAACTGTTTGAAAAGTTGTATGATTTGTCGACCTTTTATGTTGACCTAGTAATTTACAGCTTAACAGTAGCTATAATAGACATGAATTAAAAATACAAAAAAACTTATTTTGTTATTACCTTATTTGTTAGAAATTGTCATACAGCGCAAATTTCACAAAAATGTTATTTAAGGGCAACAACTCCAAATGTTGGACAATTTTACAGACAATAAAAGGATTTGTAGACCTTACTGTTATGATTATTATTGCTATTTACAGTTTTATTATATGTATTACAGTTTTGAATTTCTAATATGGTTATTTTATCTAAAATCATTACTATAGGGTTATTAAATGGGTGTTTTCATATTTGACCGGTATTATGTCCAAGGGAAGCTGTATTGGGTCGAGGATAGCTGTATTAGCCCGAGGCAACGCCGAGGGCTAATACAGCTATTCGAGGCCCAATACCGCTTCCCGAGGACATAATACATGTCGAATCTGAAAACACCCATTCAATGACACTTTTATTAACCAGTAAATTTTAGTACCATTTTATCATTGACCAATAAAGCTATACTCGATCCAAATCGGCTTCTCATGGACATAACAAATTATTAATATCAACAGCCCGCAGAATTAAAATATATTTTTCCCCTGAAAATTATGTAATTTACGCACAGCGAAACGAATGTGTTTGCTTTTAAAATGATATTTGTATATATATTACCGGAAATGACATTCCTGTATTTTGCCCTGTTTTTCTGTATTGAGCCTGTTTTTTTCCGTATTGGCCCTGTTTTTCTGTATTGAGCCCGTTTTTCCGTATTGGCCCTGTTTTTCCGTATTGGCCCTGTTTTTCTGTATTGAGCCAGTTTTTTTCTGTATTGGGCCTGTTCACTATATCCGTATTATATGGACAATTTCACATGTATTTTACACAACTGGTTAATAAAAAAGAGCAAAAACTATAAATTACGAGTCATTGGACTATTTAACACCATTAAAGTGAATTGTAGGACTTGTATTGTTGATCATGTTTGCAATTTACAGTTTCACTTTACCTGTTATAGTTACAGAACAAGAACGGAAAAAATCGCCATTAAAACTCAATAACTCCTATATGGAGTCATCTGACAATTTCAGACCAATAAAGGGAATTAAAGGACTTCTATTGCTTATCATTTTTGCAATTCACAGTTTCACTCTAGCTGTGTTTAGGTAAAAACAGAAACATTTCATAAAAATGTTTTATATTAAGCGGTTAAACTTCTATAAGAATTCAATTCTTGACCACCTATGTGTTTTGTAGGCAGTGTCTGGCTGACCATTAGGCAATTTATAATATCAATCTAGCTCTAATGGTCTTAGTTATATTTTCAAAACTGAAAATTGTGTAAAACAAAAATCGTAACTGAAAGGCAATAACTCCCACAAAAAGCCATAGTATAATTTTTAGATATTGACCAAAATGTGTGTTTACACCTATGGTGTACGTTTAGTAACATCGGTCATCTTTGTCTATAGATCAACAACCTAGATACACATTTGAAACTCGGCACCCGAAGGATGGTTGTGACCAAGTTTTAAAAAAAATGGTAAAGTAGTTTCAGAAAAGATTTTTCAAACAAGTCTACGACGGACACAGAGTTATGGCAAGCTCACCCGGACCTGTGGTCCAGGTGAGCTAAAGAATGCGATAAAAATATCCCCCCACCAGTTTTTTATAAAGTTTTGTTTTCTGTTTATTATGCCTTAACAAATTGTTATTTTGTTATTTAGTTCCTATATTTGATGTATGACAATTTTAGTGTAAGAACTATGTAATTATATCCTTTCAGAAAAATTGCTTTGAAAATGCTAAACTGACATGGATATTTAGGGTCACAGGTAACAAAGAAAAAAATTACTCTATATGATCAGCGTATCCGTATTAGAAAAATATGTAATACAGATACCGATACTCTTAGTTTACCTTTTTAATATAAAAACGCAAAAGTCTGAAATGACCGGGTTGAGAAGCAAGTGCCTTAATTAAGAGGGAACGGTTTACAATTTGTTTGAAGAAGGGTTTAGCTTTGTGTGAAAAAAAATGTATGAGGAAATGATTAAAATTGAAACCGTCTTCTGCCAATGTTCTGAAAAATAACTAAATTCCTGTCTGGAAAATTAGGACAAAAATCCTCGAACAACACAGGAAAAGCAAGCCAGAACTTCCATACATGTGCAATATTTCTAGGAGCTGTAGGAGGAGTTGATTATACAAAAGAGGTACCGTCTTTTGCAAATGTTCTGAAAAATGACTTAGTTCCCAAGTGTGAAAATTTAGGAAAACAAATCTAGGAACACTTCCATAAATGTGCAAACTTTCTGTGAAGTTTCAGAGATCTAGCTTTAAAACTGTAGGAGTTGATTAGGTATACAAAATAGATAACCTATTTTCAACGCTCGCCGCCCGCCTAACAGCCTGCCCATCCATCATCCGCCGCCCGACTTCACCATACTATAACCCGGGTTTGCACTTTGTGCAAAGCTTGTCAAAAAAGATGATATTTTCTCAGTGATGACATAACATATTTTCTTATAGATCACAAGAAATCAAATGAACACATTTCCTCTGTTTCGAAATTAATTTTTTCTTTTAATCTTAGTTTTTAATAATGGATTTTGGAAGAAAGTAAGGTCAAACTGACTTCTTCATTTCCTTATTTGTTCTAAATCCTACATTATATTGGTGTAAATGTAATCTCAAATTCGCATAAGACATTTAATAATCGATAATTGTATACATTCTTCAGCCTGTCAAATAAATGTATTAATTAAAACTCACGCTTAATTCTATTCTTTCGAAGTTTAGTACACTGAGTTAAAGGTTTTCTAATTAAGAACAAAACACAGAAGAGAATAATATATAATTTGTATATGGACTGGCTCCACAACGAATATCTATATCTGAGTCCATTATGACACGAACCAAATACAATGGTGATGGATATCTTTATAAACAAATAGCTATATACTAGTCCATTATAACAGGAACCAAATACAACTATGATATATATCTACATAAACAAACAGCTGTATCCTTGTCCATTATGACACGAACCAAATACAAATAATGTTTAAATGCTATTATGGAAAAAGGTTAAAGGTTTTGGAAACTTTTTTAGTATTACAAGGGTATACCATATTATATTCACTAACATCAGAAATTTTTTTATAGTAAATGTTTCTCTGTCTAACTGAAGTTTTTTTTTATTGCATGAAACATTAACAGAAATGTAAGACGTGTTGGACATAAATAGTCAAGCACCTTTATTAATCTGATATTGTGATATAATTTGTTATTATTTTCCACTTGTATGTGACGTGCAACGAATATTAGTATATGTTAACGCATATAAGAAAAGGACAAGATCTGTAAAAATACAATCACTGAACAATGTTATTGTGTTTCTCGTTCGTAAATCAACAATGTACCTGCTGTAAAATTAGACTAGCAATTTTGTTAGGTTGGGGTTTTATTTACCGATTTTAATAATTTTTAATTCATTAATAATAAACTGTGGTTATTTCGTTTTTAGTTTCATTGTTTTTGAAGAAAGGCAAATTACGTTATTAATTTTCATCGTCGAAAAAAAAACACTGGTGTAAAACAATTGCGACATTTATTATGAAACAAATGCTGTCATATTTTAAAAAACTTATGTCAAAAAATTGTATAGTGATTGTTAGAGATTTCAAATTCAAACTTTCGTCTGAATAAACATGTTTACGTCATGTACAACATTCTGCAAATATACGCTGCACAAGCCGTTTACTTTAAATGAAGGCGACTGACAAATTACGTAGTCAATGTATGTCAAGAAATGATATTGTTTTACTACGATCATATCCACATTTTCTGTTATCCATAAAACGGAAATTGTAGGAGGCGTTAGCTGCACAATTGTCGATCATTTAAAGAATCGCCTATAGTGGTCGTTCGTATAAAAAAACTAAAATTAAAATTTAATAAGAAACAAGCAAAAATGACTCGGATACAAATGTCCTGCATAGCACATACTGTTAAGCATTTCTCTTTTTCTAAGTCAAGCGGGCAATATTTGGCACAGCCTAACCGAATTTTGCCAGATCTCAAAATGTTGTAACTGTCTACCGAGATTAATGAAGATGTAGAGACATCTTAAATAAAGATTCGACGCAAATGTATATCTAGGACGGACGGACAGACGAATGCACGAACAAACGGAACAATTACCAACAGTTTTCGTTTTCGGGACACACAAAGAATCGAAGATATCGAGAAAAAATCATTAAACGATAAGTCAAGGATATACATATTATAACTAAACAGGAGACCGCAAAAAAATTGCCTGATATTCTTTTATAAAAAAGGAAAACAAACGAATTGACGATTTCATTCTATTAGCCTGGGACAGGGTTCTAATAAGCAGCAAACGAATCCGAGCTATGGACCGCAGTCTGCTAAAATAAGTTCAGAAAAAAGTTCTGTCACACAGATTTTATAATATATTTTTTTCCGAGTGCACCCATCCTTTTTATTGGGTTTGGGTTGCTCGCTTTCTGTTTTTTTTTGTTTTTGGTTTTTAGTTGGCGTTTTATATGCCGGATTCATAATATTCCCTAGACTTTCGGGTTCATCTTGTTCGGTCGGGTTTCTTGCTTATTTTCTTTTATGGATAAAACAAAGAACTGACATATATTGCTAATGAAGAAATAGGAAATTTCAGAAATGGTTTTGATCCCAATTTTTACCAGAGTTCACTAACGAGTATTACATCACTGCATGATCTAACTATGTATTATAGAAATTTTGGGAAAAACTGTTTTTACAAAAGTAGTTCATTATTACATATTCATCATCGGTTACATAATGTTACAAAATGTCCAAATTAAACTTTCCTCATCCTCTGAACCATGCAAAATTGCGCCTTCTAAACTGACATGTGTTTAGTTGGTGAATGGATAATGTACAAAGTCGCGTTTCAAATTCGATTGTGTAAATTGAAATTCTGCAATTTAAAGGTTTGTGATCAGAATACAAATTGCCGATTCTAGTCTTTATCTAGTAAAGCGCATGAAGAAATCTGACAATCACTCACCCTTAACTCAATTTGTTTGTACTTTGGTTTGATTTGTGTAACAACCTGAAGAATATTCACTGGAAAAATTAACACGTTTGCTGGATTTTAATTAAATTAACTGCATATTTTTTTTAGCTTTAAACAAGTGATTTTCCACACAAATAAAATCAAAATATATCCGATAGTTATTTTTACTGACGGGTATTTATGCCAAAAAAGAATAAGAGAGGAATTTTTTTTTAAATATATTAAATCACATGGATTTTGAGCAACAAAACTACTGCTTACTAAGATGCCTTTGTGCGGGATTATCAGCTTGAAACAATCATTTTATTCATCATTACATAGAATTTAACTGGTGGGGATATCATATGAAATAAATTGCGATTTTTTAACATTAGTTATTACATTGATATACTTTTACATTGCGATAATTCAAACACATATTTTGTGTCATTAGATTCATAACTCTAACACTGCATTTAAGATAAAAGATGCGTCATTTGGCCGTTCAACATTTACATAAGATTCAAGTAGATGTCGTCAAATATTTTCCACTACTAAGACAGCGTAGTATCTAATTTTTACCCGGAGGAGATATCCTGCGAATAGATAAAAATTTCACATTCCTTTTCCCATAAACACGTATTATGACGTTCAATTTAAGTTCAGCAATGAAAATAATAAAACATTTCTTGTTGTTGCCTTTTTACTTTGCCTTTATTATTATTACATTTTTAACGAATTTAGCGAGAAAAAGAACCAAACATCGATTGGAGGAAAAAACCGAAATATTCGTTTGAGATATCTTTTGGTCTCCAACGAGGCTCGGCAGAAATCTTTTCACATAGTCTGAGAATTTTCCGAAAGTATTTATTTCTTTTATATCTACGACACGTACTTAAATTAATGTATACATTCAATTGTTTAATTTTACAAAAAAGGTATTTGGTATTTATCGGAGCTTCATATAGTTGAAAACTATGAAAATCAACTATGTTATTGGCTACTTAGAAAAGGCGTGTCTGTTTGAATGCCATTTGGTTATACATTTTGAATAAAAACATGACTTCAATTTTCAATAAACATGAACCTGCGTGGTGCTATAATAAAATTAATGAAAATTTACAATTCACTTTCTTAAATGTAGATGTCAAAGCTGGAAAATAATGATATAAAGATTGTATTTACAAGACCAATTGCTACCTACTTCTTGTGTATTAAAGTTGTTCTATAACAATACAAGTGTATATTAACTTTGCAAAATTATGCATTTGACACTAAAAATACCAACAACAAATTCAAAGAAATTTGTTTTACAGAAATCATCCAGCGAGTTGTATTTTTATTATGAATGAGCCGCATTTTGTTGTTTTGCCATTCTTAATTGAAAAATAACAATGGTCCTTTGTTATAATTACTTTGTCTAACAAGCAGACATTCCATTTAAAAAGAGATGAAATTGTACATGTACGTCTGTAATGACTTTATGCTTTAAGGATGAGCAAGATAACGTAATTATAACGTTAACATCACGGAATCTATACATAATTATACCAAATAACTGTTATTTTTGATAGTTTAATGTAGTAACCTAAGGAAAGACGTATAAGTTGTCTGTTTAAACCTTTTTCAAACACTGCGGATTTCAACTTTACAAAACATTTGACATTAACAGTATGTTTACTTTAAATGTCATCCATGGTATACATTTTACTACGCGAAAAAAGTACAAGAAAATAAATACACCGAATATAAGAAAATATCTCTTAAATAAAGTCCATTATCTAAAATAACAGAACTTTAAATAGAAAACAGAAAACACATTGCGTAAACGTCATGAAAGAATCATAATGGAAACAAGTAGTAATATGCTAGCGAAATTCATTATGCAAATTCTTGTAAATGCTCTTGACTAGGTAAGTGAACTCTATGGCCAGCAATATGGACAAATATATCGTATTACATTTCTTTGGTAGTAAAACTAACTGAATTGATATCTCATGGCGTTTTAGTTTTTCTTTTAACATCCTTAATCAAAAACACTCACAAATTAAATTTCCTAATATAGCCAATTAATATCAGACACACAAAAATATAACTTAATGACAAAAACGTTGCTGGATCGATCTTTATTTACAAATAACTAAACACGCTTCCTGCTTTTTACATCAAATACCCAAGTATTTATAAAACAAAGAAAAAAGGACGGAAGCAATTGTTCACAAGAAAGCAGTGTGCAATGTAGGTAATGTCATGTGGTAATCTCAATTACCGTCGGCTGTTATCTTTTATATTTCTCTTTTCTGCTGTCATCGTATATCCATGTTCATTTTTATAAAAATAAATGGCATGTTTACTTGTATTAATCTTCTCAAAACGACAACTTAATTCAATCCAATTTTAGAACAGTAATCACAACGCGGAAAACAACTGATAATGAACAACAAACTAAACGCAATCCACGCATTTTACGAAACATACAATTTTAACGCCGACTGCAAACACAATAAACAGGAAAAAAGTCTTCATACATCAGTGAAGACAAACCGTACGTATGAAGCGGCGATTATACTATATGCTTTTAGTTATTCTTTGAAGACACCTATTAACAAATATTCGTTAGAAAACAAAACAAACATCTGGAAAATATACCAATAATGTTACGTGACCTTAACGTAGTAAAGGAGGTAATATACAGAAGACCACCGACAAGATAAGAAAGGATTTTACACGTGAAATTGTCTGAAAATAAAATTTAAAAGAAAAGGAAGATTATACATTAGTTACATATGCTTATATCTTCAGCGACAATCATTTTCACTTCATGATTTTGAATCCGATACTATTTCCCGTAGATCTTTGTACAAAATAACACTTTTCATATTCTGACAATCTTTAAATTGACATAAGAATCACAACGTTTTTCAGACTACGATATCAAAAAACAATAGTAGAATCCGTCGTAAATTTTTCGGTGATTAATGATGGCGGTACTACCCAGTGGAGAAAATTATATTAAAACACGCGGACAATAAGTCTACTTATCTGACAGTCAAATAATGAACAATTCAAAGCAACAAACTGCTACAATTTATCAGTTATTGGAAGAACTCACTGGGGATTTGTACATTATATAACGCCATTCAAAACCAAATTGACTCTTTATCAGTAAACATTTCTAACAAACGAAATCAAAGAGCATAGAGAAATGATAGGTTTGTATCAAGGCATTAAATGTTTGTGATGAAAAAAACGAGGTTAGAAAATAACTTAAACAGACTTTTAATGAGGTCAGTTACCTATATAGATTCTCAACCTTACACATATTTGACATTAATATGAAAACATATATAAAAATCTCGAAGTGGTTGCAATCATTACCAAAGTGTGTATTTAAATGTGGATGGCATATAACTTTAAACAATGGCAAAATACGTCAGAAAAAGTGATAGATAAATGCTTTTCTCACATCAAAGTCATAGAAATGCTTTCCTCTTTATTGCACTTCAAAAATTATCTTTTGAGGCCTGTCGATATGAATGTCGAATAAAGCTGATTAAACGAATAGATGGTCGGTTAGGAAATCAGAAAACGTTCTTTGTGTCTGTTTTGGAACATAAATTGGTTAGATTGACACATTTTTTATGCTAATAAAACAAAGCAAACAAAATGTAATTGTTCTTAGTTTGTATTTACTTATTTCATGTGAAATGGTTTTGTCCTTCCATATAAAATTATAATCTTAATTCTAATATGACGTGCCTTAAAGGCTTTGAGACCACAACTGTGGTAAAAAAAATGATTTATGTATGAGCACTCGCGCTGAGAAGGGCGTGTTTTAGAGGGCTGTTCCGATTACAAAACTGTACCTCCCACCGGAAAACTATTGTGTATGACGTATTCATCTTATAAATAGCGACGCGCGCTATGATTATACGTTGCAATATATTGTGTGTTACATTGACGGAACAGCCAGTTCATGACGGAAATGATGTTTTCTATAGGTACGAAAGTATTATAAATGTATCGAAATTGTCTTATTAGAATAGAAATAATTCACGGAGGCTGAGATTTATCATTGTTTTACTACGGGTGCCCATTGTAAAACAATGATAACCCCACAGCCTGCGTGAATTATTTCTTAAATGCCCCCACAGTGCGCATGAAACTGTCTATCGATAAGGGCGATTAACCACATGCTTCACGGTAATTGTAACTTAGAGTAAATATGTCTAATGCTCAAACTTTTGTTTGTCAAAGGTTTTTTAGATTTGATAATTATCTATCAATTTTGCGACTCGATTATAAAATTTAATTTATGAATTTCGTTTAAATCCCTTCTAAGAAAAAGAAACATTTACAGTGCATAAAAGCTTCGTGTAATATCATTATATTATTATTTATTTAATCTAAGTAGTGTTGTTGTAAACGTTTATTCACATTGAGACCATGCAATGAATTATAATATTTTTTCCTTTCAAAAGTGTGTTTCAACCAAACTAAATGATATTGAACAGATTCCATTATAATTATTACAGAACGGAGTACGTGTAGAGAATAACAATAGAAAAGATTTCTATTGGTAATGTGATGTTTAAAAAAGGAACTTGCACTTTTATTTAACTATACAACTATTCGAGTGAAAATTGATGTTGCAAAAAAAATAAACAAAAACATTATTACCCAAAAATATGCAGCAATAACACTTTTTCTTAACGCTGTTCGGTGTTGAGAAACAATTATATTAAAATTGTAACCGCCTGTACAGAAAATCAGTTCAATTGCGAACGAAAAACCGAAAGGTACAATCACATACGATTCTAGTTGTTAATACAACTCTGCACCATGATTTAGAACTGAATATATAATAACGATATTTCTGAAACAATGCCAATAATTGTATGTATGCTCAGTGTCGTAAGTTTGATCTCTTTCCTTTCAAATATGCAATATCCTTTCTACTTTTAAAAACACACTGCAGGATCCACTTGCACATGGTATTTATACTTAAAGAACATTGAAGAATTTAATGCCTTAAAGTAATTATTTGCGTAATATTTAAAGGAATCGTGTTCCTTTGGAAAAATAGAATCTACAACAAAAACATCAAAATGTCCTATAGAACAAGTGAGTTGATTTCCGCATCAACCAGATTATGTCAAACGAAAATGGTAAGTAATTAATGTAGTTGTGTAATTTGCAACATTGAATTACCAACTAAAATCTGCATTTTAATTATCTTTGAATGTAGAAAAACATGTTGACGAAAATGGAGCTAATTAATCATAACTGATTTCCAGTAACAAAACAAAGCAGAAAGATTAATTTTTCAATTCCCTCCCACCTAATATTATTATGAATCCAGAAATAATACAGCTAGACAGCGCAATTTATCAAATTAAATCTATGGTATTGTACAGATCATACACTTGTTAATTTCTCAACAATGAAATTTCAATACTTGGTACTCTAACCTTATCAAACAAGTAAACGATGGAAACATTCATTTACAACAAAATTGTTTCAAAAGGTACACTGTGGTGCAAATATACATAGATATATTTTCTGTTTGCATTTTCTTACATTGAACAAACGTTGATTAATAGAAAAACGTTAAAATATAAAAGGTCAATTTAAATTGGAAAGTGATTAAACAATACAACAAATACACTTGCATTAAATGAAAGAAGAAATTGGGTAGCTTGTTGAAACTTTTAAATGTAAAAAAATCAATATGCACAGGGGTGCAAAAGACGAGTTGCCGTATTTTATTAACCAAAACTTTCCTTGTCTTCATTTTTAGATTTAACATAATTGGTTATTAAATTATTCAACCGTTCATAAGTAGTAATCCCTTCCAATTGTTTCATTAAAGTCGGTTGAGAACTTTTTGAGTTATGGTCCGGAAACCACTAATTCAAGAAATTTTCTAATGTTTTTCTGTCACTGTGACCTTGACCTTAAACGAATTTACCCCAAAATCAATAAGGGTCCAGCCGCCCGCCATTATCATAACAATAGCAGAGTTCAACTTCGTTGCAACTCGGCTAACATAATGTTTCAAATTCATCAAAAACAAAAGGAACAGTGCCTTAATTACGATGTCTCATCATAGATTTTTTATGACTGACAGGGCATAAGCGGTTTTTCAAATATAGTTATATGTGTCTATCGTCTTTAAGAAGTGGACGAAATGCTACTATTTTCACCGAATACAAATATCTCCATTTCTAGTTTTCCTGTATCCATTTCGATTTCGCTGACAACGTCCGGTAACTGAATATGAGTTTGACCTGTGCTGATGTAAACATTTTCAAAATTTACCCGTTTGGTTTTAATGTTTTGTATAGAAAAAATATGAATTTAAGCACGTGATTTAATTTTATGTTGTGACTTTGTGAAGGTAATGACATTTCTCAGTGTGACCAATGGTAATTTTATATGTGACATCAGCATGTGTTTTTACACAGCGGTTATCAACTTAGCTATTATAAAGAGATGTGAATAGCGGGGAGTATACTGAGTGAACAGTAGATCACAGGTTCCTTGTCATAACAACTTGAAATTTTATATGTGGCCTATATTGCGAGTACCGACTTCAGGATGGAACCTGTTTGCTACTGTTCAATCAGTATACCCCCCCCCCCGCACCGCTATTCACATCTCTTAGGAACCTGTGAGCTACTGTTCACTCTGTATATACCCCCCGCTATTCTCATCTCTTTATAATAACTAAGTTGATAAGAACACATACTGATGTCACATATCAAATTTAGAAAATTGACTAAGTACGTAAATAGGAAGTAGATACGCGACAGGCCTGAAATCGGTACTCGCAATATAGGACGACAAGGTAAGACCACATATTAAATTTCAAGTGGTTATGTTCCTTTACTTGTTGAATTGAAAAAAGATATACACATAAAGGGGGGCATCTTTGAAAATGACAGAAGCGTTAGAAGCTTGACGTTCATAAAAAAAATCTGTGATATAATGACGACCATGAAATTTAAAAAGTCAACTTGAACAGTTTTGGCATTGATATAGAAAGACTAAAATTCTAGCCATGTTAAATGATGTTTAAAAGCCCACAAACATATACAATATAATAATACTAATATTTGAAACATATTTAAATGTATCTGTTATTTATTCTAATTTATTACTGACATGAATACAATATTAGCTATTTTATAGAGTACAGACTGCACTTCAAGCTAGCATTTAAACAAATGTATGTTGTTTATCGTGTTTATTTCGGAGTGGTTGTCGTTCGACCTGATTCGCGCGTTGTTCCGAATTCCCAAGACGAATACATATCGCACTGAAAATTATCTTTTTTTTACTGAAAACTTCCGAAAAGCCCAGTTTTTGTTCTTCGGATGAGAACTACTCAATAGGTTTGCACTAATTATATAATATTCTGCTAACGTGGGTTAGAAATAACGCTTTCTTTTAAAAGGTTAACGAAAACTGTTAATTTCTCTTTCGAACTCGTCAATCGTATTTTCTTTGATTGTATGCTTAAATAAGTGCTTGTAAAAATGAGGAACTAGCAAATATTTTTATTTGTATATATTGTTGCTGGTATTAAAATTTTTATATTGTCTTCAGGTTGTTGTAATTGATGGAACCAAATCAATTTGCTTAGGTGCTATTTGGTCTGTTATAAACGTTAAACGCATATTAAACGGTCTCTCGTTGTTATCATTGTCGTGATTGTTGTTATTAGCAACTCAACACAACAATGAGTTGTTAATGCAAGAACAGTTTTTAAATCACATCAGATTAAGATGCCCCACTTTGGAGTAGACTTTCAATTTATAATAACTTTTATTTGACTTAATAAAGCCTTTTGAAATCAGTTTACTTGCTTCGATGGGGATGGCATTGATAATTTCAACAAACAAATATTTTAATACATTTTGAATCTTTTAATTTAAAACCAAGATAAAAATGACATTCAGATTTGATATTTACTCGAATCTTATGTCAATATAGCAAAAAGTTTTAAATAAGTTATATTCAGTCTATTCTGGATAACCGATTTAATGTCGCCCTATTTAATTACTTGACGGGCAATAGACTGTCATGAATTCCATATAGTTCTAATATTGTTTTTTTAGCTAGACCTTAGATATTTAGTATGATGGTAGGTCCCCGAACTGCGATCTGTTGCATACCAAAGTTGTTGACGTTGGGTGACCTTTCACATGAACCTTCAAGGTCAAATTTTCGTCCAAGCAATGGGCAAATGTGTAGCATAACAGAAAGATTGGCGTTAGAAATTTGATATGTATGTAGGTCATAATAGGCCAATGTGTTGATTCCCTAATTTCTGTATTTTTGTCTTCATCAAAGCCTACGGTAATTTGTATGTGGATTGATCAACTGAGTTATGGTCATTCGTACCCTGGCCATTTCGTACCCTTACAAATATGGTCAATTCGTACCCATCGCTGAGTCAATTCGTACCCGACGATGGTCAATTCGTACCCGACTAAAATCGTAATGAAATTGTATGTATTAAAAATTAAAAATGATTAATAAGAAAAATAGCAAAGAAAACCGACCGAACAACAAAAGACAAAAGTCAAGGGACAGTAACAAATCCGGATATAGACAAAACGCAACACAAAAACCAAAAACACAAAAAAACAGAAAGAGAGTAACCCGAACCCAATCAAAACCATGTGTGCACTCAGGTGCTCCGGACGAGTAAGCAGTGCCTGTCTCTAATTAGACACCCGTCGAGTTACTCATTGTCATGTCTAGGGAAAAGTCAAATCCAGGAATAGGAATCACTACCTATGACTCAGCAAACATGTCAGATCGTATTTGAGACACTGATTTCCCATAACGATCATTTAAGTCATGGTGACGACCATAGAACTTCTGGAGAGATAACATCAACCTAGGTGCAACAAACCCTTGTTTGAGTAGTTTAGCAGTCAACAGCAGGGATCGGTCTAGAAAGTCGGAATACCGATCGCAGGATCTAGAATAACGTATAAGTTGTGAAATTTACACACCATACGATGGAGCTTCTGGAATGTTGCTGTCGATGAACGGGAGGTTGACAATTGGAAAGTTGAAGTCATCACGTTTGTCGTAGAGTCTAGTTTGTAGTTTTCCTGAGTCTATTTCTAGAAGTAGGTCTAAGTAAGAGGCTGAGCTTAGTGTATTGGTGGTGTCTTTAATTTCAAGCTCGCTAGGGTAAATTGAATGTAAATAGTCACCAAATTTAGCATTGTGGAGGGACAAAACATCATCAATAAAGCGGAATGTTAAATTAAAGGTCTGGGCCAGTATCTTTTTTTTCTTCTTCAGCAGGCCTTATAGGAACTCAAAAATGTTTTATTGGTTATTTTACTAAAATATTTTTGTATTTAGTCAGCATATTGTGATCACGTTCGGTTTCTTTGATAGTTTTTTTGGATGTGGTGTGGTGATAATTAATTTTGTGTGATCTCATTAAAATTATGATTGTAAGCGTGAACATAAAGGAAAGTGTATATATTATAAATCATTATTATTACATACTTATTGTTCACTTCCTGGCACGTGTCTGTATATGTGAAGATACTAATTGTTGAAAAAACAAACTAATTGGTCAAGATACCTTTATGGTTTTATATAATTACATTGTAAATTTATAATTGTTATATTGTATTTATCTATTCGCGGATCGACAGCAGCATATGGGAACCAAAAGCCTGGTCGGTCTACGGGATGCCTGTCCGCACCAATAACGACTGTGAGGGCCAACACTGTCACTTGAACGTTCGAGCACATTATCCTCCGCCTTTCTATTTGCTCATTAGCTAGTTGTACAAAGAATCGAAGTTTGTCCGTAGTCTCGGCCAACAAACTTAATAAAAGTATGAAAAAAAGATTCGCCGAGATGTGCGCGAAAGTAATGAAGACGTGGGAGGAATACGGACGTGGGTACATGTTTGCTGACAAAATTACTAAGACTCCTATCCAGAGTGTACGGACATTAAATTTCATAACTGTGCTGTGTTGCTATGTTTTTGTCTTTAATATATATTTTTATTTAGTACTCCAGCTATTTATTTTTGCGTTCTTCTTTGTTACCATTATTATGTCATCTATCGTAATAAAATTTGAAAATACAAGTTTTTATATTTCACATATTTCATTTCAAGTTCGTTTTCTTGACGTATTGTCGAACAAATCCTAGATGTATAAAGACAACAGATGTTTAGTTCAAATTATAGCTAAGACTGGCAACCATGGATAATCTTTGACCATGATCATAAAGGTATACTTCTCATCATTTTTACTTTTGACTAAGGATTTAGATCGATGTTATTTGGATAGGTCATCATGAATGGATGTGTACCATTCCAACAGAGATAACCTTTGACCTCATAGTCACATGTATTATTATTTTGGGAGTCTATGTGGCCGAGTGGTTAAGGTAGTTCGGTCAGGGGTTCTCTCCGGGTACTCCGGCTTCCCTCCCAATAACAACTGGACGCCATGAAATGCTGAATGCTGGTCTTTAAGCAGGTTTTTAATTTAAGGTATGTGGTTAGATGTATCCAACAGATGACCTTTGATTTTCACTGTATGGTACAATTGCTATTTTGTTTTAAATTCTGTTTAATATGAAGGTGAGACATAAGTTTTAGTTATACATGAAGTTCTAAAAAAGCACAACATTATTACACACTCACGTTTGCCGTTATGTAAAGTAATGTAAACTAATAACACCCTAGCATTAATATTTTAGAGTAAGCTAATATCAGGCTTGTCCGTCTTGTTCGCACCGCTTTTTGGTCTTACTAGGGAAACATTTCACATTCTTATTAAACATTACCTTGATATAGATGACTTTTTTTGAAAACCAACAGAATGATTATTTTTCAAACAAAGAAACAAATATAGCATCATTTAATGCAGGACATAAGATTCTTGTAAACCATGAATGGCAGGTACTGAAGAAGTTTTGTAATTTAGTAGGATTTTGTTTAAATTTTCCAGTGTTATTTAATCCATAAAGTTTACGAAACAACTAAAATATTAATATATATAATACCAATTTATTTTGTAACAATGAAAATCATTAGCGGCATCAGGCCTTTTGTGATTTATCATATTTAGTTTAATAATATTTTATTGCCAATAATAAAGCAAATGGATTGGACATCAAGTTATAGCAACTAACAACAGTCCTCTCCAGAACAATGCAACAAATAAATCATTTGATGGCGAAAAGCAGTTTATCCATAAGTAAAGAGAAGTAATTAATGATTTTAAAGGGTGTAGACTATTGGTACGGCCTATGTACGTACAAACTTTTTCACACAAAAAAGGAATTTATTTCAAAAGTTAGATTTGCATTGCCAAAAAGAATTCTTTCGATATTTAGCTGATCGACATCAAATATGGAATCTGAAATTCGTATAAAAGGCACTCGAGAAAAAAATGATAAGCATCCTCATAAGATGCACCTGAATTTAATTAACTAAATTGATGATGTAGTCTTGTGTGGATAATATTTAATCTTCTTAATTCTTGCCAGAAATATTTTGGTGGTTTAGGTAAAGTGGTCTTTATCTTTTAAACTTTCAAATGAGGGCATATTTCTATTAGACAGTTCTAAGTTATTCAACTGTAATACTAACGTAGACGGTACAAAGGATTTTGCGTGAACATTTGATCTAGTACGAACCGGTATAAAGTTGTCAAACTAACAAGAACTTTCAACAAATATTAATGTGTGTATCGTTTTATTTTCTACATGCATTTAAAGATAAAGTATAAATAATATTGAAATTCCGTTCCGATCCACACCTTTTCTTTGACATGTGACAACATAATCTACCACCGTAATACCTATCCCATATTCTGTCTTTCAACTAACGAGACTGTATCGCTCACCCGACTTACAAAAAAATTTTAAGAGACATTACTTTTCTACAAATTGCTAAAGAGTTAACATGATAGTGCATTTTCTATGAATGTTGCCATATCTCAATTCAATCTGCATGCAGTTTGTAAAAAGAAGTTTTTTTTAAATTTCAGCCATTTATAACCCATAAGTGGCCCTGGAAGCCATGTTCAATTTGCAATTGGCTCGAAAAACTCAATATTATATGATAAATATCCCACCATTATTTCATATGTGGCTTCATACTGTGCAACAGTTTCTGAAAAGAAGTTGTTCATATGTTTTTCCCATATGGTCCTATGTTAGACTATGTCCTGCGATACGGCCATCGTGGATTTTGGATAGGCACAAAAAAACAAACTTTGTAGAGGACCATCTAAGGTACATTTCATTACATTACAATATTGCAAATCAATCTAACAAGCGGTTTATCAGAAAATTGTTAAAACTCAGCCAATCTGAACGCATTAAAGGCTATGGCAGCCATGTTTAATATTTGATCAGCACCAAAAACTCAAACTTTATAAAGAACCAACCAATAAACATTCCTGCCATGTTTAGTTCCAATTGGCCAAGTGGTTTTGGAGAAGAAGAAAATTTTACGGACGACGACGATGACGGAAGCAAATTGATGAGAATAGCTCACACTGAAGCTATGAGTCAGGTGAGCTAAAAAGGCTCGATATTTATTTCGTTTTATATCACATTCTCCATTGATATTCTACTTAATGTTCATGATTTTAAATTTTTATTTTTAGTAAGTTTTATATCATACCAGTGCATTTTATGCATGTTGAGCTTTCTACCTAATGCATTTTATTATTATCATGTAGTGCCCAGACGTTTTCATTAGATGATTTTAGTTACCGACTTGATGTGTCACCTATATTTTTTCAACTTTGCATGTATTCACATACTTAATCATCTAGATTTTTATGGGTATAATGAACATGTATTTTGGTTTAGTCTGACCTTTCTTACTTCCGCGATCTGTATGATGATTTTATATATGAATGTACGTTTACTTCTATGTACAGTCGATTTGAACAGTTCATTGAAGATAATATTTGGTAATTGATAAAGGAATATCAACATTTAATAAACTGATTCGATATGAGCGGATGTATTTAACCCCAAAAATGTCAAATTGCAATTGGTGAAATAGCTGCATTCTTTAAAATAACAGAAAAAATACCAATGTGACAATATCGCAGGCCAAAACACTTACACAAAGCCACAAGAAATATAACAACAAACCAGAGGCTCTTAAGAGCCTATATCGCTCACCTGATTTTATAGGCAATGAAGGTGGTATTTCCCTGATGTTAAAGTAAGTCCTGTAATTTTCAATAAACTTTAAAGAGGACCATCCAAACAATATTACTAGAAAGCTTTGTTTCATTGGTTAACCGGTTGTATAGAGGAGATTTTTTTATTTGCCCATAAACTAAGTCCTGCGGAGGTGGCGGCAATTGAATTTTCAATTGCCATAAAAAACATAAACTTTATAGAGGACATCCAAACAATATTGCTAGTAAGTTTTTGTTTCCATTGATTAACCGGTTTCAGAGAAGGCTTTTGAAAACTTTTTCCCATAGGGTCCTATGTTTAACTAAGTCCTGCGGTAGCGGTCATTTTGAATTTCCAATTGCCATAAAAAACATAAACTTTATAGAGGACCATCCAAACAATATTGCTGGTAAGTTTTTGTTTCCATTGATTAACCGGTTTCAGAGAAGAAGCCTTTAAAAACTTTTTCCCATAGGGTCCTATGTTAAACTAAGTCCTGCGGTAGCGGCCATTTTGACTTTCCAACTGCCATAAAAAACATAAACTTTATAGAGGACCATCCAAACAATATTGTTAGTAAGTTTTGTTTTGATTGGTTAAACGGTTTCAGAGAAGAAGCCCTTTTAAACTTTTTCTCATAGGGTCGAATGTTAAACCAAGTCCTGCGGTGGCGGCCATTTTGAATTTCCGATTGGGATAAAATCATTAACTTTATAGAGGACCATCCAAACAATATTGCTAGTAAGTTTTGTTTCCATTGGTTGACCGGTTTTAGAAAAGAAGCCTTTCAAACTTTTTCCCATAGGGTTCTATGTTAAACTAAGTCCTGCGGTGGCGGCCATTTTGAATTTCCAATTGCCATAAAAAACACAAACTTTAAAGAGGACCATCCAAACAATATTGCTAGTAAGTTTTTGTTTCCATTGATTAACCGGTTTCAGGGAAGAAGCCTTTTAAAAACTTTTTCCCATAGGGTTTTATGTTAAACTAAGTCCTTCGGTGGCGGCCATTTTGAATTTCCCATTCCCATCAAAAAACACAAACTTTATAGAGGACCATCCATACAATATTGCTAGTAAGTTTTGTTTTGATTGCTTAAACGGTTTCAGAGAAGAAGCCCTTTTTAACTTTTTTCCACATAGGGTCCTTTGTTAAACTAAGACTTGAGGTTGCGGCCATATTGGTTTACCAATCAAAATAAAAAACACAAACTTTGTAAAGGTCCATCCAATGAACATTATGGCCAAGTTTGGTTTCAATTGGCCAAGTGGTTTCAGAGAAGAAGATTAAAATGTAAAAAGTTTACAGACAACGACGACGCCGACGGACGCAAAGTGATAACAATAGCTCACATGACCCTTTGGGTCAGGTGAGCTAAAAACAGAGAGCACAATAACACTGTTTTGTTGTGTTACGCACAAACAAAAGCAAGCGACATGAACTCTCAAGAAAATGACATTGAACCCAGTGCTCCGAAAGAGTTAGCAGTTTACGCCTTGTGTAAAATCTGCTGAAAACAAATAATCTCGATATGAACAAATTCTTTAAACTATTACAAAATAGCAAGTGTACAACATCAGTATGTTCAATTGTTCTGTGAAACTTCAGATATCAATGTAAAAAAGCTGAATAAGGAGTTTATTACCCAAAAATGGTACCCTTTCTTTCCCAACCACTCACTCGCCCACCCGCATAACTTAGCCAAAGTATAACACGTCAAAAAACTAAAAAAGGTATGGTCGATATCCTGAGCTTGTTGTTACAAACACACACACACACACACACACACTCACTCACAAACACACAGAAAAGTTTCTTCCATTGATTCACCCTAACACATGGACAAGGAAATTAACCTTCGACATCTTATTTAACACCCATCGTTTATCTGAGCGCACGTTTCCTTTGTGTGTAGTATATCATTTGTTTTTTCTGTTCCTCGAATAACAGGCGCGGATTGTGTGTTAATTTGTTGGGGTTTTTTTGTCTTGCACAAAATATTTGTGATTTCCTACCAAGTAACTGTTAAATGAACAGTAACCTTTAAAGAAATTCCGAGGTTTGCAAATCATACGCTTCTGTTTTACTGATCTATATTTTAATAAAATTTGTATTTTTCTATTAACGTTTTCTCAGTATGCTTAATAATTTATTAACTAGAAAACTTGACTCGTCGTCAATCATGAAACACATCTTAAGGGAACTAATATCAAAATCAAACATACATCGAATCTGAAATCAATGGATGCATTAGGCCCACGAAAGATCATATCGAGTGAGAAATGCAATAACTTTTCATCTTAAAGTGTGTTCTCAATATGTCAATATATTTTCAATAATTTACAGATTAAGTCGTTAACCTTTTTATGTGCTTACGTTAAACATTGCCAGTTCTACTAGAAAATCAACGCCTTAGAAAGGTATGATTCATTTGCAGAACCATGACAACATTGTTTTTGGCGCAATAAACCTCCTCTACAACTTTTAATTGTATACTTAAAATTCAAACCACTTATTTTTTTCAGATTAAGAGAATGTATACTTCATATGATCTGTATTAGACTATAAAAAAAAACGATACGTAATATCTTTCTTTTCTAGAAAAATGTCTGATTTATTGATTATGCTTAACATATGAATGTCAGTGACTACGTTTTCTACACCGAAGACAATTTTCTGAAACACCACATCCACATAATAATATTATTGTTTAAATAATTGTCAAGCAGTACAAGATCATCGTTTCAAAAAAGAAAGAATTGTCAAAGTGTCAACATTCCGTGCCATCTAATGCAGCCGAAGATTTCAAATGATGTTGACAAAGGAACACCTAGTCAGGCTGAAATACTGCTGAAAAACACTTAAAATAACATAAAATATTTCCAGGAGATATATTAATTATCTTCCGATCCAGAAAACTAAGAGTGTATTTATGGCAGATTGTCATTATTAACGTCTCAATTGCCAGAAACGCAATGCATGTTAGGAGCGCTCCAATAATACTATTCTGCCTGAAAACAATTGTACTGAATACATTAAAAAGCCTTTTTTAAATCTATTCCTTAATTATAAAAAATTCAGACTAAGTGAACTAAATTTGAAATGCAAAATCATTACAAGTTCACAGTCAAATTACTCTGTACATTAGCTATTATATTGGAAAATTAGTTACCAACTGGTAAGTGAAAAAACACAATCACTGCATAATCAAACGTTGGTCAGAAATGTAAGCCTTAAAACATACTGTTATACATTATTGAGAACTTAACAATTTAAAAAATTTACAACATTGATAATTTTTCTATTATTGATATTTAACATGGAGAAAAACTGTTTTAAATTGTAAATTTTCATAAGTCCTTGTGATTTCAAAGCGTTCAGTATTGCAGTTTTAGAAAAAGAAAAATACTTGCGCAAATGCTTCTGTCTTATTTATTAGAGACTATATAAGTTCTGAGCTTTTATACTGTATCTAATAATACACTTGTATTACATATTTAGACTATTCACTGTGTTACTTCCCCATAACACTTTCCCGTGTAACTGTGTAAAAACAAGGTGTTCATGGCCCCTTATCTTTATCGTAAAAAAACCGTTATTTTCTGCAAATCGCTCTTGCGACAGAGGAATTCACTAATGAGATATCGAGTGATCTGTTTTGAACAAGAAATACGCGCCATGTGTAAGTTTAAGTAAGATGATGGTTTGTATACTGTGTATGTAACCTTTTGGAGTACTTGAAATCTTATCGGCTTTATTAATCGGTGTTTAATGTCTATGATAAAGACTTTGATTTCTCTTGATGATCTCTTAAAACACTGGTGTTATATGCAAATGACATCCTAATTGATTACCCAAAGCTTTCGAAATATAATTAATCAATAAAATTACTAACATAGTTGGTCATTAGTATTCATTACACATAGTTAACATATAATATTATTTTATTAATAATACGGTCTCAATCAGGTCTTTAAATATATTATAAAAATGATTTACATAAGATCAGAATGATGAATCTATGTCTATAAGAAAATCATTCGCTTGGTTTGACACAAACCTAATCCAATTTCCTTAGTCCATCCAACGGTAATTGGAATTACACCTATAAATTACGTCTACAGCATTGGGTTTCAAAGACTTTATCAGATCCTAAATTCTATTATTGTCTAACACATTATGTTTTACCTGCCGTTAAATGGATTTTACAACTAATGCATAGTTCACATTTAACAATACCGCTTCATCAATTGCTAAATATATGCAAGGACCTAACTTGGGAAGAGATACTCAACCTTAACATAAAATATAATACTCTTTATTTCTTACGGCTAACCAAGTATTTGAAGTTTTCAAAAATAAGTAACCAATTATAAATCTAAAATTTGTACGGGTTATTAGCTCGGATGAGATCGCACAAAGGACCATACATTTCAAGATGTTGTTATTTTATTTTATTGATAGCTTTGAAAATTGACGGGATGGTCAATATAGAGAATATGACATTAACACTAGAGGCTCTTAAGAGCCTGTATCGCTCACCTGACTTACAAACTTTTTAAGAGATATGACTTTTTTTGCAAATTTTGATATTAACTGCTAAAGAGTTTAAGTGAAGATGCTGTTTTTATAAATGCTGCCATGTTGTATTTCTAATCAGCAGCAATTTGTAGGACAATTTTTGAGAAGAAGCTGTTTTCGTTTTACTAATAGATTACTATGTTACGTGCGTTTTCATGGTGGCAGAAATCATGTATTTTTTGCGTCGAAACCAAAAACTTAAAAGTAATAGAAGACAATCTGAGGTAATTTCTACAATATCACAATACCTTCTGCCAAGCGGTTTGTGAGGAAACGAATTTTGTGAAATTTCAGCCAATCAGAACGCATTTGCAGCTCTGGCACCGATGTTGCATTTCCTATCGGCTCGAAAAACTCGAAATAATAAGATAACTAGCCAACCTTCATTTCTTCATAATTAGTCTTAATTGGGAAAATGTTTGTATGTTTCCCCTTAGTTAAACTATGTCCTGCGATGGGGGCAATCTTGGATCTCTGAAATTCAAACTTGGTAGAGGATCATCTAAATTGCTGCCATATTTCAAATCAATCGGCCAAACGGTTTATGAGAACAAGATTTTTAAAAATTCAGCCAACCAGAACGCATTAACGGCCCTAAGACCAATTTTTAATATTTGATCAGCACCAAAACAAAACTTTGTTAAGAACCACCCAATACACATTCCTGTCAAGGTTGGTTCCATTTGAAAAGTGGTTTTGGAGAGATTTCAAAATTTCAAAATGTACATATAATATGATCATATTACCTCAGTTTAGATATGTAGAATGTACAAAAAATAAATTTACAATTGTTGAAAATATATATAGCATATTGGGTCTTTTATATAAAAATAGTGCATATTTAGCTAAAAAAACTATAGAGAAAACAGTAGATACTTTTTGTGAAACATCTACAGAGAGGTTGAGCTGTCTTGTCTAATGTTTGCTTCATCAATTTGATAACCAATTTTATTTATCTGTCACATGGAAATAAGAAGACTATATACAGTACCTTTTGCAAAAACGAAAAATTTAGGGATATAAAAAGATGAGACTTGTGCAATAAACTCATATAAATAAATTAAACTATTTCGGCAGATCGTTTTCTGCAAATAAATACTACATCTGCGTATTTACTTACATATATAGAGAAATAAGCAAAATCATACTGAACCACACGATCAGAACTTTGCAAAATGACTATTTGCCACAAATGATAAATTTTTTAGCTTAGCTTTAGTTTAAAGAAAGTCCAAATGCAATGTAAACAAATATTCCATTGTTCTTGCTGTAATAATAATAATAATTGCAAAGAGATAAGATCAATTCAACAGATAACTGCTCCCACAACACAGATTTGCTGGAATGGTTCTCTTATGTGCCTGCACAAATTATAAAATTATTCCATTCATTTAGAAAAGACTTCAATAACTGCAGAATACAGGCTGACATGACATTCCAATGCCTAAGCCCATGATTAAAAGTCACATAACTGCAAAAATAAGCCATCAAAACAGAAAAACTGAAGTCAAAACCATGTGCTCCGCACGATTATGATTCAATTTCTTTTGAGTAGATCTCCAAGCACACATCACTAGAGTTACGCGAATTTTAGGAGACAACGGTGTATTCTGTATTAAACGACACACTGTTCCAAGTCTAATGCACATTAAACGAAACAAATGAGAATGGTCGTAAACAAATGAATTATGCATAATTCATCTTGTATGTGGACATTGATGCAATAACCGATGTTAATATACCAATATAAATATATATATATATATAATATCAAAATTTTATCGTTTATTATAGATTGATATTGACACTGAAGAAGGCCATCAGTTGGTCGAAAATTTTGTCATATTTATTAACATAACTATTTTATAGTAGAAACATCTTTATATTTGTATCGTTGCATAATTCTCTAGACTTAGATAGATATATATACTTTTCTACTACGATAATAAGGATGCTTTTTTTTGAAAATTTCCATAGATGCTGACAACTTCCGGTTAGGGGTGGGACTATACAATTGTCTATCCAGAAACGATTCGGATTTTTATACCGGAAATAAAGTTGTCTCCTGGTAGCCATTTAGACAAAAACGGCAATGGAAAACAGAATTGGTAGGCTTTTAGATACAGATTTAATCAGTCTTTTATTTAAATGGGTATTTGTAGTTTCGGTATAACAAAACAATTCTTGCCTCCATGCAAGAATGTTTACTCTTGATAGGTTGTCTGCTATCGAGCATAGCCGTCGGGAATTAAACCCACCTCGGGTAAACCATTTGAATCTTCACCTTATATGGGGGCAACACTTTATACTATTACATTTTGTAATTTTAGATTCCATTTATACAATGTATCTCTCATGAACGCGTAACCTATATTTTATGATATTGCACGATTGTGATTTCTGATGATAAGTGACAGTGCAAAACTGGCTATTTTTGTACAAGAACGAAAGGAAAAAACTGACTAGCCTTGCAATATCACATTATGTTAATGCTTTTTAAAAAATATTTACTGTAAAATTGATTTTTGTATCAAAATAATGACCAAATCGAAAACTTAAAAAATTAGATATTGACCATGATTACAAAAAATACAGTATTATTATGTAAATCATGAGAAATATAGCAGTAATTTACCTGTTCCACTCTCTCCTTAAACCATTACAAGAAGAAGCATTGAAATAAATTTATAAAACTTTTGTATTGTTATAACAAGAGCAATGTGTCATACGTTTGTAGCTAATCATCAAAAAGAAAAACGGAACTAATGCTTTAACAGTGACATTCCATCAATAATCTATCTTCTCCGAAATTGGAAGATTCCCTAGAGAAACCATGTTTACTTCCTATCCTTACTGTCTGACAATTGTCTGACATCTTATATCTTAAATAATAAAAATGTTATTAAGAAACAAACTATTTTAAGACCACAAAGTACGGGGAATTATAAATATATGCACACACCTACGACAAATTCCAAAAATATAACAATTAACGAATATGAAATTTTGTACAAACAGTTTATCTTAAAAGAAACACACTGAGTCCTATGTTAAAGGATGTAAATGGAAACCAATAAAGTTCTTAACAATACAAAAATCTATTTTAAAACAGATATTGGTTTGACCAAATAATGTCAGAAGTCATTTTGAACTTTAAATAAGAACATAATGCCAAGCTCAAAATCTCATAAGCTATACAGGGAACAACTTTTCAAGCAAAAATGCTTCCTAACATAGTTTTGTCTGTCTTCGACTTAATGTCTATTAAACACCACGCAAAGATTGATTGATGTCAAACGTTAAGTGAGCAATAATATTTCAACTTAACTGTTTGAAAGGGGACAAGAAAAAGAATTTGTTGTATCAAACATATTATGCCTTCCATTTATTCCATGGCATAAATTAACCAAGAAGCATATTAAAAGAAAACCAATCATAAATTATTTAAAAGTTATTTTTCAAGCTGATATAAAGCCTTAAGGTAGCTAGCTAATCAATGTTTTATTGAATCAAATACTCAGTCACATCCAACATTCGTGATACGTATAGTATTTTGTAGGCAATATAAAGGGGGCGAAGCTGCGAATTTTTACTAAAATTCTTGCGACATTAGGAAAATTCCGTACATATTGTTTTAATTATTAATATCAAACAGGTTAAGAATGAAGGCACCTGCCAATTAAGCTACTGACTGACATTTAAATCATTAGTGGCATTTTGAAATCTTGAAGAAAACTATCTTTCAACTTTTGAGTTAACAGTACAATGATTTGTACATAAGTTTATTTTTTTAAACCCTAGAATAATATAAAATAAATACAGACTTGACTCTTCTAAGTAACATAACAATGCAATAAACATTCCTTGAAAACAAACATGCAGAAATAGTAATGATATTATTTTCATCTGTTAGGTATTATCTAACATGACATCAAGAAAACGCCCGCTGTGCCTGGACGAGATTTCATTTAACAGTGCCACTGTAACTTCGCCAAATTAAACATATTTTGACATCCTGAATAAACGTTTGGTGTGAAATATTTTGTATTAGTAAATTAATCTTTTAAAGATGTTCTGTAAAGATAGGACATTCGTTTGTTTAACAACTAATTTGTATTTGGAGCGGCATCAGAGGACGAACATAAAAATGCTGTTAAATGAAACTTGTAAGATGCACCCCACACTTGTGTCTTTAAAGGTAAGGTTAGAAGAACACCAAACGAATATTTCAAAAATCATAAACAAACTCGTAAAATATACGATACTATTAATACTACCATAGCAGCTTCATACCTTATTTATCTCCTGATAATTGACGTAAGGACTGGTTGAGACCAACCAGATAACGTTCCAATTGTAAACCCTTTCATATAAAGCAAAATTTCAGTAAAACCCAAATAGGGTTTATGAATATCTGTTGATACGATATTCAAGGACGTATGCATTATATTTAGATTTCTGTTTACATGACTGATGTTGAGAATAAAATCATACTGAAGACTCAATTCAGTCGCAATCGAGAACTGGTTTATATGTCTCATAGAATCATAGTTCATAGTTCTGGTATCTACTTTACGACTCTTAACTAGACTTATATTTACTTTGTACCATCAAAGAGTGAACCGCAAATTTTTGGCGAACGGTTACGATCAAGATGAACTTTCATCTCCTCTCAAGAAATTGAATGATGGACATCAAAGCTTGTTTTTCGATACAGTTGATCTAAAATAGATTTTACCCACAAACAGGTCTTGTCTCTCCATGCGATACAATTAATACACTGCAACAAGAAATATTAGCAAGGAAACCGAGGGAACCACAAGAAAATAAAGTCAATGACAATTGCATATCCAAAAACACAAAATAAAAAGTGAGTAACCCCCAAAAAATAAAAACAATAGGTGCATGCAGATGCTCTGGACGAGTAAGCATTGCCTGCCTCTAGCTAGACCCCCGTCAAGTTAGCGAAAAAGTACGATCGTATTTAAGAGATGGATTTCCCATAACGACCAGTTAAGCCATGGTGATGACCATAGAACTTCTGAAGGTATTACATCAACCTAGATACAACAAACCGTTGTTTTAGTAGCTTAGTAGTCAACAGCAGGGAGAGGTCTAGAAAATGGGAATATCGATGGCAAGATCTAGCATAAGTACAAGTTGTGAAATGTACACACCATACACTGGAGCTGATGGGATGTTGCTATCGATGAATGGGAAGTTGACAGTTGGAAGGTTAAAGTAATCGCGTTTATCGTCGAATATAGTTTGTAGTTTTCCCCGAGTCTATTTTCAGAAGTAGGTCAAAGTAAGGTGAAGCCCTAATTGTATTTGTGATGTCTTTAATTTCAATCTCGCCTGTCTATGTTGAACGCAAATAGACACCAAATTTAGCAGTGTTTTGGGACAAAACATTTATTAATATAGCGGAATGTGAAATAAAAGTTCTGGGCGAGTGTGTTTTCTTTCGTTTTCACCAGACCTTCTTTAAAAAAATCACTAAGTGAAACGATGCAAAAAAATTTGTTCTTTCAGAGACCCTATTTCAATTCTGCTTTGTATACTAGTTCACTTTTTTTTAATGTTGTCTGGTCGTTGTTCTTTTTGTTTTACAAATTGTGAGTCCTTGTTGTATCCATGGATTTGAGTGTTTTGCATGTTTAAATGTTGTCTATTTTTCATTACTTTTCTTTATTCTTTAGTTATTATGTTCTTTTTGTCTTCTATATTTTGAATAAGCAATTCTCTTTCATATTTCCTCAGTGTTATCTATCACCAAATCATGTAACCTGTCGCAACTAATTAGAATTCGACTACTAATACCTTAAATAATTTAAATATCTTATTCTATACTCAAAACAGAAAATCTTTACATTTTTTATCTTACATACATTGACTTTTTAACATGTCGTTTTCTCTTTTGTACTTCATCTCCTAAACTTCCATGAAATATGGCAATAACGTCTGAATTTATACCCAAAATATATATCTGGACTTAGCTCCATTTTTCACAAAAATACAAATTCATTCGTTGAATGTTTCATTGATTAACGTGATCTGTAAGCGTATAATACTTACAGATGTGATATAACGACAACTCAAATAGAAACTTCCCACTACTGCATTGCACGTGGGCAGACCTAATTGTGACGTTATTATCAATAGCTTGCACTGTAATACTAAATGAGCAAAAAGTGAAATATTTTAATATTGAAATTGTTCGGTCAACAAATTTACAGTGTTAACGGAGAAAGAAGATAAAAACCTTGGTATAATCGTCATAATTAATCATAATTATTCATAATTAATCCCTAATAATATCAATATTCTAACTTCGATGATAATTCTAAAGAAGGATGCATTTATTCGTGGGAAAAACGGAATGAGAATATATAAACACCTAGTATTAAGCCATGAAAGAACTTACTTCGTCATCAGATAACCTAAATCAAATAATAAATATACTGAAGATCAAATGTTAAATTTTCCGATCGGCAATATATGTGTCATGTTTGGTGGACATGTTTTTCAACAGACTATTGGTATTCCAATGGGTACTAATTGTGTTCTTCTTATCGCCTACCTGTATTTGCACTCTTATGACTCTGAGTTCCCAGAAGCCTTTTGAAGAAAAAAAAGACACATGCCCAGACTTTTATTTCACATTCCACTATATTGATGATATTTTGTCCCTGAACAATAGTAAATTCGGTTACTATTTGCATTCCATCTATTCCAGCAAACTTGAAATACACATAGGTGGGACTCTTACCTAAGCCTACTTCTAGAAATAGACTCGGGAAAACGACAAACGTGATGACTTCAACTTTCCTATTGGTGTGTACAACTTGTACGGTATGCTCTGTTCGGGATTTTCTAGACCGATCACTGCTGTTGACAACTTGAAAATAATCAAACAAGGGTTTGTTCCTAGAATGATGTTATCACTTCAGAAGTTCTATGGTCCTCACCATGACCTAATCGATCGATATGGGAATCCATCTTTCAAATACGATCGGACATTTTTGGTCATATGAGTAACTCGTCGGGAGTTTAATTAGAGGCAGGCACTGCCTACTCGTCCGGAGCACATGATTGCATCTGTGGTTTTTATCAAGTTCGGGATACTCACTTTGCTTTTGTGTTTTTGGTTCTTGTTTTGTGTTGTATATGTTTGTCTAAATCCAGATTTGTAATTGTCCCTTGACTTTCGGCTATCGTTGGTCAGTCGGTTTCCTTGCTCTTTTTTTTATAAAACTGTATGCATTATTACACTTTTATAAACTCTCTTTTTAACAACAAAGACAGTCATTTTTTCTTAAAAATTGATAACTAAACTGTGTAAATGCAAGTTTTTACATGGCTCGGATGCTCCTTAACATTTTACAACCAACAAAAAAACAACCGAGGTTAACCTGACGTTTAACAGTTTTTATGATGTATTTACGTGATGCTACACATAAGTGCAATGTCGTAATATATGCTATACTTTTAAGTGTTAAAACATTTGGCACTGACATTCACTAAAAGCCGTAATGTTTGTATTTATTTTGATAACATCGTCTGCAATACGTTAAAGCTGTACGAACAATTTTAAACATTACTGTACATATTTCATTGGAATTAACATTTGACGGTAATGCATAGAAAATTAACTAACAATGTTGTTTAGTACTTAGAAACTTGAAGGGAGTATACCAGAATCAGAACGTGAACGGTATTGAGACAAGAAAAAATAACATTATTACTTAAAATCGACAAACGATCATATTAAATTTTTTTTTTCCTATCATCGAAAATTTTAAACAATGTTATCTATAAAAGAAAAACATCTGCAAAAACGGTGGAAAATTTCTATTTTAAATACTTTATATAGTAAGCACACTCAGTAGAACCCTCATACAAGATAATAATGTGTCGGCTACAGACACTTTCCACTAATAGGAAGCCGCTTATAGATGAAACAGGAGTAGGTAAAACCGCTTTATATAGGGATGGAGGAGACATTAAATTGCTCATTTTCCATTAACAAACAGTGTTTAGACAAAACAAATATATCCAGGTCATTAATGAATCACAAGAAAGCTTCCCTTAATTTAATAGCAGCCCAATCTCTGGTAAATGACCCAATCTTTTGAACATGAACAATTACAAAAAACAAAAATTTGTAAACTACAAAATGTCTTATTATTTCTTATTTGCGAGACAGATATCTGATTTTCTATTAAAATATCACTAATTAATGGCATTATTTTCTGAACAAAACAATTGGCTTCATAAAACAGGTCAGCACTTTACGAATTCCAGTTAATGAAAAAATGTCAAGGCTTTATCTTACAATAAGAGCTTAAAATAGTAATGTCAACATCATCCGCATGACAAGAGAAATTATCGCATTACATTTCCAGATGTTCTACCGATAGAGAAAAACATGAATTATAAGAATAATTTAAGGCATTACTGTAAACCTGTATTTTTATGCCACATTCTATAGAGGTTTATTGTTGCTACATATGTATTAAACAACAATTGCTTTTAACATTTGATCGGGTTAATCGTTTGACACACAATTATAATAATGACACAAACAATAAAAGTGATACCTATTTCAAAGCATTCGAATAGTCAATATAGTTCAGGATTGTTCATGAGGTAAATTTAACCAAACGTTTAAAGATTCAAAACTATCAATAGTTATTGAGACAAATTTATGAGTTGTAATTTGTAAAAACTTTCATTCACGCTGGTCTTTCTGTATAACCTACAGCACGTACACTGTTTTGTACTATTAACTCAATAGAAACTAGTTAGACCAGTTGTACTGTATTATTATATTATTTATGTATCAATAACTTTAATATTAGCACATTTATAATAGCCAGCCACATGAATCTGTAGAGGAAGCAAACTTAAGTGACATTAATAAATGTTTTCTAATGGAAACCCCATGTTCAAATACCAGTAAAACACCTGGCCTCTCGTGTTGAAACCTTAATATCAGTTTCAAAATTACATATATTAATTTCTTGTCATTTAAGAAGCATTTTTGTTCCTATGACCCTTATCCTAAGACTAAAATGATCTGCTCATTATTTACATTAACAGGTAATGAAATTTATCCAGTATTAGTTATTTGTTACAACACCTAAAATTGTATATCAGCTTAAGGATGCAAGCACTCTCATGCCATATAAAAAATTCATAGAAAAAGTTGCAATCTTTCAATGTAACACACTGGAACCATCCATGAGGCATTTATGAACACGCACTCATTCATTTAGAATGTATCTGTGTAAGACTTGACAAAGAAAAGTATCTCTTTCCTTGTACTATTTCTGACTGCAACTGGCTTCATTGCGACACAGTAATGCAAGACTCAAATGAGATCCTTATTATCATGTCTGTTAACCTAATAATTACACCTGAAACCTTTAAAAATTGTTCAGCTAGTTAAAGAAGGTTAGTATTTAGTAGCATGAGAAATAGTCAATTGAAATTGCTGATTAAAAGAGTGACATTATTGTTTTTTTATATTAACTGGCTTTATTATGGCTTTAATGTGCTCAATACTAAACTCTTGTAAATGGGCTCTAATATCTGGTTGTTTAAGTAAAATGATGACATAAATGGAACTTTTTGGTTTATGTAACTTCAATATTTCAAAAACATTTTTATAATCATTTCTAATAGTCAAAGAGACATTTGCTAGGACAGCATCATAATAAAGTACGATTTAAGAATAAAGTCAACAAGAACATCATGTGCACAGAACAATAATGGTTCGCTGGCTTGAAACAATTAAGGAATACTTCAAATTTCTGAACAGATTATACGATATAATATGGTTTGGGTCTGTTTACGCCTAATAAACCGCGAAGCGGTTTATGAATGGTGTAAACAGACCCAAACCATATTATATCGTATAATCTGTTCAGAAATTTGAAATATTCCTTATAATTTAATTTTAACTATAAATCTTATTAATTTTTGCGGTAAAAGCGTCGATGACGTCGTGGAACTATTTGAATTTTAACGGCGTTAGAATAGGTCATGGGTCACGCAAGTCATTTCTTATAATATGGGTTGCCCGATTTGAATTGACCAATCAGATTTCAGCTTACAAAGCAAATTAAATTATTATATTATATGATAGATCAGCAAAATATCTGAGAAAATGTAGCATAAGTAACACGGTACAATCAATTTTGATGAAGTGTCATTTTCAGTTTGAAGGTGTTTTTTATTTGTTCATGCTATTAAAAAGGTACAGTGACAAAACCACGACTGCAACAAAAACACATGACACAAAGAAAAAAATATAAAGAATAAAAAACCAAGAGTAATATATATATCTTCCATTTTAATTTCTAGAAACTCAACATTTTATCCATGTCAAAACTATATTCTGTTCAAATAAAAGTTTTTGACAGCAAAATCAGTTGCCTGATTAAAAGTCATATGGTCCATTTACATCAGATTATAAAGCAATGTGTAGTTATAGAACAATCGGAAAACCATGGAAATCTGCCAAAGAACACAAGGACAATGTTCAACTTCCCTGACTTAAAACACAACATTGTGTGTAAAGATATCATCACAACAGTCTACATAGAGTAAAATGTCACTTCTATTGTATAACTGTGCATTTAAAGACTTAAAGACAATCATTCTCTAAGAACTGACCCAATGTGAACTTCACATGAAACTCATTTAAGTTCATGTGAAATTCTATTTGGAAATCATGTGAACATAATTTGGCAGTGCAACTGTGCATTTAAATTACCTTTAAATAATCTATACAAAGAGTAGCTTATAAAATTGAAATTTTACTGAATTCATTTTTTTTTTAATTTAAAGATTTGTTATGCATAACCATTTACATATACATGTAATTCAAGTATTTTTTAAAGATATAAAGCAAGATTTGAAATTGATTTGTTTACAACAAGTGTCCAATAAAAAACATCAATTTCCATAAAATTGAATTTATATTTTTCTTCAAAAATCAATGGCTCCTCCTAGAAATAAAACTGAAAACATTATTAATTTAGATATTTTTGTAACAACTAATTTTCAACATGATGATGATCAAAGCAAATAAAAAACAATACCAATTGTTCGTCAAATGCTTTCCACCTCGGGTTCTGTTATAAATGAATTCTAATAGTAAAAAGAATTTTACAAACAAAAATTTGTATAATTTCACAGCAGGAAAAAGAGCTATTAAATTTGTCATGAACTGCTTCAGGTAAAAGAAAAGTACTATTGCAACTCTCATTTCAAATCTGATGGATGTTCATTATTGATCCAGATATGCATGAAATTTTAGTTTTGATTACAGATCAAAGAAACATTCAAACAAAAACATGAAACTGTGCATTAATTCAAAAGTTAATGAATAATAAAAATGTAATAATCATTAACATTATCCTTTTATTACTATAAGTAGAATTATTATGTAAAAATGCAGCTTCAAATGGTATTAAATCAAGACTATGTGAATGGAGAAGATAACAAACAGCTATTCTAATTAAGAATTGAATTTAACAACAAACAATCTTTTTCAACTTGGTAAAGAAAATTTCAACTGGAAAGAAATTACTGCAAAAACAATGTTATGGAATGGTAATGAGCAATCTGTCAACTAATCCTATGTTAAAAACAATATTACAGAGTTCATTAGTTTTCACAAATGTTTTAATGATGTATTGAAAACACAAGAGATTCACCAGATGAGCCAGTAACCCATCACCTGAGTAACATGTGGCCAGAGTATGCAAAATTATATTCTTGTACAAACAGACTGCACAAGATAAATGATTCATCTTTTTCAAGCAGGAAAAATGAATAGGATTTATCCATCATTTTAGAAAGATAGATCCATTGAATCAGATTATAAGGAACTATTTTTCAAGCTTGTCAAAAACATTCAGATGAGATGTGAAATTTTCGAAAAAAGATGATCATTTTTCTCCAGGCACGGTAAAAGTTGCACTCATTAAAAAGCAATTAGTAATTATTTTTAACATAAAGAATTGTGCATTTTATGATGAATATCTCCCCCAGTCATCCATCAAATTTGATTGAATTTCTACATTTAAACACTTCAATTACAAGAAAAACAAATTGTTCCAGCTCACCAATATGTTTTTAAATGTCAGAAAATAAATATGTTTTAATTAACTAAAAGGCAATTGCTGAATTTGTGTTTATCTGCACAAACAAATATAAATGAATACCCAACATGTAGAAAATACCACTTTTTTGCCTATAACTTTATATAGTTATCAAACTGTGTGTGTTTCTTTAACAGTATGTCAATACTCGACATTTAGTAAACACCACTTCTTTGTCTATAACTTTATATAGTTATCAAACTGTGTGTGTTTCTTTAACAATACATCAATATCCGACATTTAGTAAACACCACTTCTTTGTCTATAACTTTATATAGTTATCAAACTGTGTGTGTTTCTTTAACAGTATGTCAATATCTAACATTTAGTAAACACCACTTCTTTGTCTATAACTTTATATAGTTATCAAACTGTGTGTGTTTCTTTAACAGAATATCAATATCCGACATTTAGTAAACACCACTTCTTTGTCTATAACTTTATATAGTTATCAAACTCTGTGTGTGTTTCTTTAACAGAATATCAATACCCGACATTTAGTAAACACCACTTCTTTGCCCATTACTTTATATAGTTATCAAACTGTGTGTGTTTCTTTAACAATACATCAATATCCGACATTTAGTAAACACCACTTCTTTGTCTATAACTTTATATAGTTATCAAACTGTGTGTGTTTCTTTAACAGTATGTCAATATCCGACATTTAGTAAACACCACTTCTTTGTCTATAACTTTATATAGTTATCAAACTGTGTGTGTTTCTTTAACAGTATGTCAATACTCGACATTAAGTAAACACCACTTTTTTGCCTATAACTTTATATAGTTATCAAACTGTGTGTGTTTCTTTAACAGTATGTCAATATCCGACATTTAGTAAACACCACTTCTTTGTCTATAACTTTATATAGTTATCAAACTGTGTGTGTTTCTTTAACAGTATGTCAATACTCGACATTAAGTAAACACCACTTCTTTGCCTATAACTTTATATAGTTATCAAACTGTGTGTGTTTCTTTAACAGTATGTCAATATCCGACATTTAGTAAACACCACTTCTTTGTCTATAACTTTATATAGTTATCAAACTGTGTGTGTTTCTTTAACAGTATGTCAATACTCGACATTAAGTAAACACCACTTCTTTGCCTATAACTTTATATAGTTATCAAACTGTGTGTGTTTCTTTAACAGTATGTCAATATCCGAAATTTAGTAAACACCAATTCTTTGTCTATTACTTTATATAGTTATCAAACTGTGTGTGTTTCTTTAACAGTATGTCAATACTCGACATTTAGTAAACACCACTTCTTTGTCTATAACTTTATATAGTTATCAAACTGTGTGTGTTTCTTTAACAGTATGTCAATACTCGACATTAAGTAAACACCACTTCTTTGCCTATAACTTTATATAGTTATCAAACTGTGTGTGTTTCTTTAACAGTATGTCAATATCCGAAATTTAGTAAACACCAATTCTTTGTCTATTACTTTATATAGTTATCAAACCTTGTGTGTTTCTTTAACAGTTTGTCAATATCCGACATTTAGATAACACCACTTCTTTGTCTATAACTTTATATAGTTATCAAACTGTGTGTGTTTCTTTAACAGTATGTCAATATCTAACATTTAGTAAACACCACTTCTTTGCCTATAACTTTATATAGTTATCAAACTGTGTGTGTTTCTTTAACAGTATGTCAATATCTAACATTTAGTAAACACCACTTCTTTGCCTATAACTTTATATAGTTATCAAACTGTGTGTGTTTCTTTAACAGTATGTCAATATCTAACATTTAGTAAACACCACTTCTTTGTCTATAACTTTATATAGTTATCAAACTGTGTGTGTTTCTTTAACAGTATATCAATATCCGACATTTTGTAAACACCACTTCTTTGTCTATAACTTTATATTCCCTATTTTCGGAATACAAGAGTTAATTCCCATTTGCAAGAGTTGTCTTTCATAACAGCAGGTATCTAATATTGAACAGATAGGGAAAAATCACGTTTTTATTTTTTTTTAAATAATGTCTGTGGACTGACTCTTTCAGTACAACTAAAAAAACTGCAGAATTAGTTTGCATAACATAATAAATTTTACCGGATGCTTTGCTATATGTGAATAAAAAATATTGTAGAAATACTACTTTTCACCCACAGTAGGTACTGTAAAGTACCTGCTCTAAAGAACACATAACTTTGCAAATGGGAGATAAATCTTGTTTACCGCAAGTAGGGAATAGTTATCAAACTGTGTGTTTTTCTTTAACAGAATGTCAATACCCTTCATTTAGTAAACACCACTTCTTTGTCTATAACTTTATATAGTTATCAAACTGTGTGTTTTTCTTTAACAGAATGTCAATACCCAACATTTAGTAAACACCACTTCTTTGCCTATAACTTTATATAGTTATCAACTGTGTGTGTTTCTTTAACAGTATGTCAATATCTGACATTTAGTTCACACCACTTCTTTGTCTATTACTTTATATAGTTATCAAACTGTGTGTGTTTCTTTAACAGTTTGTCAATATCCGAAATTTAGCAAACACCACTTCTTTGCCTATAACATAATATAGTTATCAAACTGTGTGTGTTTCTTTAACAGTATGTCAATACCCGACATTTAGTAAACACCACTTCTTTGCCCATTACTTTATATAGTTATCAAACTCTGTGTGTGTTTCTTTAACAGTACATCAATATCTGACATTTAGTACACACCACTTCTTTGTCTATTACTTTATATAGTTATCAAACTGTGTGTGTTTCTTTAACAGTATGTCAATACCCGACATTTAGTAAACACCACTTCTTTGCCTATAACTTTATATAGTTATCAAACAGTGTGTGTTTTTCTTTAACAGTACATCAATATCCGACATTAAGTAAACACCACTTCTTTGTCTATAACTTTATAGTTATCAAACTGTGTGTGTTTCTTTAATAGTTTGTCAATATCTGACAATAAGTAAACACCACTTCTTTGCCTATAACTTTATATAGTTATCAAACTCTGTGTGTGTTACTTTAACAGTATGTCAATATCTGACATTTAGTAAACACCAATTCTTTGTCTATAACTTTATATAGTTAACAAACTGTGTGTGTTTCTTTAACAGTTTGTCAATATCCGACATTTAGTAAACACCACTTCTTTGTCTATAACTTTATATAGTTATCAAACTGTTTGTGTTTCTTTAACAGTATGTCAATATCCGACATTTAGTAAACACCACTTCTTTGTCTATAACTTTATATAGTTATCAAACATCAGTAACAGTGACTACTTTATTAAATAAGTATTTATGGTTCTCTCTATCTTGTTAAAAAGATAGAGAGAACAATTTTTTCAACAATGGATAAGAACAGAAAAAGATCATGAAAGAAAACCAATAAAATATCAAAAATGTTCACCTCAAGTACATGTTAGATTGATACTGAACAAAATATTTGACCACAATGAAATTTTCCATGCAAGTGAACTAGCACAGTAAGTAATATATGGTTAATTACTAATTTATAAGGATTCAACAAATGTTCTGCCCTTTCAGCCTAAATCATGGTCAATAGACAGAGCAAAATATGTTTACATGTTCCTGAAACTCTTTTTATGATGAACTCAAAAAATTATTCCAATCAAAATTAATTTATTTATAAATCAATTTTGATTGGAATAATTTATAAATAAATTAACTCTAATGGTGAAAACAAATAATTTGCCCTTTTTCCACTTTTTGTTAGGAAAATGATAAACCATAAAAGATAAGTTGACAAGCTATAAAAAGCTCATTAAACAAGAAATCCAATGAAACAAATTCCTTCAAAATTAGATACAAAATAATGTGACAGAACAAAAATCGGTCTCTATTAGACCCTTTATATCTAAATAACCATCAAAGTAAGAAAAAATCTGTTGACACTCCACTAAAAGCTCATAAAACAGGGAATTCAATAAAAAAATCACAGCAAATGTAAAAAAAAATGTAAAAATAGATATCCAACTGATAAAAACATTTGATCCCAGATATATTGATGGGAAAATGGGAAAACTTCATTGACATAACACTGAAATGAAGAAATAAAAAACATATATTAGGGTGCACGTTTTTTTATTTGATAAATATCTCAACTAAAAATTTAAAAATCAGTAACTCATATTAAAAAAACATTTTGTTGACATTAATTTCAACATTTGTTTGAACTAGGGATCATGCTTATTGGTTAAATTGTAAAACTAATCGTCTGTCAAAATGCATTTTTTACTGGAAAGTAAGCTGTCAATGGGCAGACAATACCTACAACCTCAGAAATTTCACAGTCATATAATTATGATTTAAATCAATCAATTCTAAATCATTATATTTTGGGGAAAAACAAAACTTTTTAATACAAGTATGTGTTATTAAATACCAATAGCCATGAGCCTGTAATTGCTCACCTGAACCACACATGATTTCAAGCTATCTGTAATTTTTTGCAATTTACAGTTTCAGTTTCACTGTTACAGCTTTTAAGTTTCTGGACAAAACTAACAATTTCTTTAAAAAGTTTGAATAAGGGTGTTAACTTTATAAAGTGCCTTTTGAAAAATTAAATGATTAGTAGGCCTTGTCCTTCAGGTTAATTTAGTAATTTAAGGATCTACTAAAGCTGTTAAAGATTTTATTTATAACACAAAAACTGTCATTTAAGGGCAATAACTCATATAAAAGATATCTGAAAATTTTGAACTAAGTTAGGCCTTGCCTTGCTGATCATTTTGCAATTAACAGTTTTACTCTTGCTATTATGGCTTTTGAATTAGAGGGCACAAATTACAAATTTCATGGCAATAACTCCTATAAGGAGTCACTGAACAATTTTCAGACAATGAAAGGATTTATAGGCCTTGTCCTGATTATTTTTGCTTTTTACAGTTTTACTTTAGGTACTACAAGTTTAATTTGTAAGGTAAAAACTGGTAATTTTGAATACAATCGTCATTCAAGGGCAATAACTCCTAAAATGACTCTGCTGACATTTTCAAACCAATCAAAATAATTGTAGGACTTGTACTGCTGGTCATTTTTGCAATTTACAGTTTCACTTTTGCTTTCATAGTATTTGGGTTAAACGGCAAAAACTAAAAATTTCATAAAAATGTTTATTTTAATGAGTGGTCCAAAATGTTGCACTCAGTATGTATTTTTCAAGCATTATCTTGCACATTATATAAAGCTATTTATAAAGTAAACCTGGCTCTTATAAATTTGAACAAGTGTATGACAGGAGATGGATGCCAAGTGATGTCAAAAGCTCACATGGATCTTTGGTCCAGGTGATCTAAAAAGGCATGCATGTTCAAATCTTTTCAATAAATAGCTTCTGTGACTTTATGGTAACTATTCCAGCGAAATTTCAAAACTGATCAAAAGCAATTGAAATGACATAAACACAATCTGACATTCTATTTCACACATGCTGCAGATCTTGTTGTCTGGAAGGCAGACAACAAATGTCATTAACTATTAACAATCTACATACAGGACTGCTAGACCATTTTCCATTTGTAGTCCTTTTACATGTATTTTAAATTCTCACAGGACAAATACCTTTGTATGAGTCTTCTTCTTTTTCTTCTGTCTTCTGTTTATACTGTGCACTTACATCATACACATTACAGCACAATACAATACATAACATCAATTTTATGCTGTCGAAAATCATTAATTTACTAAGTAAACAGTTTTTGCAATAAATGCATCTATGCTAGTATAATTTTTATAAAAAGCAATGATTGAAAACAAGGATTGATTCACTCTTCCATAACCTAAAGTAAATTTTAATATTTTATGTAAATTTTTCCTTAAGAACTGGTTACAGCATGACAATGATATAGAAATAAATACTTCAAATCAGCTCTTAAGTTATTATATATAAATACTATAGTTTTATATTTCTTCTTTTATAAACTTATGCAGAATTTAAAATTTTCTTTCTTTTATTCTTTTACAAATATCAGCAATTACAAAATGTTACACAATGAAATGATTTGCAGTGTATTAGAATGATCTTTTTAAAATTTAACTTGAAATTGATATGATACAAAGACTTTTATGCACTGACATTAAAAACATGTTGAAATGCTTTGGGCAATATTTGGAAAAGCCTTCAGAAATTACAGTTCCTTGCACTTTTCCTTTACATCACTGAAGCTAACACTGCATTATGGTATTAGGGACTATTAAAGAGTAATAAAATACTTCTATGGCAGTTATCCTCCATAAATGTACAAAGATTGATAAATTTAAAGGAAAAGTACATTCAAATTCAGCCTGTCATTGACATAAACAATGCATACTATTTTCTCTAAAAAGGAAAGACAGCATATTATTGGTACTATGAAGTCTGAGATACCAATCTTCTGAAAATCTATAATTTACCATCCATATGAGATGTAACTCATCACACAACAAGAAACCTTATTTCTCTAATTTTGACATAATATTTCAACCGCTTGACCGGTGTGGAAAAAATATTTCTTGTCACTAGTGAATTTGTTGTTCTCAGCATTTGATTGGTTAAAAATAATAACGTCACATAAGAACTCATGACGTCATAAAAACAAAACACCTTCACCTTTACGTCATGAACGTAAAATTGGGGTTGGGAGAATTTGTACTTCGTTTCGCAAATTTACTACTTTTTAAAATTAGAGAAACAGAATCTTACATTAGTACTCTTGGATTATCGGATTTCTCCAATCTCGATAGTTAAATTATGGAAATTTAAGTCCTCGCCAAGGCTCGGACTTAAAATTCCATAATTTAACTATCTCAATTGGAGAAATCCCGATAATCCACTCGTACCAATGTAAGATCCTATATTTAACTGTGGTGGCAGTTTCTACATGTTTTGTTTTAGACTATTAACAATTTGTAAGCTAAATTATGGCACTTATTTTTGGAGGAGTTGAGAAATTTTGACCTACAGCAGGAAATCTGGCAATCCTTGTAAATCAAGGTTGGAGTTCAGAGTACATCCTGTACATAGTAAGACATGAACCCACAACCTCAGTGTTGCCAGCTATAAAATAAGTGGTAGATCACCAACTACTATAACGACTCGACCACAGAGGCAGTCCATATAACAAACAACATGTATCCTACCTTTATCTAGACGTGGGGGTGGTCTGTACTTGTACCCTGACTGAGACCAGTATACTGGTATTGACCCTCGTACTTGTACAAATGATACAATATGTGGTTTAAATTCCAAAAACTGAAATTATAAAAAAAATGTGTTAAGGAAAAGATATATTCATTATTATCACTTTTTATTTAAGGTTCAAATTATAGAATATTCCACCTCAGACAAGCATTATTGTATTTGCAGTGTATAGTAGCAATATTGCATGACACAATGATCATGGCAGGTCCTGAATATAGCTGAAATATTGCTTGCTGGATGTAAATATTCTATCAATCACAAAGACTGTGTGTCTCTGGAACTAAATTAGGATTATATCAATTATATATAGTTTGGTGGAATTGTCTTACAAAATGTCATCTGAAACAAATTGCAGTGGATAAAAATTGACAATGACAAACACCATCTCATAAAAGATTTTTATTTTGTATTAGTATTGACCCTGATGTGTCCTGACAAAATTATGAATATTTGTCTCCAAATATATACCAGGTAGCAATTCTACAACATAATCATCCATACTCTTCTGAACTGTTAACTAACTTTTTATTATTTAAAGCAATCTTAAACAGGGCATTTTAAATTGGTTTGGGAAACACATAAAATTTTTAGTTCCTTGATTTATATTAAGTTAATTACCATTTTCTCTATTTTAAAAGCAAAATAGAAAATTTTGATTTAAGAAAAATGAATATAATTATTGCTATGTGATGGAAAATAATTCATCCGTGAATCTCAAAATTACTAACCATTTCTGAAATTCCATAAGCCATTATATGACAACATATTAATAGTGACAACCATAACATCAAACAGTACCTTAACATGCTAATGAGTTATTGTCATCAATCTGATGTTCTAAACCTATTTGGAAGTTTAATGAATTCATTATTGCCCTTTTAATGTTACACTTACAATAAAAGATTCACTTAATTTGAAATTTTATTACATTATATTAATGGTGTTAGCACATTTTTCTGTAAAACAAAAGAACATATTTGTACCAGGCAACTTGCAAGTATTCAGTTTTTCCACTGATCAAAGACATGCTGTAACGAAATGAACAAGTAAAAAGCATTTCACAAATTAAAATTGAGGTTGATTGGAACATTACAGTATTGATGTGAACAATAAAGTGTCTTTAACTTTAATCTGTCTATCACATTTATGTTATAAAATTACATAACAGATATGAACAAAGCAAAGTTTTATTCTTGACAAAGTAAAGAAATGAAATAAAGATCAATTTAAGAAAAACCAAGACAAATAATTTTGGTAATTTAAAATATCCTAGGTAAACTGCTGACCCAAAAAGGACATATATTGAAATCAGGCTGGGCATAAAAATTATTAGAGTACTATGGGCAAGCTGCTGACCCAGAAAGGACATATTGAAATAAGGCAGGGGCCATAAACATTATTAGAGTACTATGGGCAAACTGCTGACCCAGAAAGGACGTAAATTGAGATCAGGCTGGGCATAAACATTATTCGAGTACTATGGGGCAAGCTGCTGACCCAGGAAGGACATATATTGAAATAAGGCAGGGGCCATAAACATTATTAGAGTACTATGGGCAAACTGCTGACCCAGAAAGGACATATATTGAGAGCAGGCTGGGCATAAACATTATTAGAGTACTATGGGGCAAGCTGCTGACCCAGGAAGGACATATATTGAGATCAGGCTGGGCATAAACATTATAAGAGTACTATAGGCAAACTGCTGACCCAGAAAGGACATATATTGAGATCAGGCTGGGCATAAACATTATTCGAGTACTATGGGCAAGCTGCTGACCCAGGAAGGACATATATTGAGATCAGGCTGGGCATAAACATTATTCGAGTACTATGGGCAAGCTGCTGACCCAGGAAGGACATATATTGAGATCAGGCTGGGCATAAACATTATAAGAGTACTATAGGCAAACTGCTGACCCAGAAAGGACATATATTGAGATCAGGCTGGGCATAAACATTATTAGAGTACTATAGGCAAACTGCTGACCCAGAAAGGACATAAATTGAGAGCAGGCTGGGCATAAACATTATTAGAGTACTATGGGGCAAGCTGCTGACCCAGGAAGGACATATATTGAGATCAGGCTGGGCATAAACATTATAAGAGTACTATAGGCAAACTGCTGACCCAGAAAGGACATATATTGAGATCAGGCTGGGCATAAACATTATTAGAGTACTATAGGCAAACTGCTGACCCAGAAAGGACATAAATTGAGAGCAGGCTGGGCATAAACATTATTAGAGTACTATGGGCAAACTGCTGGCCCAGAAAGGACATATATTGAGATCAGGCTGGGCATAAACATTATTAGAGTACTATGGGCAAACTGCTGACCCAGAAAGGACGTAAATTGAGATCAGGCTGGGCATAAACATTATTCGAGTACTATGGGCAAGCTGCTGACCCAGAAAGGACATATATTGAGATCAGGCTGGGCATAAACATTATTAGAGTACTATAGGCAAACTGCTGACCCAGAAAGGACATATATTGAAATCAGGCTGGGGCCATAAACATTATTAGAGTACTATGGGCAAACTGCTGACCCAGAAAGGACGTAAATTGAGATCAGGCTGGGCATAAACATTATTCGAGTACTATGGGCAAGCTGCTGACCCAGAAAGGACATATATTGAGATCAGGCTGGGCATAAACATTATTAGAGTACTATGGGCAAACTGCTGACCCAGAAAGGACGTAAATTGAGATCAGGCTGGGCATAAACATTATTCGAGTACTATGGGCAAGCTGCTGACCCAGAAAGGACATATATTGAGATCAGGCTGGGCATAAACATTATTAGAGTACTATATGGGCAAGCTGCTGACCCAGAAAGAACATATATTGAGATCAGGCTGGGCATAAACATTATTAGAGTACTATGTGCAAACTGCTGACCCAGAAAGGACATATATTGAGATCAGGCTGGGTATAAACATTATTAGAGTACTATGGGCAAGCTGCTTACCCAGAAAGGACATATATTGAGATCAGGCTGGGCATAAACATTATTAGAGTACTATGGGCAAACTGCTGACCCAGAAAGGACATATATTGAGATCAGGCTGGGCATAAACATTATTAGAGTACTATGGGCAAACTGCTGACCCAGAAAGGACGTAAATTGAGATCAGGCTGGGCATAAACATTATTCGAGTACTATGGGCAAGCTGCTGACCCAGAAAGGACATATATTGAGATCAGGCTGGGCATAAACATTATTAGAGTACTATATGGGCAAGCTGCTGACCCAGAAAGAACATATATTGAGATCAGGCTGGGCATAAACATTATTAGAGTACTATGTGCAAACTGCTGACCCAGAAAGGACATATATTGAGATCAGGCTGGGTATAAACATTATTAGAGTACTATGGGCAAGCTGCTTACCCAGAAAGGACATATTGAAATAAGGCAGGGGCCATAAACATTATTAGAGTACCCTAGACAAGCTGCTGATCCAGAATGGACATATATTGAGATTAGGCAGGGCATAAGCATTATTATACATGTAGTACTATGGGCAAACTGCTGACCCAGAAAGGACATATATTGAGATCAGGCTGGGCATAAACATTATTATAGTACTATGGGCAAGCTGCTGACCCAGAAAGGACATATATTGAGATCAGGCTGGGCATAAACATTATTAGAGTACCCTAGATAAGCTGCTGATCCAGAATGGACATATATTGAGATTAGGCAGGGCATAAGCATTATTAGAGTATCATGTGCAAAGCTGTTGATCCAAAAAGGACATGTGGTGAAGTCAGGAAGTTCATAAATACTATCAGAGTACCCTTGGCAAACTGCTGACACAAAAAGGGCATATGGTAATGTCAAGGAATGCCTGAATACTAACAGAGTACAAGGTTAAGCCACTGACCAAGAAAGAACATCTAGAAGAAATGTTGACCTTTGAAAGAAAATTGGTGGCACAAAGCACCTAAATTCAATTAGACATACTGTGGGATTGCTGACCTTGAAAAGATTTACCGAGATGGTACTTTAACATCTAACTAGAAATATTTCAGATGACCCTTTAATCCATTATAACCACATCCCATATATCAAATACCAGAAGTAGATGACCGATTATGTCATTTTATGTCAAACTGCCCTTAAGTACTAAAAATAACGCTGGTGTACTTGAGGAGGATTCTGAAAATAATTCTTTTAGTTATCTTATCATTAGCATTTATAGTTACTGGTTGTTATCAATCAAAATGGGTATATATAGAAAGAATACATCATAAATAATATATTTTTGTGTTTGTGTTCTCTTTTCAGTTTAATTATTAATCGCATGGTAAAAGTCGATGAAACCCAAACAGTAGAAAATCAAAATAACAGTAATTTTTTCATAACAAACTGGCAAGCAAATTTTGAATTGCATGTTCTAAGGAAATGCAGTGATATGAAGTTGTAAAAAAGATATTGTGCATTAGTGTCCTAATAAGAAATTCAGTAACTGTTACACTTTCAAAGGATGTAATTTTGTCAAAAATCAAACTCATCTTTAGATTGGTAGATAAATTGATTATAGTCTGAAAAAGAAATGAAGGCACTAGCATGCCAACAAGACTGAGAAGGATATTTTGATCACATTTATGTTTCAAAGAGACCTAATTCTATGAAAGTCAACTAAAAATATTGTTCTGCAGACAGCTGGTTTGTAAATTCAATATCTGAATTTGCAAAGAAATTCCCGAGCATTAATAAGGATATGTCAGTCTAATTTTATATTTCTATGTTGTGTTTTCTATTAAAAATAAAGACCAAATTATTCTTTTCTAAATAGTATAAGTATTTGTAATTTATGTGACATGAAAAAAAATCAAATATATTTGTATTTTTGAACAAATCTGGTTTTAAGAAATGACCAAATTTCTGTTAATTTTCTTAGATTCTTTTGAAAAATTAAGTTTAAATGAGCCCAGAATATAAAAAACATTTACAATTCTACTCACTACCCATTGACTTAGGGTCAAAATTCTTAATGCCTTTTCTATTACACCTAAATTCTATATTCTGAAATCAATATTCTTGGTGTTCTGCATTCTTTATAAAAAATTCTTTATCATTTGTAATACATTTATTTAATTCTGAATTCTTTATATGCATTTGTTGAGATTCCATTCTCATATTACACAAATTCTTAGTTCTCTGTTCTAAATCCTTAATCCTGTATTTTTTGTTCAAAACTTTTACAAATTCAAATTTGTGTATTCGTTATGTGCAACAGGTATTTTTCACTATTAAAGATTTTACTTAAACTGAAAAGAGTGCGACTTTTTCTTTATCATTTTAAGGACTTTTAACTCTTCATTACTTAATTTCTGTTTTAAGAGGCATTATATCTGCAGCAAAATTACTTCTATAATTTTTATCTAAGCACAGACCATTGCTATAGTTTCAGTTTAGAGATGAAAAAATACATAGTCTCATGCAAATTAATATTTGTTTATTAACTTAATTAATATTAAATATAAATGTTATTTAAAAGACGGATGATTAATTATGTTTAACATAAATTTAACAAATACCTGCTAGTTAAACTATCTCCTCATGTACCTCTTCCATTATAGGGACCATTAGTGTGTGCTCCGCCAGTATCAGACTTAGGATGTGTCCAAGGAAATGAATTGGGCGCACCTAAACGCATTCCAAGATTTGTTTTTCAGGGTTTATTTTAACTTACATATTTAGATTTGTATTTCTAGAATCATTTCTTGAGACTTCTATAATTATACAGATTTTTGTTTCTAGGCGTGTTGTTGGAGACTACCATATCTAGAATTGTATTTTTGTATCTGGATGGGTTTTTTTTGTATATGTATTTGAACACTTGACATTCTTAAGTGTGAGAAACACTGAGATATACAAGTAGGCCCCGGCGTGTTTGTGACTGTGTTTGATAACCTATACAAATACACATCTGACATTTTGGGGACACATATTCCACAGTCCAAACTCTCCACAGGTTTAAGATCCTATGCAGCAATCACACTGTAAGTGGTCTGTAGTTAACAAGGCCTTATGACTGAATTTCCTGACCATATTCATTAAAAACCTTTATTTTGCTGTTTTAAGAATGCAGAATACCAATTAAGAATATTGATTTCAGAATATAGAATTTGCATGAAGGGTAATAAAATTGTCATTAAGAATTGGTATTTATAAATGTTTGAAGTAGTTTATAATCTACTTTTGTTTTGAAAAAACTTTGACGGGCCACAATGGCTAGTGGTTAAAGTAGTCTGCCATCACTGAGATGGCTGGTTCAAATCTTACTGTGGGCCATGTGTACTATACTCTAAACTTAATTGACAAGTAATGCCAGTTTTCCTGCCGAACGTCAGATGTTTTCTGGGTAATCCAGCTTCCTCCCCCCAATACAAATTGGACGCCATGAAATAGCTGTAAAATTGCTGAAAGTGGCATAAAACAACATTCAAACAAACAAACAAACAAAACAAAACTTGGGTTGTGGGTTGACTCCTAACTGAGGACAGGGTGTGCTCCATTCCAACCTTTTTTGACAAGGATTGCTAGTTGTCCTAGGGAACGTCAGTGTTCACCAGATACTCAGGCTTCCTTCTCCAATAAAAAACTCCATGAAAAATGGAATTAAATGGCATTAAATTCCATTCAAACAAACCAACAGTAAACTGCAATAAATTACCAAAATTTGTGGAATAAGTTATACATGAGCTATAAAAATCCTCAATTTCTACGATATCTATTTAGTAATAGACTAGCAGTCAGACTTACAACTTTGACTTTACCCTAATAAACAATTATAATAGTTTATTTAAAACAACTATTTAAAAGCTTTAATCTACTTAATTGTTCTCTAGCTATAGTTTTCACATTTTAAGGAAATCTGTTTGAATATTTTAAATAAACTAAAAAAGACTTTTCATTGAGGCAGATGAAAAAGAAATTGTGAACAAATTTACTATAATACTGATAAATTGACCTATGGATCCTTAAATTAATTCTTCAGCATCAATCAGTCACTCCGTTCAATTATAATATAATATAATGTGCAGCATAAATGCCAGAATTGCCAACTTTATGATTCATGAAGAAAGTGGAGCTGGATAGGCCATACATTGAGAAAGCAGAACACCACTATAGTACATCAATCACTTAAATGGAACCCCTGACTGACATTGAAGGAGAGGTAGACCAAAAAACTCTTGGTGGACATTGACAGAACAAGAAGGGCACAAACTTGGAAAGACATGGGGACAAATTGAAAAGCTAGCCCAGGGAGAAAGGCAATGAAAATGCTTTGTTGATGACCTATGTCCGACAAGGATACAAGGCTTTAACTCAAGTATGTCAAGTCTTCAACATTTTCTAGAGATAACCCATCTAACATCGGAAATGGGTTTATTCGTATGGGTCAAGTGACTTTTTTTACACAACCGCTTGTTACCATATAGCCAGCATCTACAATGTTGGCTCTAAAGTCCATGTCTGACTCTCACTGATGTGATAAAATTAACAGTTGTTTTCGCACTGTTCACTCTGTACTTTGGCTTCATTCATCAAAAAACAGGATCCCAGTAAACAGCTAAATCTTAATCTTATATTCTCTAATTTTTGGGTTATATTCAAACTGCTTGACCGGTGTGGAAAAAAAAAGTTCTCCTCACTAGTGAAAATGCAGTTCTCAGCAGCTGATTGGTTTAAAATAATAATGTCATAATAAGAACTAATGACGTCATAAACAAAACACATTCCATTTACCACATATTTCAGTCATTAACATAAAAATGGGGTTGGGAGAATTTGTACTTCATTTTGCACATTTACTACTTTTTAAAATTAGAGAAACAGAATCTTACATTACTACTCTTGGATTATCGGATTTCTCCAATCTCTATAGTTACATTATGAAAATTTAAATCCTCGCCAAGGCTCAGACTTAAAATTCCATAATATAACTATCTCAATTGGAGAAATCTCGATAATCCACTAGTACCAATGTAAGATCCTAAATTTATCCATTAAAATCTACATCTACACAACAGACTTGTATCCATTATACAGCAGAAATTAGCAGCATACTGAAATCAAGCAATTATGTTTTTTTATTTAGACAATGAGATGCACCCAATGTAAATTCTGGTATTAATAAATGTATATATAAATGGTAATTTGCATAAGTGTAGAAGACCAAGATCATAAGAACTTAAAATTGTTGTTTAAAATACAGTTTCATAAACCCATAGTTAACTTTATTTATACTTAAGAAGGTTGAAAAATTTGTAGTACAGCCTTCAAACTTGAAAAGTAGCTCAGCCAGCTAAAGCTAGGCTACTTATTCATCACAATTAATGCACTGAAATAAAAATATTAATCTACAAAATTTATCAATGATACCATACTTTAAACCAAAACTATATTAATGAAGACATCAATTTAGTGGTGAAAAAATGAAGAACTAAAAGTTATCTGACTAATTTGTATCTTATTAAAATTCCGTCTCTGTCAATAACAGATAGCATTAGATGATCAGTTCTACAAGTTAATAATCAAACAAATTGAAAATAAATTTACAATGACAGTTGAATTATTATCCAAAATGAAACAATCTAAATAAGAATCTAAATTTACAACGACAGCTGCCTTAATAAGTAAGGCAATAAAATTCTAAGTACATTCATGAACCAAGGTTACTGGGTGTATGTTACTGTAACTGACAAGGGATATGGAATACTTTTGGAAGGAATGCAATGTAGCCCATAGGGTAAAGGAAATTAGTGTATAGTGTGTAGAAAAAACTTTGTTACTTTTCAAATACATGTATTCATTTGTATGTAATCTATTTCAATTTGTATATTACTTGATATATTTCTTATCAAAAACAAGTGTGGACACAGAAAAACGTCTCGCCTGAATTCCGCATCAGTAACGAAAATAAATTTTGTCATAAGCATTACGTAAATAGCATTAATTATGAGCAGCGGCCTGTATACCAATTATTGTCACCATACTATGCATAGTTACAGAGGAACTGTCCTAATACAAAAACTTTAACGAAGTCGCTGAACCGTTAAATTAAGGTCAAGGTCAGGTGAAACCTACCAGACAATCATTTACTATTCATCAGCAACCTATATACCAAATATTGTCATCCTACCATGCTTGGTTACAGGGGAACAGCAGTAACCTAAAAACTTTAACGTAGTCACTGGACCGTGAAATTGAGGTCAAGGTCAAATGGCACCTACCAGACAGTCATGTACTAGTCATCAGCAACCTATACACCAAATATTGTCATCCTACCATGCGTAGTTACAGAGGAACTGTCGTAACCCAAAAACTTTAACGTAGTCGCTGGACCGTGAAATTGAGGTCAAGGTCAGGTGACACCTACCAGACAGTCATGTACTAGTCATCAGCAACCTATACACCAAATATTGTCATCCTACCATGCGTAGTTACAGAGGAACTGTCGTAACCCAAAAACTTTAACGTAGTCGCTAGACCGTGAAATTGAGGTCAAGGTCAGGTGACACCTACCAGACAGTCATGTACTAGTCATCAGCAACCTATATACCAAATATTGTCATCCTACCATGCGTGGTTACAGAGGAACTGTCGTAACCCAAAAACTTTAACGTAGTCGCTGGACCGTGAAATTGAGGTCAAGGTCAGGTGACACCTACCAGACAGTCATGTACTAGTCATCAGCAACCTATACACCAAATATTGTCATCCTACCATGCGTAGTTACAGAGGAACTGTCGTAACCCAAAAACTTTAACGTAGTCGCTGGACCGTGAAATTGAGGTCAAGGTCAGGTGACAGGTGACTGACTGGCAAGTACTCATCATAAGCTACCTCTGGACCAAATTTGATGGACCTAGGGCTTGGGCTTACAAAGATATGAAGCAAGATGTCAAGTGTTTACGCCGCCGCCGCCGGATTCCCATACATATGTCTGTCTCCAGCGACTTTCGTCGCAGGCGAGACAAAAACCATAGTAAGTTACACATAAGGATAACCCAGTACAAATGTAAGTGGGTGACAACATTCACAGGTCTGAAATTCTTACTACAGTGTAACTAAAAATATGTTTGTTTGTTTGAATGATGTTTAAAGCCATTTTCAGCAATTTTTCAGCTATATCATGGCATCCAGTTTTATTGGGGGAGGAAGCCGGAGTAACTCGAGAAAACCCCCCAAATTGCGGTAGGAAAACTGGCAATCCTTGTCAATTAAGATTGGAGTCAAGCACACCTGCCCACAGTGAGAATCAAACCATCAATCTCAGTGTTGACAGACTACATGATCAATAGTAGTTGAACTACCTTAACCACTCGGATATGGAGGCCCCACTAAAAACATGTGTTACACTTCCATAAGTAAAGCCACATTAGCAGGCTTATTTCAAAACTGGATACACAATTTTATTGAGCAATATTGCTACATTCAGGAAGAGCCAAGCTTGTATAAAACACTTGGGTTTCCAAATACATTGTAACAAAATCTTCAATCAGCTGATACATGTAGAAAGTGACTGGGGGATGAGACAATTATATATCAACAAATAGTTGGTTTATTTGACTTTTGAGCAATTTAACAATAACTAAAGAATTTGTATTTCATAATTGTAATTCCTAATTACTAGTAACCATTTTATGAGAATTTCTTTTAATTTCTTTTAAGTTGATTTGATTTTATTTATTTCATTCATTTCTTGCATTTCATAGTTCATTTTTTATTATTTTGCTATAGAGACCACTTCCTCTTAAACCAGACATTTGAGTATTCAATATTATCACTATTTCCCAGTATTGACCTTTGATCTTATCTGTGACATTATCCCACCTACCTCTTCTAGCATTAAAAGATTAAAAGATTATTAAAACTATTAAAAGATTGACAACAACACTTCGTAGGAACATAGCAACAGTCTATGTTTATTCTGGTCGACTTGTTTAGGCAGTTACCTGCCGTCATCAGGACCTTTAATAGTTCTACTTTTACAAGACGACCCTGCATACCTATAGGTATCCACTTCTTAGGAGCGTACACAGTGTTGGTTCACCATTTCTTCTATCTTCTAACATGAGATGTTGATAAATAGAATATTTATGTTTCTGAAACCCTATGCATTTTCTTGTCATGTCATCTTAGGGGTTGTGCCCTAAGATGAGGTAGGGAGCAGCAAATGCATCTTGTTTAATTAGTTCTGTGCCACAGGGACATCATCAGCCCGGAAATAGGTTCCTTTCAGAACTTTTTTTTTTGTATGTTACAGTATCAAAGTTTCTATGACAACAAAGAAAGGGCGGCAATAGGGATTCATTAAAAAATGTCTTTTTATATATTTTTGTTCCTTACATGCAACAGAAAAGTTCTATTTTTATTTTACTTTTTTCACTGTAATTTATAATCAAACTTAATTGAATGCAAATAATGCTGAGTATCTATGATCTAATATTCAATGTCATTTAAAACTGTTATTGTTAAAAAGTCATACTTTTCCCCTAAAATGCCTTTTATAAGTCTTCACAAATTTCACATAAGGCACATTCAAACATTTCTCTATTAATCTCTATAAATTTGGAATTTTTTTTACTATTTTTAATTTCATTCTGGGTTAAAGTCTCCATACTCTGAACTTTTCTCATTATGAATATACAAAGTTAGGAAGGATATTATATGGTAAATTAGAATTGATTTAAAAAGAGGCAGAAAAGTGGTGGAGGTAAGCCCGGAGGCAGATTTTTGTTATTATCCTGCAACTTCATCGTTTATGTGCCTTACTTACTACATTTCCAAGTTAAATCAACAGATGCTAAACTTTGGCTATAAATAGTTTTTTGCAGCAAGAACGCATCTCTCTCCTCATACTCATATGGGTTTATTATCTCCTACCATATTAAGGATGAAAATGCATATTTACATGTTTACATATAGTACTAGGTTATTTTATGAGTATAAAATGTATTAACTGCACAGTTATGACTAAAAATAATAAAAAGAAAGAAAAAGTAAATGACAAGATTATTTCAACCCTCGGACTCCTCTTAATTGAGGAGGAGGCACTCTAATGTCATACAATTGCTACCTGGAGAACAAACATCTGGTTATTATTTTTCAAAAACTCTCCCAGCAGTCCCTAAAGCAAAAGCTTTGGCAGTAAAAAGGTTAAAAAACACAAATAATCTATAAATTCAAAACAAAGAAAAAAATCACACCTCCATTCAAGTTTGTTGTAATTCCATGATTAAATTTTCCATCTTACATTAATTTAATTTGTCCAATACACTGACATTATGTCTTTACAAAATAAGACTCAGGCAACTTTAAGAGTTGTTATTATCATTTAATTAAAGTCAATTCTAAAATCCATTTATAGCAATCCTTGCCAAAAGATCTTTTACAACACCAAAATCTGATAAATTGACTAAATTTACAACAAAACATGGAACATCCTAACCATATTTGTAACTTCAAACTTTTAGTACTGTAATAATTTAATTCTTCTCATTTTACCCAAAGTTACAAAAAATATATTTCAATTTTCTGACAATCACAACCTGTTTTGTACACATTTTGTAGTAAACATATTTGTTCCTTTGGTAGAAATGCCATCATTTGCAGTTCAACATGCAATATGAGTGACAAGTGACCTTGGCAGTACAGGATACTGCGATTGTTTCCAAATATATCAAGCATTAATGACTTATTACAAGACACACACATCTAATCATTTGTAGACATTTGTATAATCTGTTTGCCTATAGACAACATTTGATAAAGATCGGTTTAATGAATATCATATCATTGATGAGCACATTCAGGGCAAAAGTTCATTGAACCTAAATTGCATTGGAATGAAAGTACAAAGCTTGGCTTTAATTGGCCAAGAGGTTATAGAGGAGAATATTAAAATTTAAACAGTTTAATGATGAAAAGTATGGTAGTAAGGCACCCCAACTTCTGTAAGGGGAGTTAATTTTAATGAAGAAAATGCAAAAATGAACAGGTGTTTCTTACAAGCCTAAGACAAACCAGTAGAACCAAGCCAAAGCAGAACATTTCCTGATAAATTGATAGAATTTATAAACATAACTCTACTATGATGGAGTTAAATTTTAATAACTTCAACAGCCAATTATAATACATGTTAAATAATGGACATGTATGCATCCAGTATGATCGTTTTGTTTGAATGATGTTTTATGCCACTTTCAGCATTTTTTCAGCTATATCATGGCATCCAGTTTTAATTGAGGGAGGAAGCCAGAGTACCAGGAGACAACACCCAGTATGAAGACACACAGTGGGTTTGACCTGAAGCAAAATAGAATCTCAAAGTCTCACTAATAGGACAGCAAATTGAAACCAGAAAAAAAAACTGTTTTTAACTATGATGAAATCTACTTGCAGTCATTAGTTTCAGTTTCTTTGTTCTGTTATATTTTATGACCTTGACTGTAAAAAAAATAAACTCAGATTGGCTTGTTAACTCAATTTGTTAAACCACAGAATCTAAAAAATATGCAAACATAAAAGTATTTGTTCTTACTTACGACATTTAATTATACACAATTACTCTTAAATAGGACTGTAATGGAGTTTAATTAAATAGTTTAAATTGTGTTTGGTTCATTACTAAACAAAGATTTAAACTGTCATTGGCTAGACTTTCAAATTATTGAGCATGTAGATGCATCTTAAAATAGAAACTTTCATTTACAGCTGAGCGCTGATTTTATTAATACACATCTAAACCAATCTGATTGTGTGTTCAGAAAATTTACATACACTACATATTGTACAAGAGCTGTTCTGATAGTTATTTTAGGAAGATTTATTTGTTTTGAAGATGGTAACAGGATCTCTTTTTTTCAATGACATTCACATTTTTTTTGGTATCCATGTCTCAGAACATTATAGTTAAGATAAAATGAAACTCTGGAGAAAAAAGTTATACAATTACAAATTTTTCATTTTTTTCTGTCAGCTTATTATCTTAATAATGGACTTTGAAACTGTCAGTAAACTGCTGCAATGGAATATTGATTCTAGAATTATGTATAATCCAATGTATTATGTACAAGAAAAAAGAAATGAGATACTGAGGCGTAATCAGAAAACGATGAGTCAAGGACAGACTAAACCATGGTTAGACAAAAGTGAACAACAACAAAACACTGCTGTATTTGTCTTCAGATAACTGGCTTCACACATTAGTAATAACAGTTCTGTGATTTATGTAGTCATGTCAAATACTACCAACAATTATTTCTATAACTTGACCAGTAAAATGGGTGGAGTTATAAGACATCTACTGGTATTAAACCCTCCAGATAATATTTTAAAATTTGCTTGCAGAAGAAAAGGTAAAATCACAAATTATAAAACACTGTTGACATTTTGCAACAGAAATAAGCCAAAGAATACTTGCAAACAAAACTCTATGATAAGGGAGATAACTTGTGTAATACCTGCTCTGTCTCAACATAGTTTGCACATGCTCCAGATTCTTCTAATCCTCTTTTCTTTGATCTCGTACCTGTTGATCAATGACTAATTTTAAAATTAACTGAACATAAAAACTTCCCTTTTGATGAATAAAATTACTGAATCTCTTAATAGATTGACTGAACTTTGTTTAAATATAAAAAAGAGATCTTTAACATGCAGGACCATGGCCATCTGCAAATACTTCAACACTACTGTGTGCAAACAGGATTTTGGTAATGTAATCAGACAAAAAGGGGAGGGGAGGACTACTACCAACACCATGAGACATTCTGAGCAGCTCCAGTCAAATCTTGGTATTTTAATAAAATACAATTTATATTAATATTTACTTCACCAATATGTAAAACTAGTGTGTACACAGAAAAATGTCTCGCCTGCATTCTGCATCAGTAACGAAAATAAATTTTGTCATAAGCATTACGTAAATAGCATTAGTTATCAGCAGCAGTCTGTATACCAAATATTATCACCCTACCATGCACAGTTACAGAGGAACTGTCCTAATACAAAATATTTAACGGAGTCGCTGGACCCTGATATTGAGGTCAAGATCAGGTGACACCTACCAGTCAGTCATGTACTCTTTATCAGCAACTTATATACCAAACAATGTTATCCTACCATGCATGGTTACAGAGGAACTGCCCTAATACAAAAAATTTAACGTAGTCGCTGACCCTTGAAATTGAGGTCAAGGTCAGGTGACACTATCAGACAGTCATGTACTTTCTATCAGCAACATATATACCAAATATTGTCATCCTACCATACATGGTTACAGAGGAACAGCCGTAACTCAAAAACTTTAAAGTAGTTGCTGGACCGTGAAATTGAGGTCAAGGTCAGGTGACACCTACCAGACAGTCACGTACTATTCATCAGCAACCTATATACCAAATACATGTATTTTCATCCTACCATGTGTGATTATAGAGGAACAGCCGTGACCCAAAAACTTTAACATAATCGCTGGACCGTGAAATTAAGGTCAAGGTCAGGTGACACCTACCAGACAGTTATGTACTATTCATCAGCAACCTATATATATTATTGTCTTCCTACCATGTGTGGTAACAGATGAACTGCTGTAACCCAAAAATTTAGCGTCGTCACTGGACAGTGAAATTGATGTCAAGGTCAGGTGACAGGTGACTGTCAGGCAAGTACTCATCATAAGCTATCACTGGACCAAATTTGATAGACCTAGGGCTAGGGCTTGGGCTTACAAAGACATGAAGCATGATGTCCAAGTGTTTACGACGTCGCCGCCACATTCCCATACATGTCTAGCAGGCGATAATAAATCAATCATAAATAATTTAATTTGCTTTGTAAGATGAAATCTGATTGGATACTTCAAATAGAGCAACCAATATTATACAAGAATATTTCAAATTTCTGAACATTCTATACTCTTCAACCTGGTAAGGGCCTGTTTCACTCCATCTAGACCTAAACCATGTTATATCGAATCATCATATGCATTTCAGAAATTTAAAATAGTCCTTTTTTTAAAAATAATGTTGCTTTTAAGTTATTGGTAAAGCATGATAAGTTACCATATAAAACTGAAATTTACAACATAAAAGTCTTTACTTTGAAGCCTACCCCAGGAATTTTTACAGCAACACATTATAATTTTCTCATATTTCCATTTTACAGGTGAAGCAAATAGAATTATATGAAGTTAAATAACTGATAAGCTAAACTTAAATTAACATGAAATAACAGAAAACCCCAAGTTGATAGACCAGAAGATAATATTCTCAAAGACTCGTAATTTTACACTTATGTGAAAATATAACATAGTCATAACTTAACTATTATGTCTACTCGTCTGTATTCTTGATAGTAATCACAGTTTTATGCGTAAAATAGCAATCCTAAATCTTAGCGTGATGCCCATGCTCAGGTACTTCTTTCACTTTGGAAGTAAATGTACTAGTATTGAAAGAGAAATAATTACCTCGAATGAAGGTAATAATAAAATTACGAACCCTGAATAAACTGTCAAAAAAGACAATCAAAGTACAAAAATTATTACAAAATTTTTTTAATGGCATAACTTCACAAAGCAGTAGACTAATGAAAGAAAATATGAGTACTATATAATGGCTGAAACTATATTAAAAAAAAAATTAAAATAAATAAATAAATAAATCAGTCAAGATATTAATTGGTGTGATGCTTAATTTTTAATAGGTGTTTAACAAGTAATCTGTCAATTTACCCTGAAGTGGAACAAGACATTATTTAAGGTTATGGCAATTCAGTGTAACTATAAACTTTCGTGCTATAATATTGTAATTAATTTGTTGTCTTCATCTTTAACACAAATAAAAATTGTATAATGTACAATCAAAAAGTTTATTTTCCGCAACATTTTTTCATGAACTTCGTTTCTTTCTTTTAAAATTATTAATTTAAATTAATATTAATCTTTGTGAGTTGTTCCCCTTCTGAAACAAATTTTTCAAAATATCAGAATTTTTTTATTAGTCTTTTGTTTATCGTTCTATGTCACGTGCAACAAAACTTATAAGGCTAAGTAAGGAATGTCTTGAAAAAAGCTTCCTCTTTGCAAAATTACCAGGGCGGGTATGATTTACAAGTGCTAAGGAACAGACATAAGTTTAGAAAGCAATTTCACACGTCACTTATGACCATGAACCTTCATGCATATAAAATCTGGCGTAAACTTACATTATGTTTACATTTTCGTCTACAATTTTTTAAGATTACACTTGCAGGCCCCTGCACTATAAAAACCACTGAGGAAATCCAAATTTTTTATTGAAAGAAAGTGAGAATATAAAATATTCTCTGAAAATTTGTAATGGTGTTTAGAACAAGAATTCATTGCTCAAAGCAAGATAGACCTTTTTCTCTAACTACTGTTGCAAGGATTCATTACTCAAGTATTGATTGACTAAAACAGGCATTTAAACTAAAATTCAGCTAAGATTTTTTTTTAAGAAATTGAACCAGTCCTGTATTTCTGGCTGTTATAAAAAAAATATTCTGCATCATTCTCTTATGTCAAAGAAACTTACAAAACTATGTTTATTTGTTTTTTTTTCAGATTTTTAACATTAATATCTTATGGTTAACAATTTCAAAGATATTGTATGGTCTTCTACATACCAGCTCTATTTCTGTTTCGTCTAGATATAATACCAATGTTATACTCCAATGGGGCCGTGTATTTGGTATTACCAAACTCTGGTGTAGACGCCGAGTCAGACATGCCTTTATCTGCTTTAAAGTCCATTACGCAATTTTCAATCTGTACATAACCCTGAATGACTGGTAATATCCAATGGGACCACAATGCCGCATCCTGTTAAAGATAAATACTTAATTTGTAATTCTTAAACTTATCTTGATCATTCAACATGCAACGAGTTTTTTTTCTTTTTACATATCATTATGAATATCACTGAGATACTAGTACAGGCTGAATAGCAACCCATCAATTTTTCTGTTCTCTTTGATAAATTCTGTTTTTTTTAATTTTTATATTTTACTTTGCATATAGTTAGTTCAACAATGGTTTATGAAGCTATTATATATAGATGTAACCACATTTTCCATGTTGTAACAACAACAAAGGACCGATATTAACCTCTGTAAGTTACACCTTTTGGTACAGTTAAGCACCTTTATTTGACATCATTTAGAATAATGACACTGTTGACAGTGAAATTTCAAGTATATTAATCAGTGAGTGATAAAACTACCAACAGGCCTCAGTGTACCTCATTGTTAATGTATGTTTCCCTGATTTCTTTTGTCATGTGGTAGTTCCAAAAAAATCTAGTATCAACGCGCTGCCAAAGAAAGTTCTTTTTGTTATAACTTGGAGAATTCTGTTTCTGTATACTGTTGGTTAAATCAAACGTTTCACTGAAGTAGAATGAATCTGACTCATTGAACATCTTTACCAATTCCTGGAAAAAATGTGTAAGTTAGTAAATGTAGCCATGCATCAAGTCTGATTTCCTGAACGGAAGTTATTATGTGACAACAAGTACAAGCAAGCTTAATAGAGCTCATCAAAATCTAAGAATTTTTTTTTAAATACCTATCCTATAACAAAATAAAAGGGTTAAAATATCTACAAATATGTCTTGCCTGCATTTTAAATCAGTAACAAAAAAAAATTACATCGTGAACATAACATAAATAGCATTAAATAGTTGTCATTTATAATATATAATGCATGGTTATGGAGAAACTGACCTATTCCAAAAACTTTAACACAGCCCTGGGACCGTGACTATTCATCAGCAATTATACCAATTATTGTCATCCTACCATGCATGATTACAGAGGAACATCCCTAATACAAAAACTTTAACATAGTAGCTGGACTGTGAAATTAAGGTCAAGGTCAGGTGACACCTATCAGACAGTCACGTACTATTCATCAGCAACTTATATACCAAATAATGTCATTATACTATGAGTGGTTACAGAGGAACTGCCTTAAACCAAAAACTTTAATGCAGTCGCTGGACAGTGAAATTGAGATCAAGGTCAGGTGGCTGACTGACAAGTACTCATCATAAGCTACCACTGGACCAAATTTGATGGACCTAGGGTTTGAGCTTACAAAGATAAGCAAAATGTTAAGTGTTTATGCCGCAGACAGGTTCCCATATATATGTTTTGCCTCGTGCGACTATTTTTTGAATGCGAGTCATTATTGGTTGAAACGATCTCGATGAAAATGGGTACATATAGATTTGAAAATCAAAGCAAAAAATGGATCAAATATCAAACATCAGACTTTATATTATGTTCTTGCTGATTTTTTTTTAAATTCTGTTTTCTACTTCGTGTATCCCTTCATGTCACCACACTACAAAAGGATAAACAAATTTCTACCTGTTTTATGCTGCAATAGTCAATAGAGTATGTATGTTGTTCTTAAAATTTACTTAGTTTTTTACTGCTATTTAATTAAATGTGTATTATATATCATACCTCCATTATTCTTTTTATAAACTTGTCTCGATCCTTCCATTCCTTCTGTAAACAAAAAATGGATAAGGAATAATAATTTCCATTAAAGAATGGATTCTGCTGAAATTGTGTCATACAATTAAGGAGAAATGGAAAATCCTTTGCAACAAGTGCATGTCTCAATGGGTTTAATGCCATGATAACAAATTTTCAGCTCTAATAATGACATTCATGGTGAGGCCAGAATACTATTTGAAATGTAGAAAAGACATTACAAGACATGAAACCATATAAATAACTTTCAAGTTATTATTGTTGTGAAAGTAATTTAAAACACTTATTGTATTGTAAAACTATACACATCTACACAAAGACTCTACACATATGTGTGATATAACTATACACATCTACACAAAGACTCTACACATATGTGTGATATAACTATACACATCTACACAAAGACTCTACACATATGTGTGATATAACTATACACATCTACACAATGACTCTACACATATGTGTGATATAACGATACACATCTACACAAAGACTCTACACATATGTGTGATATAACTATACACATCTACACAAAGACTCTACACATATGTGTGATATAACTATACACATCTACACAAAGACTCTACACATATGTGTGATATAACTATACACATCTACACAAAGACTCTACACATATGTGTGATATAACTATACACATCTACACAATGACTCTACACATATGTGTGATATAACTATACACATCTACACAAAGACTCTACACATATGTGTGATATAACTGACCATAAAAATGAATTTTTCATGTAAATAGTTTTTTCCAGCAGTACTTCCTTTATAGATCTGAGGTTCAATGATGTCATAGTCACAATGAACCCGTTCTATATGTTTTCCCTACATTTTTAGGTTTCATTTTCTCTCATGCCAAAGTTTTAATGGAATTGTATTCTGTATCTCTTTTCATTACCTTTTGCCACCTGATGTTCGATGATGCCACAGTTTTAATAAACCCGATTTTCTATATGTTTTCCCTACCTTTTTAGGTTTAATGTTCTCTGATGCCACAGTGTTAATAGAATTGTTTTCTGTATCTTTTTTCATTACCTTTTGCCACCTGATGTTCGATGATGCCACAGTTTTAATAAACCAGATTTTCTATATGTTTTCCCTACCTTTTTAGGTTTAATGTTCTCTGATGCCACAGTGTTAATAGAATTGTTTTCTGTATCTTTTTTCATTACCTTTTGCCACCTGATGTTCGATGATGCCACAGTTTTAATAAACCAGATTTTCTATATGTTTTCCCTACCTTTTTAGGTTTAATGTTCTCTGATGCCACAGTGTTAATAGAATTGTTTTCTGTATCTTTTTTCATTACCTTTTGCCACCTGATGTTCGATGATGCCACAGTTTTAATAAACCAGATTTTCTATATGTTTTCCCTACCTTTTTAGGTTTAATGTTCTCTGATGCCACAGTGTTAATAGAATTGTTTTCTGTATCTTTTTTCATTACCTTTTGCCACCTGATGTTCGATGATGCCACAGTTTTAATAAACCAGATTTTCTGTATGTTTTTCCTACTTTTTTAGGTTTAATTTTCTCTCATGCCAAAGTTTTAATGGAATTGTATTCTGTATCTCTTTTCATTACCTTTTGCCACCTGATGTTCGATGATGCCACAGTTTTAATAAACCAGATTTTCTATATGTTTTCCCTACCTTTTTAGGTTTAATGTTCTCTGATGCCACAGTGTTAATAGAATTGTTTTCTGTATCTTTTTTCATTACCTTTTGCCACCTGATGTTCGATGATGCCACAGTTTTAATAAACCAGATTTTCTTTATGTTTTCCCTACTTTTTTAGGTTTAATGTTCTCTGATGCCACAGTGTTAATAGAATTGTTTTCTGTATCTTTTTTCATTACCTTTTGCCACCTGGTGTTCTATGATGCCACAGTTTTAATAAACCAGATTTTCTGTATGTGTTCCCTACCTTTTTAGGTTTAATGTTCTCTGATGCCACAGTTTTAATGGAGTTGAGTGTCTTCTGTATCTGTTTTCCTTTACCACTGTCACTCCTGGTTAAAGTGGCTTTCTTTATCCCAAAATGATGCATTTTACACAGCTGCAAACATCAATTTAATATTTTTGAGTTTATTTTCATAAATTCTGTAGATGTTCACAAGCAAACATTTAAGGAGTAAACACAATAAATTTGTAAGAGGAAACTAGGATATTTATAAAACTAAAGAATTTGTTTGTAGAAACTGGAGAACTTATAAGAGGAAATTTGAATAATTGCAACAGGAATACCTTACAATTAAAAAAGTATAGTACAAGCATGAAAACAAGTCAGTAAATAATCTTTTAGGCCAAATAACGTTATATCGGGCATGAAGACTTGCCAGGGGACAAATACTTGCAAGAAATATTTTTTACCTTTGGAACTACTAATATATAGATAGATTATAGTAATATACAGTGTCACAGCTATGTGCAAGATGTAATCCCCCCTTTCTTTTTAACTCCTAGAATTCACAAACAAGGCAAGCGCAGTGCTGTTATAATTTTTTGTTTATGATCTTCATTGAATATATTCAGCTGAACTTAAATGTTATGCATGGGAAGTTGCCAATTACATGTGTCCAGCTATTGCTAATGAAAAGCTTTAAGCAGATTTATACATATTTCTAAATGGCTATTCTTTATCTTTCTAACTGATTGACAAACAGGTAGAAAATACCTGATAAGTGTTTTGACTATACATGTAGGTTTGAGTTGAACAGGACTGCTATCTTCATTGAAAATATTTGGGAAACAAGTAAAAAAGGTATTACAGGTAAATAAGTTGGGTCTAAAACTGTAACCGTGACTCCAATACTAGATGAAAACTTTTTATAACCTAACTGTGAACTGTAACATATCCATATTTTGTAAAAGTACAACATAAAACTACAATGTACTTTCAATGGGTGTAACTATCTGTTAACTAATAAAACAAACGCTTCTGATGGTTACATCAGCTGCTAATGAAGTTTCTCTAAAAACTCACCCAGTGTCAATATTTAGATGGGATTATTGTATAAATGACAAGAAGAAGTAAGTTCTTGTGTTTGGTTCTAAATAGGTTGGTTGCTTTTTGGGGTTTTTTGGGTTTTTTTTGTGGGGTAAGGAGCAGGTCAAAAGTCTGCAAAACGTATATTCATGTATATCTGTAGTCCTTTGACTGAATGAGGCAGGAACTGAATAAAAACATTATGACAACTTCAATAATATTTCAATTAAATATTAATAATGTGTGCTATGATCTATAATCATGTATACCTCCAATTCCAGTTCTACAGGCTCTTGACTCGACAGAGGTATAACAGCAATCTTATGGATTTTATAAATGTCATGCATGTCAAGTCTCCCTACATGAGCTCTTTGTTTGATTAGTAGCAGACTCCATTCTGATTCTGAAAAGAGTTTGTAGAAATATTACAATTTGTTTTAATTTTAAATGAGAAAAAAGAAAATTCCATAGTGAGGTCAATATCATTGTTTTATCAACAACACACAACATGAAATCATATGGTGGTGTGAAATTGTTACATTATCACTTGATTAGTGAGCACGTCAAATTATACCACAGAAAAAGTGTTGCCTCCAATTTTAAATTATAAATAGCTACGCATGCTATAATTATCCCTTGTAATATAGTGTGTGTTACATTTGATGGACAAATGTTTATGGCAGAAATGATGTTTTCTTTAGGTACCTAAATATCATAAGTGTAATTTTAATTGCCTTGTTAGGATAGAAATATTTCACACAGGCTGTGATTTATTATTGTTTTACAATTGGGTGACCATATATATCATTATTTGATCCCTCACTATCGATCAGGATTAAATAATACAACATAAATTATCACCATGTTGTAAAATAATGATAAACCACAGCCTCTGTGAATTATTTCCTATTGATATTTTAATCTTATGACTGATAATGAACTAAGTTTATACATGGTTTAATGAAGACCAATGATATCATTTGGTTTTTAATTATTCTAACTATTATCATTAATGATTCTTTGGCGATTCAGATTTTAAATATTAAAAGAATTTTTTTTGTCTGTTAGAAAATAAAAAGAGTACACAGGCTCATAAATTGATAGACAAAAATGATAAGGAGTTCTTATAAAGATATATAAGCAAATTTTGCACCATGTTTTAAAGAAAGCAATGCACTTGTCCAAGCTAAAAATGGTTACATATTTGTGTGTAATTAGAAACTATTTTTATACACAATGGCAATAGTAACTGTTTACAGCATAAGCAGTTGTGTAAATGTAAAATATTACACAACATGTATAAAATATATAAGTGTTTGTATTAAAGTAGTAAGTTATTCGAGGAAACCTCCACAAGATGATACATGTACCAAATAAGCACATCATTTTTCTACAGCAGTGTGAAGAAACCAAATGGTAAGGAAACTACAAGCAAATTAAAAATGTCAGCAAAATTATCCAAATAATTTCCAGGAAGTACAATAAGAATAAGAGTTAACAACCACTTAAGGGGGGGGGCGGTTTCACTTGGTACTCTGGATTCCTCCTCCATAAAAACTTGATGCCATTATATAGCTGAAAAATTTCTGAAAGTGGTGTTAAACACCGTTCCAAAAAAAGCTATACAATTTTGAGAACAGGCCTTTGATTAATGCATAATTTTATTATGTTTGCTTTGTACAAAACTAACAGTGTCAATGCTAGATTTTCATTGCGCTTTCAAACTTGAGGAACTGTATACATACTCAGTAAGGCTTGTCAACCACACTCAGACATATAAGCTTTTACTGTATTTCTGGTAATGTAATGGCTATATATACTACATTGCAAGTGAATGGAATTCAATTAGTACCTGGATGAACCTTGACCTTTCCAATTACCCCATAAACCATTCCAATACACACAGGGTTCCATGCTGAGCATAAGTCAATACCTAAAAATAATAAAGATGTGTATACAGTTATATTTCATTCTATTTTTAACTAAACCATGTGGTTTCTTTTTTCAGTTACATATAGTATAAAAAAGAGAAATATAGAACATTTATTTTTATATTAGTAACAATTCCATTAGTTTGTTCGTTTTGTCAGTGGCAGTTTTCTACTAGTATATAATTTGACAACAATTCATGAAAATATAGTGCTGTAGCTCTTGTTAATAATTACAAGATTGTTTGTATTTTCAAGAGATGTAACTCGTGATTTTTTTTTCAACTAATCATATTTCAGCAAAACTGTTAACAATTTAAATAAATATTTTTTACTTTTTATTATTAGCATGAAGAAGGGTACGTATCTCTCTAAATTAAATAAACAGCCCTCATATATCTCATGTGTACTGTTTTCCTATCAACAGTTTTTACCAGGTACTTACTTCTGTTCCAATAATAGCTGAAAGTGATGTTAAACTTCAAAAAAACCCGGATTTGTATGCAAGATTACCATGAACAACAATTAAGTACAACTAATGTAATAAATTATTCGTAAACTTATTATTTCTTTTTTTTTCATATACATGTACTACAAGTTTATTGAAAATATCTTCTATTTCAACTATGTACTATGCATTTCCTACCGCAGATGGGGGTTCTCCTTGTACTCCAGCTTTGAATTCCTCCCCAAATTAAAAGTGGATGCCATGATATAGCTGAAAAATTGCTGAAAGTGGCGTTAAACTTCATCAAACAAACAAATCAACTATGCATGGTCGTTCAATTGCATAGATGAGAAGGCTGGGTGTCTAGGGGGGGGGGGGGGGGGGGGCACAGGCCTTACCACAGTCACACCTCAGTTGCTAGAGACATTCCAACAAAAAACCTTATTCACTGCACTTTCTGGCACATGCAAAAAAAGGAAAAAAGAGGAAAGGTTCTGTTTTTACTTATTTTAGTTACTTGATTGCATAATAACAAGAAACAGATTTTCTTTTTCAATCCCGAGAAGGCTCGTGCCTACATTGGCTATGCTGTATACAATTTAAGGTCCTGTATACTATTATAAAAGATCTTTTATTTTCTATTTCAAGGTAAAACCAGTGTTTCCTTTTATAGACCAAAAAGAACCTGTATGGTGGATATATCATTTTAACTAGAATTAGAATTTTTAAATTATAACTATAACATACCATAAATAAATTAACAAGAAAGCAATGTATGCATTACAAAAATAGGAATATTCCTTGTTCAATGTTTTGTATAATAACTGGTATATTACCAGTAACCCCAAGTTGTAAGGCCACAATCAGCATTAAAATAGTCTGGAGTATTTCATAATTATTGTTAACATTTTCTTGTTAAAATGGAAATAATGTCAAAATGTATGAAATCAATTAAACAAAAAATAAACATGTATATCCAGCTATGATGTTTTAATACTGAGTGTTTTACACAATTTAGTTTTCACTGCCATTTCAGCACATTTAACACAAAAATGTATACTATAGTATACACATGTAAAACATTCAATATCAAGCCAGCTGTTATTGTTGCAATTGATAATAGGTGATACAAAATTAATGAAACATTGATTTTTCTGGCAACTGTATCGTTATATGCATGTAATATATTTTATGCCATTTAGCAATTGACTAGCAAGTTAGATTATTTCCTAAAATATTTATGATAAAACTATATAAGATAGATCTTTCTGCTTGGTACTAGTTTTTTTTTTTTTGGCAAAATAAGCCCCAGTTGCATACAAGTATCAGCAAAAGAATCCATTTTTAAAATAAAACCTCTGAGATGGTTTGAGAAAATTCCATCAGATGCATCCTTTTAAAATATTTGTAAAATTAAGACTATATTGTGACCACCAAAGAAAAGCCTAAAGTCTTCTTTCAATGACACACCTTACTGGAGTTAAACTAGAGAATTGAATTCCTATACACTCTTACCAGGTTTATTAAAGTGACAATCTATTTTTAGAGAAGAATTTATTTTTAAAAAAGGCAAATTTGATTTTCTCAAAAATACCTCAAATATATCTCCATAACTGAAAAGCCGGGATTACTACTCTAAATACTACAATTGAATTTCATCAGTTTTGCTTGAAATAAAGCAAATTTAACTGATCTTCTGGATTATACAAACACAATTGCCAAATAGTCCTGGTCCTAACAAATTTAAGCACAATGGGGCAAAAACATTAATAAACCACGTATTTCTTCGACCTTTTGATTTAACAAGTTTCAATGACAAATGAGCATTTTACTGTAACAAGAAGTATAAATATTGAGACAGACTACCAAGAGGACCAATGATAAACATTATCTGCTCAGTCTGCAAGTCATAATTTGTATAATTTTATTAAAGCTACCAAATCGTTGGTTGGCACACTGTACACATAATATGTAGGAAAAGCAGAACTGAAGCTACGTAGGCATGATAAAAAAACCATTAATCAATATATACAAAAACAAAACATGTGGCCACATGACTAAAAACAGATATTAATAAGAACAAGTATAAGGGACAGAAAACCAAAGAAGAGCAATGTGAACTCCAATAAAATCTGGAGGTGACAGTGTTCTGAATGTGGCACCCTTCATGATACTCAAGTGAATTGTCAAAGTCCTGTACATGTAAATGAGTTGTTATAGAAGTAAAAGGGCAGAAAGAGATTACAAGGAGGACAAAGCAATAAATGGTATAGATGTGACATCCTTGTCCAATTTTTTACCTTACCTCCCTTCTCCTCTTTAGTATGTAACATGTTTATACCATGCAACTTCTATTATTGGTTCTGGTCTAATTTTATACTAGTACAGTGTACATGGTTCAGAGATCAGTTACATTGCAAAATCTTTACAGGATATGAAACAAGGGAAATTCTTTTCATTTTTCTTATTTATCTAATCTCATACCCAATGGCAACTTTTTCATATAAGTCTTTCACTTAATCAAGGATTTTTATAGGATTTTGAGGGTTTTAGTCACTTTTACAGTCATGCTGTATAGGCATCTACCCAGAAGCTTCGATTGTACAGCGCTGGTAAAATATAATTTTACAGTTTAAACAAATATATTCTTTCAATTTCAGTTTATATATTTCTACAAAAACAATTATTAAAATAAAAAAAATATATATAAAAAACGTATGTTTATTAATTTTGAAAGAACTTGGCTTGGGGTCATAAATATGTCATTTTACTCTTGGATGAATTTGGTATTCAATTTATGAAATTTATTTCTTTAGAAATCTGTTAACATTTTCAAATGCTTTGGTCAATGACAAAAGTGGCAAGCTCTAAAAAATTGGCTGCTTAATACAAGATGATCCAAGCTTTTATACATTTTTAAACATTTGTAACTTTGCTCTTCAAACCAAATAAATTGACACTCCATCCCTCAAAGTACCTTTTAATATCAGGTAGCCTTCTGGCTACCAACATCAAAAATTTACTAGCCAAGTCAAAATTTTGGATGCCAGCAAAAATATTTTGGTAGCCAAAAGGAAAATGTTATAAGCATGTGATAACCATTTTAATTTTTTGGGGGTTTTCTGTATATACTTGCCATGCTTGCGGAATTTTTGGAGTATCTTTTTAAAAGGGGAGTGAAATGACAGTTTAGACAAACAAGAAAAAATATCCAATAGACAATTGAATGTGCATTAAAATCTCGCTACTTTCAAACACTTAATTGACAAATAACTAATTCCTAGAAGAAAGTCCGTTTAGAAACGATTTTTTCTGGATTTTCTGGTCGCCAGTAACAAAAATTGTAAGTCACCAATTGGCAAATTTTTAGTGATTTTTAGTCGCCAAAATGTCAATGTAGTCACCCAGGAAACCATTTTACTAGACTAAATTGAGGGCCGCACTCAACAGGCTTGATCAGAACCAAAATTAGTCAAGTTAAATCAATCTGGGGCCAGATTGAATAATTGGTACTTGTTACTAACAGCATTTAAAAAATTCTAATACATTTTAAACCCAATTTTTTTTTATAAACATTTTTATTACATCTTTAATTATGATATTATTTCTAATAGCTAGCATAGCAGATGGGAGCTATACTGTTACATCTGGGGCCAATTTGGTACTTGTTACTAAAAACTTTTTTAAAATTCCAATACATTTGAAACACATTATTAATTTTTATTACATCTTTAATTAAGATATGATTTCTAATAGCGAGCATACCAGATGCGAGTTATACTGTTAAATGTCACGTGATCCATGTGAACAAACCCATTTTGGATGGTATTAGAAGAGCACTCAAAATTCATAAAAAATCCGACACATATAATTTTGACATCATTAAAATTAAAGTGTTTATTTTTTAAATAACAAAAAAATGTTAGACAAGTTTTCTGCAATCTCTGAAAAGTTGTTTAAATTGATAATTTTGTGACGTCATTAACACATTAGTCTAGAGAAAGACGTCACGCAGAGGCACTGTTGGGGTGCTCTGTAGTAACGTAATGCGACTGTCGCATTTAGGCAGTGTCTATATTCATATTTAAACTTACTGAAAATATGAAAGTTTAAAATTGTTAAATTTAAAATAACAATGCTCACACAACGAATCGTTCAAGTTTGTCCAATATGTACCTTTCTTGGGCTCTAAAGAACCCGAGGTCCTACTGCACCACAATGTAAAATCGCCGTCCTGCAAGATGTAGTGGTCTTCCGTGTGAAAAACCTGTATCATTTTGTTATAGTATTTGAAACTAAATTCTATTTGAACCAAGTTTCATTTTACTTTTAGCAGTGTTGGCCAAAAATTTATAATAGCAGTCGGATTGAACGAAATGACAGTTACAGGAAATGAACACTTTAGCTACCTTAAATTTGAAGAGCTCGTCTTCCGGTTACAATTTTTTTTAAATGAGTGTAAGTTTCGTGTCTTTATTTATTAGTTTCGTCCTCGTATTTTGGAAGAATTTCAGATTGTTTATTTTGACAAATAGTAAATACAATTTTTGTGCAAATTTATTTTCAGTCAGTCAACGGGAAGAAAGGTTTACCGGCGAAAATCTGTGACTGTTGTGTACTATGAAGTGTAACAGTTTATTTAAAATAAATTATATAGCATATTCTTCTAAGTGCAATCCACTACGTACTTGTCCCAAAATTTGATGAAATATTACATAATACTATATTTAGGCTGAAATTTTACACCCCATAGGTTTTGGTTCTGATAAGCAATTACAATGATGCCTGATGGTCTATCTAGATGGTCTTGGTTACCATTTTTATCAATAATAGAATTTGATAAACCTGTCTGTTGCCTCTTACATATGTAGGGCCGCCATTGTTTGTGGCTTCTTCGTCTATATTAAATTTGACCTATCCTATAAAATTTATCTTTATTTCAAATAAAGTGACCCTTCGGTTCCATATAAATATGCATTGGGTCAACATTCTGTCAAAATTTCACAATTTGTTTCATTGCACATAAGAGCAAACACTCAAACGGAAGTCCATATGGTCTAACAATCTACTTTCACATTCTATTTCAGTCCAAAAATAGTACATGTCCCTAATGGCAAGGACTCTCAACTTTTTTATGTTCATTTTATACCAATTAAACTTTATCATCAAGTTTTAGTTTTATACTAGTAGAATATTCAGCTTTCCAGAAAACCAACTTTATTCTGGTAACATATGCTATTCAAACTCTATATTAGGCAACAGTGAACCAGTCTGTTTAATACTACTTCTTTTATATACCTCTGGACTGGTCCAATGCCTATGAAATGGCAGTTTCATTTTCCGATGCAATCGAAAATGAAAAAGAAAGAATAAAACATTTTAACTATATTTTCTGATTCAATAGAAAACTAAAAAACTCAGTTTAATATTTATATCTTTTTACAACAAAAATGAAAAATTTTAAATTTTTTTTTCCATTTTCTTCTTCTTTAGCTTATAATGTACTAGTATACTAAAAGAGTCACACTGTCTGTACATAGTTTTTTTTGCCTGTAAAATGAAAACTGCTTACCGCCTTTGGTCGAGCTTATGGTCCTTTTGTAGATCCAAAATGGTGCAAATTGAAATCAAGTGAGTAACTGGAACCCAATAAAAACCATGATCTAGATGAGAAGCAGTATTCCGCTCAATAAAAATTCATCCCACATACGTAGAAGGTACAGTGTTTTTTTTAACCTAAACTTTGACCTGAATTAGAATGGGAGTGTAAGTTAAGAACAATTGATTGTTGTCTATTAAACAACCTTCTGGCAATGTCATCTGTAGTTGAGCTTGGAAAAGTCTTGCAGTTTGTCCAAATACCATTGAACATCAATAAAGCAGACAAACTTGTGTAAACATCCCAAGGTCCTTTAGAAACAAAAATGGCTGACTTTTGTAAAATTCCTGAAGCAAAAGTTAATGACCATTTGTGACATGCATGCAAACAAAAGGGCATAGTATGAAATATGGACAAATTATTACGAGAAATTTTTTTCTATAAGATTTTCACAATACAAGAGTACAATTTATAATAAAAAAATGACAGCAAAAAACTGAGCACACATAGTACAGGGGTGTGACTTTAAGTAAAGGCAGACTTCGGTTAGACAGAAATCAATAAAAGATGGTTTGTTTTGAAATTGGAAACACCTCTCGTAACTCTGATAGTTAATTCTGATTGTTTATTTTCACTGTACAGTGTGTAATTGTTCCATGGTTGACAAAATCAAGAACTTCAATGGTGTAATAATATAAGGATGAATTCTGGTAAAAACTTTTATACTAGATAGTGCAACAAATGTAACAAAAACAACCCAGAATACCAGTTATAATGCTGCTTTTGTTAATCATGCTTACCAGCCATGTTTTAGTAAAAGGAATATAATCAGAAATGTCTGCTGGTCCTTTCTGACTTTTACTTTGTACATGTACATTAAAGGATTAATTACAAATAATATTTTCTCCATTGAGGGATATCCGTTTGCAGATTGTATCAATAGAGAAAATATTTTTTGTAATTGGAAGTTTCCTTTTTTGAAAAAAGATCACTAAGCAAACTGTAAGTGTTCCATGAAGTAATATATGACATCAAAGAGGGGTTGTCTCCATGACAATTTTTTTTTCATTCTCAGATATTTTCTAGAAAATAAAAAATCATTATTCTCATACAATTTATTTATTTATAAGTAATTGGATTTTTTTAACAGCATCTACAAGCTCGAAGACGTTTGAATAGAATGCACAGACTACATTCAAGGAATTTGGGTGTGGGGACAACTCCACCTAGAGCCAGACATAGAAACAGACCATTGCAAGAGAGAAATCGTGAGGACGTCGTTGATGTCGAGGGTTTGTTATACAATGTATATTCTAGTGTAGGGGAAAATATTAGATTAAAACAATTTTTTGCAAATATTAAAACTTAGTATGATTTCATTTTCTAGCCTTAAGTACATGTAGACAGTAGTAGATACTAGTAGCTCTTGTCCTTGTATCTTCAGAGGGAACAAAACTTGGGGGGAACATATAGATTTTGACCCCTGTTCCTCCTTCTCAACACAGATTTACCTTTAGATTGTAGCTATAAAGGTGACTTTACACCATGTTGAGATCTCATCAATGGCAAAATTCTGTTTGGCTATGCCGAATACTTCATGCTATTAAAGAGTGAACTTAGAAAAAAGGGGTGCTTACCAATATGTGCCAAGTGAAATCTACTAGTATGTTGCCAAGACACATTTTCCTGTTCTTTGTTGAACCCTGTACAAATACCCTACAGTCAATTAATTGTTGCCTTCTGAATTTCATTGAATTTTATTTGAAATTTTTAATTAATACAGGCACAATCCTTGAATAAAAATTACACGGATGTTTCCTGCTTACATGTGTAGTTATTTAAATGAAGACTATTTTAACACTAATCTTTCAAACATAAATGTTTAAATGGCCAGTGTTGTTTATGCTTTATGTTCCAGCTACTGCAGACTGTATAGACCTTACTGATGATGTAATTGATTTGACAAGCCCAACACAACTTTATCCTCCACAGCCACTTAATGACCGTCCAGTTTATATTGTAAGTATTAACACTTGATACTGTGGTGCCAAAAACTACGCTATTTTTATTCAATCACTGTTTAGTTAACCTAAATGTGTTTCAGACATTAGTGTGACTGAAATACTTGTAACACATATTTTAGGCTTCTTACATTAAAAATACCCTAAAGGAATTCACAGTAACAATATTATAATTATTTATCGTTGATCTGTGATATTTTTCTTTGATCGTACCACAAGCATTGATGTTATTATGTTTTCATAAATGTCAGTAATTAATATCTAAGGGTGATTGTCAGTTTGTAAGGACAATGTTACAAGACAGCGATAGACAGATTATTGTTTTTTTTATTTCCTCCATCTTATTATCCATCTGGCTGCAAGCGGCTCTGTGGATAATGTCTATGTTGGAAACAAACTTGGAACAGACCATTTACTACTATGCATACTAGTGCCACGTCCTGAATATAGCTGAAATATTGCTTGCTGGATGTAAAACAAAAATCAATCAATCAATCAATTGAACTAGTGCACATTTTTAAATCCATAAATGGATATGGTTTTTTGACACCCATCATTTCACCAATCAGTTACATTATTACATGAAGACTAATTAAATATTTCACCCATACAAACTTAGTATTCTGCATGAATTGTGTAGAAATAACCTATAAGTAATATACATGTATACTGGTCTACAGAAAATATGTTCAACAATGTGCTACTTAGAAACAATCAGAGTGGTAGTAAGTCTACTATTGTTAAAATTTTGTCAACAATTAGGTTGCAGGTTCCAGTCTAACAATATTTTTTTATCCGTTGCTGATGACTAGTACATGACTGTCTGGTAGGTGTCACCTGACCTTGACCTCAATTTCACGGTCCAGCGACTACGTTTAAGTTTTTGGGTTATGCCAGTTTCTCTGTAACTATGCATGGTAGGATGACAATATTTGGTATATAGGTTGCTGATGAATAGTACATGACTGTCTGGTAGGTGCCATCTGACCTTGACCTCAATTTCACGGTCCAGCGACTACGTAAAAGTTTTGGGTTACAGCTGTTCCCCTATAACCATGCATGGTAGGATGACAATATTTGGTATATAGGTTGCTGATGAATAGTACATGACTGTCTGGTAGGTGTCACCTAACCTTGACCTCAATTTCACGGTCCAGTGACTACGTTAAAGTTTTTGTATTAGGACAGTTCCTCTGTAACTATGCATGGTATGGTGACAATATTTGGTATACAGGCCGCTGCTGATATTTAATGCTATTTACGTAATGCTTATGACGAAATTTATTTTCGTTACTGATGCGGAATACAGCGAGACCTTTTTCTGTGTCCACACTTGTTACTAATACATGTATGATTCTACAATTCTACACTTCATAATTTCAATTGTGTCAACAGTGCCATGAATATGAAAAAGTGTTGAAATGATTTATTTATGCATTGTTGAAATGTCATCTGAACGGCGGAGAATAGAAAACGTATTTATTAAACAAAAACAGCAGTTAAATTGCGGAATATATGTATAAATCCTATGAGAGTTTTTACTCCATTACATGTAATGGGACCTCTTTGTAACTATGTCCATAATAAAAAAAAGGAGCTACATTATTGTAGCTATATATATGAGCAGGCTGTACATGTACTATTCTTTAATCCTCATTGACAAATTTTGTCCGTTTTCCTACCAAAGGTCAGGTGTTTTCTCCGGGTACATGGGCGTCCTCCCACAATAATAACTGGATGCCATCATTTTGCTAAAAAAATTACTCAAAGTTGTGTAAAACACAATTCACACAAACAAATTTAGAAACAATAGTCACTTCAACATAGGTTTTTTTGTTTGATACAATGTTCTTTTTGTTGTTCTGTACATTTGCTCAATCTTGTATTTAATAATGCATTCCCAAAGCATTCCCTGTGTACTCCAGCTTCCAGCCACATAAAAAGCTGATGCCATGATATAGCTGAAAAATTCCTAGAAGTGTGGTTAACCCCATTCAAACAAACAAGAAAACACATTTCATGTCAGTACAGTCTTGTTACAAATGGTATGTTAGAACAGATAGCGTGACTCATTGGTTTGTCATGCAGATATCTTGTGGCAGTGCCAGAACAGATATTCTGACTAATTGGTATGTCAGTGCAGATATATATCCTATTGGCAATGTGAGTACAGATATTCTGACTACTTGCATTTTGGTACAAATATCCTGGCTAGGTTAATGTATTTACAGATATTAATATGTGAGAATGTCAGTCAAATATCCTGACAAGTGAAAATGTCAGTAAAGATGTCCTGAATGTCAGTACAGGTTTCCCACTATGGGAATGTCAGTACAGATATTTCAACTAGTGGGAATCTCAGTACAGGTATCCAGGTGTGGAAATGTCAGTATTGATATTTTGATTAGTGGGGTGTATTTAAAAAAAACTTTTCCTGAATTTTTCTCTCAGGATTGTGTTTACAGTTGGTCAGATCCATAATTACAAAGAACACTGCATATTAAACTTTGCACAGAAACTTGTGACAAATGTGTATTTAAAACAGGCAAATTTAGTATTCAGTTTCAAAAATAATATTTGTGAATGTTAATTGAGGTATATGATATGATTTAACAACTAACTTTAGTTACCTGGTGAAGGTTGTTAAACATCAAAAGGTCAGTTAAGTGATTTATCTATATTAAATTTAGCCATATGATTTTATATTGTAGGTTCCTATAACAGAGAGACAGACAGGTATTGATTATTGTGTTGATATAAGACAATACAGATTTCTGGTCTGCCTCGTTGGAGACCAAAATAAATCTATAACATGGGTGTCTGAGATTTTCTCCTCTTGCCCTCCCACCAGTTGTTTGATTCTATTTCTCACTAATAAGTAAATTAAATATCAGGAGCTGTTCTGTATGAAGATGTCTTCAAATAGTTATCTACCCTGAAAGTAATTTCAAGTGATAATTTTTTGCATAAATGTGTTTGTTTTGATGTGTACTGATATAATATTGTATCATAAATTTTGGAAGCAGTGGAAGCTCATGTTCATATTGAAAATGGCAAAGTAAACAAACACAACAGAAACAAATATTTTATGATTTTTATTGCTGAACTGACAGCTTATGTCACAATATATTTTTACATAGAAAGATGTCTGAAATTCTTATCTCACCCATTGGCAAGGATATTTCAATGTATAAAAATAAGTACCACACTGTCTCTTTAGCGAGAAAAGATTATCAGGACTTTTCCCACGAAATGTACAGTAAATTGCAATGTCAACTCTATGGAAACTACAGTGATAAAAAGAAATGTTTGATCCATGCTTGATTACTGTTATTGACCAATGGCTTGTGATTACCTACATTTCTTCAGGATTATCATCTACTTACAAGAGATTTTCAGACTTGTGTTTGTTTGATTTTCAAGATTTGATAAATTGCATGCAGTTCATGTCAATATAATTCCCTTTCTATTGCATGATAAGAAAAAGAGACACCTGCTATTATGATCAACTTGAACTTGGACATGTATCTGTTTAAAATAAGGATAATTCTTCATACCTGTTTGTATCAGCTCCAGATACTTTTCATCATTTATTAGCTCACATGATAGTGAGCTTTTCCAATCCAAATTTTTCCCTAGTCTGGCATAGTCGTTTTTGTTGTCGTTAACTTTTCACATTTTTATCTTCTTCTCCAGAACCATTGGTCTGATTTCCATCAAACATGACATAAAGAATTCTTGGGGAAAGTTGTTTTATGTTTGTTAAAAGGGCCATACCTTTTTTCGAAAGGGAAATAATTTTTAAATTGTTACAATATTTAAGGGGAGATAATTAGAATTAAAAAAATGTATACCTTCTTTTTAGGTATTATTGTTCTAATTTCTTTCTATAAAACTTGGCACAAAGTATCTCTTGGTGTAAGGAATTCATATTATTTAAACTGAAGGTCCATATGCATTCTTCCTGTAAAAGGGAGATAATAAATTGTTAAAAATCCTCTTCTCATGTATCTTTTTGCTAATATCACCCAAACTTGGCACTATTATCCTTGAGTTTAAGAAATCTTGTGTACAACTGAATGGCCAAGCCCTTATCAAAAACGAAAATAATTAAGAATTTGATAAAATATGTCAAAATTTAAAATCCTCACATGCACTTTTAGTGCTAACTTCAATTTTTTTGCCATTCATACATCTGTTTAATTCATTAACTGTCCCTTCTCCTAAGAGGAGATAGATATTAAGATATTAACTTAATGAAGTAAACTGTGTGTACTTGATGTGCCTCTGTGGCTTATGGTGTTTACCATATGGCTATTCATAAGAGTATGTGGTGTATAATTTTGGTTCCCTCTTTGACCCTGATCTTTTATATAGTTAAAATTTTATATTGTAAGTATATTTTCATGTTTATTCCAGAACTTTTCTTATCTAAAGATAGACCTATGACTTTTTTGTCATGTGTGTACTTTCTCTAACACTGATGTGTGGCATACCATTATTGTTAACCTATGACCTTTCACCTTAAGGTGAAGTTAATGATATTTTGGTACATAATGTTTGTCAATGAATTTTTATAAATTTGAAGAAAAGTTTAACATTGCTCTGTATTTTCGTATTTTGTTTTAAATAAAATTAATTTCACCCTAAAAATTTATATCTGATCAGAAGCCTTTATTGTATGTGTTTTACCATGTAAAAGTTATTTGTTAATGAGAAAATTTTACCTATGTTTGTTTGTAGTGACTCCCCCCAGAAGGAGGAGGGAAAGAAGACATCATGTAATAGATATTGTCAGAAGAATAGACCATCTGGATTTAGATGAAGAATTGTAAGATATCATTTTTATACTTTTTTATTCAAAAGTGTGGTAGATAAATTGTTATAAATTAGCAATAAGTTGTGTTTAGAATTGCCCTAAAAAATTCAGTAACATTTACTGTGATTGACCAACCGCAAATGATGCTTTACAAATATATATATTTACATTACCTATGTCTTTCATTGATATCCAAGATTTCTATTCGTTCAAAATTATAGATGATGTAAAATTATTCTTTATATTTCTTGATGAAACCAGTAGCCAAAGCATGTGGTGCTTTGACAATGTCCACAGTTATCAAACAATGCGGAGTAATTTAGATCAAAAAAAATTCCTTGTGCATGATTTCAATCAAGACCCAGGCATTTATTTAAATGAAAAAAATTATTAATATAAGAGTTGAATGCATTATTTTGAAGTTTAATTGATGTATGAAAGCCTAGACTAAAGATTTTTAGACTTGGGGCTTCATTAGGGCCCGCCACTTTGTGGCGGACGTCCTACAGTGATCAGTCTGTCCGTCCGTTCATCCGTCCGTCCTAACTAATCGTGTCAGGGCTGTAACTTTTTTATCTTTTGAGGTAGGCTTTTGATATTTGGAATGTAGGTAGATAATATCAAGGCGATGTGTCGCATACCGTGGTTGATAACCTTTGACCTTGAACTCTGACCTTAAGGTCACATATTTGCTTTCTGAATGACAAATTCATGTCCGGGCTGTAACTTTTTTATCTTTTGAGATAGGCTTTTGATATTTGGAATGTAGGTAGATAATATCAAGGTGATGTGTCGCATACCGTGGTTGATAACCTTTAGCCTTGAACTTTGACCTTAAGGTCACATTGTTGCTTTCTATATTACAAGTTCATGTCCAGGCTGTAACTGTTTTATCTTTTGAGATAGGCTTTTGATATTTAGAATGTGGATAGATAATATCAAGGCGATGTGTCGTCTACCGTGGTTGTTGACCTTGAGCTTTGACCTTAAGGTCACATTATTGCTTTCTGAATAACAAATTCATGTCGAGTTGTAACTTTTTTATTTTTTTAGGTAGGCTTTTGATATTTGGAATGTGGGTAGATAATATCAAGGCGATGTGTCACATACCATGGTTGATGACCGTTGACCTTGACCTCAAGGTCGGCGGGGCCCACAGAGATGGGTACCATCTCACTGATTGTTGAAAATGTAATTGGGTAAACAATATCATATGTAAATTAAACTTCAAAGAATGCATTCTTAAATGAATACATACATGTATATGTTATTGTATTATTCAGGCCCACACCAGACAGAGGAAATTCTCCAGAACTAATATCTCCTAATAGTCCAGAAATAATCATTAATGTACCTGCTATAGGATCTAGTGAAAATAATAATAGAAATATAGAAAATTCTCCACAAACTTATAATATTGGTGCAGTTAACTCTCCTGGTATTCGAAGAATTTCTTGCCCAGTATGTATGGATGATTATAAAGAGGTAAGGTCAAAGTTCAAATCATTAATTTCCTATAATGATTTACAATTGTGTTTTTTAATTTTTGTTACAGATTAAGTTCAAGCCATTATAGAATCCACTTAATGAAATTCAATTTTTGCTCTTTTTAAAATTAGTACAGGTATTATAGCATAAAAAATTGTACCCTGTCATACAAATTGATTGTGTAGGACGATTTTTTTTATTTCACGGACTGTTAAAATCTTTCCCTTCATAGCAAACATTCTTTATCCATATTAAACACAATCAAAAAAATTTTTTTTTAACATTATTTGATGAAACCATCCAACTACAAGTAATAGTATGGATAGTGTTAGTATGTTGTAATGCTGACATATACAAAATGTGGAAATTAACACTGGATCCTAGTTTACACATGTATCAGGAAACTTTTACTAACAAAATAACTATGACAAAACTTTTTTTCAGTTGCAACAGAGACAGGTACAGTTGATGTCTACAATATGTGGGCATGTATTCTGCAAAGAGTGTATCGAGGCTGCCGTTAGAGCAAACCATCAATGTCCTACCTGTCGTAAAAGACTGTCAGAAAGACAGATTCATCCTATATTTCTGTGATCTTTTAGTTTATTTAATGTACATGCTCAACTGTTAAAGTACATGTATTGTCATCATTTTGCAATCATCGTCAGATAATGACAATTGTAACATAAATGATCAGTGCACATATCTGTCGGGTCAAACCAAAAACATTGAGCTTGTAACTCTGTGCAGTAGGAAAAAGAAGAGACAATTGTTTGATTGGATTTGTGTCGTGATTTGTTAGTAATAGCTATAAAAATATACAGTTCAGTGCTAAGTAAATGAATTATCATCTCCTAAGTAACAAAAGCTGTTACAAAATATTAGGAATTATCCTTGTTCAATCCTTAATCTGGTTGTGCAGATAAGCACAAAAATAGCATCTACTTTCAAGCACACTTAAACATCTGAATTTTAAGGGGTAATACAATACATGTAAGTCATTATAAAACCTGCATTGACCTTCTCTGAAGGTAAACAGAAGCTAAATGGTCCTGGTACACGATTAAGTTAATATTTATGGTGGCCAGTGCAAACAGATATAATGCATTCAAGTACCTTATAAAAATGTCTCTCCTACGAAATCACGGACACTTAATCCATAACCAGTCCGAATAAAACATGTGTTAGTTTTTGCAATTTTCATTTGTAAATAAGTCAGATACCATGTTAGCAATAGAGGCACTTAAATATGTAAATAGATTTATATCAGTATAAGAAATGTATTGACTGATCTGTAGTGCTATTCTGTTGAATGGATGGATGGATGTGCAATTTATGTGAGAATGTTGATGGGTAGTATGAAATCAAAACATATGCTAGCTGTTGTGTGAAACAAAAAAAGCTTTGTTGGAGACCATCACGTTAAGCTGCTTTTTTTCTTTTTTTTGTATTCATAGTCATACATTTGCAACAACTAGAAATTACTGAGAGGTATTGCATTTTGTCTTTATGTTACTAGATATATCAATACTTTTTTTAATGGATGCCAAGTTCTATGAATCACAAAATGTATGCAGTTTTTAGCAAAAAATTATATAAAATAATATCTTAATACATCTGAGAGGTTGATGTGTGTTAGTTAAAATAATGGTCAGTCTTTATAAGTGTTGTGTGTGTAATACAAAGTTTATATTAATATATGTACTGTACATACTGTTCTATGTTGTGTACATTTTCATGTAAAGCAGATGTTATCATTACACTTACTTCCTGTATATATTATCATTGTCCATACAGGGCTAGAAATGTCATATGTATGTGTGGGTCATCTTTGTCATGTTTACTTTAAGTTTCCAGACTGAAAGGAGAATTCAAGATTTTTCCAGCGATGAAGATACTGACTCAGTTCTAAATACCCAAGGAGGGCCATCTGTTAACAGTTGTTTTCTGGGCTCTTACTGAAATTAACCATTTATATTAACATATTTTTTATTTCAATTTAGGCATTCAGCTAAGTATTTTAGTCCCAGGGTTCATTTGGCACTAGAATTATTAAATGTTCCAAAAGAAAGCTAAATGTTCAATAAACTTATATAAAGAATATTATATAACAAATCCAGTTTAATGGATTTTACTATTTTCTATTTCCTTTTTAAAGTCTGCACTCAAAACAAGACTAAAAATATGTGTTTAATATAAATAATATATAAATAGTTTTTTATGACAATTTTAAGAGCCCAAAACCCAATTGTTTTTCATTCAATTTTTAACTTGTTTTTTTTAAACAAAGATTTATTAGCATTGGGTCTTATAATTATTAGATGGTTATACTATTTAATTTTGAAAGTGCTTATTTGTCTGACAGTTAATCATTCTTTCATTCTCACTTGTTTTGTTGTCATTTATCAAAATTGAAATATGCAGTTTTAATAAAATTGATCAAACTGTGAAAATTAACTTATTAATAAACTATGTATAATGTCAGAAAATTCCCTGTTTGTATGTACAGTTCTTCATGATTAATACATACATCTGTTCTTGATATTTTGTTGCACAATAAAATTTGTTTACAATTTATATCCAGCTTGACTTATTGCTCATTTTGATATTTGCAATGTGCTAATATAAATGTAGGCACAGCTTAAATACGAGCATTGCACATGTTACTTCCAAGCTCCCTTACAGTGCCTCTGCATTCCATTGGTCACACGATGTTGTTCCCTGATATGGAGGTGAGGTCACATCAATCAAATATCAATATATTTTTAAACTGTGTTTTAGAGATTGCAAACAAATTTGTCTGACATTTTTGTTGTTATTTAAAAAGTAAACACTTAAATTTTACTAATGTCAAATTTATTTTTAATTTTTGTACCCCCTGCAAACTTGTTTGGGGGGGTATATAGGAATCACCCTGTCTGTGCGTCTGTCTGTCTGTCCATCTGTCCACATCCCTTGTAAGTGCTTCTCCTCCTTAACCGCTTGACGAATTTTGATGAAACTTTACATGAAGGAAGTACATCATATTTAGATGTGCATGAAGAATGTTGTTGCTGTCTGATATTATTCAGGGGAGATAATAGGACTTAGACTTTTTAAATATAGTATTCATTGCAAGACCTCATAAGCGCAACTCCTCCTAAACTCTTTGACAGATTTTGATGAAACTTGACATGAAGGAAGTACATCATATGTAGATGTGCATGAAGAATTTTTGGCGCTGTCGGATATTATTCAGGGGCGATAATTGGACTTGAAGCGAAGTGGGGGTATCCCTTTGTGAGCGTGTGAAATGGGTTTGTTCATATGGATTACATGACTTGTTTACAGACACACATGTTACCGCATAGCTCGCATCTGCGATGCTTGATATCAATGATGCAAAATGACAAATCTAGTATGTTGGCTTCTATGTTAATGTCCACCAATCTGTCCAGTGGTGGTTTCAGTCTGTAAACTTTTGCACAACATCATCTTTATGCTTTTAAGTTTACTGAAGACAAAGTGGAGTTCAGTTTGATTTTTCAATGTCTAACATTTGTCTGGTGCCACCTGTACATCCATGTAAGCACTCTCATGCCTACATTTATTTTCAGATTTTTATGTGTTTATATCAACAGTCTATTGAACAATATGTAAAATTAAATCTGTGATTATTTTTGTAGAAGTTATGCCCCTTAGAACTAAATTATATTGAAAATTCTTTAGTTAGTGCTCTCTCACCTACATGTGTTATCAGATTTTTTAAATATTAAATTAAAAGTTTATTTGAACTGTTAGTTGCTGTCCATTGTTATCTAATTTTTTTTATTCTTCTTGGAAGCAGTAGGGTAAAACTTTGAAGTAATGTGTTTTACAAGTTTCTTAACAGTTCTTTTGTTTGCTCTTGATTGATTGCAAAACATGGCCACCATTGCCAAACGTTTTTTTTTCTGATTGGCTGAATTTTTCAATTGTTTCTGAAACTAAAAGGTCCAAATGTTTTTTACTTCTGTACAAATGATGTATTTGTCATTTAGACTTGATCCTGATCAGGTAAAAAATATACACTTTATAGTCAATCCTTATTTTAGAATGGCCAAAATATTGTTTTCTAAATTTGCGAGTCTAAATGTTTCGTAACTTGATTTAGATAATGTATGTGGGGTCATTATCCATGATTTTTTAAGTTTGTCCTGATCAAAAGAAATCATGCCAACATGGGCAGTCCTTGTTCTCGGTTGGCTGCATTTTAAAAAAACATCTTGTCTGAAATTACAGTTCCAAATGTTTTTAACTTGCTTCAGATAATCTGGAACTAGTATAAGTAGGTTAGCACTTCAACCTGTTTTTGGCACAAATAGTTTATAATAAACTAGATATTGGGACAAAGGCCAAAGCTTTGTAAACCAGCACAATATTCAAACGATTGTTGCCATTTGAGAAAAATAACTGAATTGTTATTTATACTTTACTATTAGCAAGAGAAAAAGTTCATGAAAACAAAATAATAAACAACAAAAGACAGTTATTAAATAAATGCAGTATTAGAATATGTCCTATATTATTTGTACTTTGTCCTAATAATGCTGAACTAATGCAAAAATGTTACTAAGGTGGCCTTAGGTAAACAACAGCTCTTTATCTTTGCGTCTCTTATCCAATAGTTGATCAATAATTTGTTTCCAGTCATCCAATGTCCATGATGGTAATGCACTATTTACCTTAACGTCATTTATCATAAAAGTTGGTGTTTCTGCCACACCTCGGGTACATCCATGTTTAAATTCCGTTCTGCATATCTTATCTACTGACGAATCCATAATCATCTGTTCAAAACTATCTTTCGTTATGTTAAATTTATTAACGTGCACGGCCATTGCTGAAATTACCTCCTGTTGTCGTAGGGTATTATCGGAAAATTCTTTAAGGTTGGCGTAAATGAAGCTAATAAAATTGAATGTCTCTGTTTGTTTTGACAATCCATCAACAACGTGCGTTGCTTGTGCCACTATGTACGAGTTCCTATGATACGGTAACGCAAACAACTGTATCCGAAGTCTAAGCGTGCAGGGTCCATAAAATTCTGCAACTTCGATCAAATTTGGAAAAGTTTTTTTACTGTCCCGACATAATGAACCCAGAAAAACATCGAATTGAATGGGTGCATCATTAAGCCCACACCCATATACAAATCCTAATTGTCGGTGTGGTATTGGGATTTGTCCATAACACTGACCAAGTATAAAGTTTCCAATAAAGGTCACTATATATAACCTGTAAGCCATATGTGTTTATATTTATCTAATTGTTCTATTCGGTTTCACGGATACTAGAACGTGTCGTGTCATTCAAATGTCAAGTTTAAAAATTCATGCAGGTAAATACCCCCAACAAGGTTATAACTGGTACGGAATTACACACACAACTATGGTGTAAAGAAAGAAAAAATAACTTCTTCTGAACTAGTTAATTGAGAAGGCATATAGTGTTTCACAATTATAGTTAAATTTATCGTTCTCATTTTTCTTTCAATTACACAAATGCAAATGCTCATTGGATAAAAAACTATCCCGGTTTTTTAATTTAAGAAATACTCAAATCTCTATGTATTATTTTTAAGGATAATTTTATCCTAACAAAAAAGATTTCGCGGCGCTAGTAAATTCGGAAAAAATATTCTCTAACCTTATAGAAACAGGACATGTGAAAAACATTTAATTTATTCTTATTTTCACTATCATCTTATATAGAAAAATAATAATTGTATTGATGAAATGAAATTTGGCACACTGATTGTTAAAACTAAGTTTAAGTCAAATTTATAGTATTTGATGTAAATTCAACATATTTGTTGTGCCCACCATTAGCCTGTTTACACAGTACTGACCCTTCTCAGTATAGACACGATCGATCGAGGAATACGATTTTGTGGAATTCTCTCCTATTCATAGGCAAGAGCCTGTTGCAGTTCTTGCAGAATTTGTACGCTGGTTGAAGATTGCACACGTGTCGACCAAAACATCAAACAATTGTGCACGTTGTTACAAAATCAGAAACTTTGTACTGGTCGAGCATTGTCGTGCTGTAAAACATCCTACAAGAGGTTCATTGGGGCAGCATGTGTAATATCACAGTGATGTATTATGTATTATGAGTAAAATGCATATTATATTACGGAAGTAATAGTGACACAGTGTACCCATTTTCACCAACCACCGTTACTAGGATGCGGGCTAGGTTAGAATAGTCTTATGAAAATGAAATAATCCTGCAGATTGAATCCTTCAAGGAGTATAAATACCGGGGCGGATTGTTCGATCGTTGTCCGCCCGACCAAGGGTGTTAGGTTGTGTAGGACGATAAAAACATTTTTTTCTGTTGGCTGAAGTTTTCAATCGTTAAAAATGTCATTCAAACATTATAAGTCTTCGAAAATTCTGTTGTGGCTAAAATTCTATCTATCATGCATGACAAATTTTGGGGGTTTTTTTTGTCTCCGTGGATTAGGCCCCTAATAATAGCATCTTTATGGGCGGTCACCTTTACAGAGATACGAATTTGGTATTAACAGTTTACAAAGCAATTTTACTTACACACCCTGTACGCTTTCCAAAGAAGAAAATTCTTTAAAATAACAAATTCTTTTTGGTTTCATTCAGTATCCCCATCTTAGTCGATGAGTACGATCTACTATATTTGTGCTGAATACCAAAACTACACAAAAACAATCCGCACAAACAATGTTACATACCTGTATCCGTCATGCGTTTTTAAAAACGCTAAAATCTAGACTTAAAACTGTCATCAAAAGTTGTCGTTTATATGAAAAAAAGAGACGATACACGCACTTTCAGTGGATTTCACAAAAAGTCGCAAGTGTAAAATCTATCCTAAGTGTTGGAAGATCAAAGAGAAATGCACTGCGAGGTCAGTACTTACGATGTACTTTACACCTACTCACTGGTGATTAATCATGATATAATTAACTTCCCATCATTGATACCAAATCAAACAATAAGTTGACTTTAGACGATATATATCAAATGTTTTAATTGATAACATATGTTTGAGGTTCTGAATTTCGATCCTAGTTTCAATTTGTAAAAATTGTGCTCCTTGGTTCCCTGACTGCTTTTGTACTCGATTAAGGCTTGGTTCCTGTAAAAATCATTGCAGAAAAACGAAGAGATATTGATGTAGTGTCATCGAAAAACTGTAAGTTCGGTCACTCTTTACATTTAAGTCTTTTTTATCTAAGATAGCTTGAGATTAAGGACACTACGACACAATCAAGTTGACCTAATACTCAAGTGTAAAAATATATATTTAACTCTACTTCCAAGTTGTCAAGTTTTCATCTATTGACAGAAGTATTCTATTCTTTCAGGCGTATAGTTTTTAGAGTTTAACTTACGCTTAATGCTAGATTTTGGTATTAGTATTACAATTGTCTAGAATCCTGCTGCTGTTGACTAATAGCTCGTTTGTAATGTTTATTAAATCGTTTGTACGGTTTATTAAATCGTTTGTACGGTTGTTTCAATCGTTTGTACGGTTTATTAAATCGTTTGTACGGTTTATTTATTCGTTTGTACGGTTTATTAATTCGTTTGAACGGTTTATTAAATAGTTTGTACGATTTATTAATCCGTTTGTACGGTTTATAAAATCGTTTGAACGGTTTATTAAATCGTTTGTACCGTTTATTAAATCGTTTGTACTATTTATTAATCCGTTTGTACGGTTTATTAAAACGTTTGTACGGTTTATTAAATCGTTTGTACGGTTTATTAAATCGTTTGTACGGTCTATCAATTCGTTTGAACGGTTTATTAAATAGTTTGTACGATTTATTAATCCGTTTGTACGGTTAATTTAATCGTTCGTACGGTTTATTAATCCGTTTGTACGATTTATTAATCCGTTTTTACCGTTTATTAAACCGTTTGTACGATTTATTAATCCGTTTGTACGGTTTATTAAATCGTTTGTACGGTTAATTAAATCGTTTGTACGGTTTATTAAATCGTTTGTACGGTTTATTAAATCGTTTGTACGGTTTATTAATTCGTGTGTACGGTTTATTAATCAATTTGTACGGTTTATTAAATCGTTTGTACGGTTGTTTCAATCGTTTGTACGGTTTATTTAATCGTTTGTACGGTTTTATTAAATCGTTTGTACGGTTTATTTATTCGTTTGTACGGTTTATTAATTCGTTTGAACGGTTTATTAAATAGTTTGTACGATTTATTAATCCGTTTGTACGGTTTATAAAATCGTTTGAACGGTTTATTAAATCGTTTGTACCGTTTATTAAATCGTTTGTACTATTTATTAATCCGTTTGTACGGTTTATTAAATCGTTTGTACGGTTTATTAAATCGTTTGTACGGTTTATTTAATCGTTTGTACGGTCTATTAATTCGTTTGAACGGTTTATTAAATAGTTTGTACGATTTATTAATCCGTTTGTACGGTTAATTTAATCGTTCGTACGGTTTATTAATCCGTTTGTACGATTTATTAATCCGTTTTTACCGTTTATTAAACCGTTTGTACGATTTATTAATCCGTTTGTACGGTTTATTAAATCGTTTGTACGGTTTATTAAATCGTTTGTACGGTTTATTAATTCGATTATTAAATCGTTTGTACCGTTTATTAAATCGTTTGTACTATTTATTAATCCGTTTGTACGGTTTATTAAATCGTTTGTACGGTTTATTAAATCGTTTGTACGGTTTATTTAATCGTTTGTACGGTCTATTAATTCGTTTGAACGGTTTATTAAATAGTTTGTACGATTTATTAATCCGTTTGTACGGTTAATTTAATCGTTCGTACGGTTTATTAATCCGTTTGTACGATTTATTAATCCGTTTTTACCGTTTATTAAACCGTTTGTACGATTTATTAATCCGTTTGTACGGTTTATTAAATCGTTTGTACGGTTTATTAAATCGTTTGTACGGTTTATTAAATCGTTTGTACGGTTTATTAATTCGATTATTAAATCGTTTGTACCGTTTATTAAATCGTTAATACTATTTATTAATCCGTTTGTACGGTTTATTAAATCGTTTGTACGGTTTATTAAATCGTTTGTACGGTTTATTTAATCGTTTGTACGGTCTATTAATTCGTTTGAACGGTTTATTAAATAGTTTGTACGATTTATTAATCCGTTTGTACGGTTAATTTAATCGTTCGTACGGTTTATTAATCCGTTTGTACGATTTATTAATCCGTTTTTACCGTTTATTAAACCGTTTGTACGATTTATTAATCCGTTTGTACGGTTTATTAAATCGTTTGTACGGTTTATTAAATCGTTTGTACGGTTTATTAAATCGTTTGTACGGTTTATTAATTCGTGTGTACGGTTTATTAATCCATTTGTACGGTTTATTAAATCGTTTGTACGGTTTATTAATTCGTTTGAACGGTATATTAAATAGTTTGTACGATTTATTAATCCGTTTGTACGGTTTATTAAATCGTTTGTACGGTTTATTAATCCGTTTTTACGGTTGATTCAATCGTTTGTACGTTTATAAAATCGTTTGAACGGTTTATTAAATCGTTTGTAACGTTTATTAAATCGTTTGTACGATTTATCAATCCGTTTGTACGGTTCATTAAATCGTTTGCACGGTTGTTTAAATCGTTTGTACGGTTTATTGAATCGTTTGTACTGTTTATTTATTCGTTTGAACGGTTTATTAAATAGTTTGTACGATTTATTAAATCGTTTGTACGGTTTATAAAATCTATTGAACGGTTTATTAAATCGTTTGTACCGCTTATTAAATCGTTTGTACGATTTATTAATCAGTTTGTACGGTATACTTTGAAAAGCATCCTATTTGCATTTCCCAACAATTATTCCAGCAGACTGGTGTTTTTAAACAATTGGTAGTCGTAATTTTACTTCAGAACTGAATTACATGACAAAACCATATGACGTGTAATTTTTGCGAATTTCGTATGGGATGGAATTGTATTTGCTTTGCTGACCATCGTATCTGTAAACAATCCTCACATCACGGTGATGTATTTACACCATATTTTCTTCGTTTGAATTCCTGACACACGCACTCTCTCTCCCTATCGTGAAATTATTGTCATACAAATGATCCTACACAAAGGTACGCCAAGTGACTAGTATGAGACACAGTAGTTCGGTAACACATTTTGTTTACTATACACACAGCGCATGGAATTTAGAGTAAAATTCACTGATTGTTTCGTTGCATTAATTTATTTGGACCATACAGTTTATCTCACACCCCCCTATTTTTGGGATAGCATACACATTACCGATTTAATTCACATGTAATAAGCATTGAATTGACATTTTGTGTTCATGTTAATATATTATTTTATTTAGAAGTTCCCATTTTAAAAGATTGTCAAATAAATAAAATAGCAAACTGTAATGAATACATGTGAATGAATATTACTTGATACATGAAAGTACCTATTTGCTTATGAAATTTATTTTAAAAAATAGGTGCTGTTTTCAAATTTTAAAATGTTAACTAACTTGTTTTCGAGTTAATATATACGATACATCAGAAGAAAAAACCTACAACTCCGAATATACATAGAAAGGTTTGTTTGATTTTTATTTACTATGTAGGTCTACTTCTGAAATAGCATTTCATTGGGCATATGTAAAAATGTATATTGTTAGCTATATGATTTTTAAAGCCCACAAGTTTAGCTTTTCTAAAAAGCTAACCGTCTCTTAGCTGCATTACAAATTTTATGGATTTATTAAAGTATCTGGTTTTTGTGATTTATATGTAAGATAGGTAAACAATGTACATGTGCCTTGTAAGGATATTGTTTACGCTCAACTATTATCCAATGGTGCTTGAGAGATTTAAATGCCTGTCGTCACTTTACACGTGCTGTTTAAAAAATAATTAAACAAAAGTTGATTCCCTAAACAACAAATGTTCAACATTAGCTGTAAAAATATGTTTTGTTAAATTTGCATCAATATCAGAACGAAAATAAAGATACAAAACATATAATTTTTTCCTAACCCAAACAGCTTTAAAAAAATTTTGGTACAAAGTTTACGTTTTAATTGTTCACCGTCTCCCATGGGAGACGGTAATAATGCCTATCTTCTTTCTTTGCGTCCGTCGTCATTCACGTGCAGACAGGAGATGGAGCTCTAATTGCAAAGTCTCTTTTTGAGTAGCTTTATTAGCATTAAGAACAGATATCATGTCTACTACGTATTTAATAACATTGTTTTAAAAATCCATGAATGCAGCATTGGCATGAATAAGCCGTCGTATTTCTCGGACATGAAGATCAATTCCTCAATAGGTTTCTACTTGAAGGCAGGTACTACCTATTCGTTCGGATCACCTACGTGCAACACTGTTGTTGGTTTGTTACGGTCAGCTTACTCGATTTTGGGTTGCATGTTTGGTTTGTTTTCTTCCTTTTGTTTGTCTTTATCAAGATTATTTCCGCTGTTCTATGGTTTTAGTTCCTTTTGACTTATTAGTTTTCCGATCTTTTCCCTACAAATCACAAATCATCCGAGTGTACCCATGCCTTTTGTTCCGGTTACTTTTGTTTAGGTTTCGTTGATTTCATTTACTTCAAGTCGTGTCTCATTGCCTTTAATTTTAGATTCTTGTATGCCGATCGGTTTTCTTAACTTTTTTTATGTATTTTGTATTAGGCCATCACGCTAGCTGGACTGTATTTTATAGTGATAGCACACTGTAGCAGTTATCCTTTACTGGTCATTTCAAAAGTAGACATTTTTAGACCGGAAGCCATGTGCCAATTTGTATCCGACCGGTTATATTGATGAGATGTAAAAAGAATATCGTTTAAATCAAACTGGCTAAATAATATTAATGATCCGATAGTTATCCGTTGTAATTTACGCAACAAATAAGTCCAGAAATGTTTTCACAGAATTATTGATATATGCTAAAAGATAATGTTTAAAGTACATTTATTTATACTCCAATATACAAGGATTAATCGACAATAACGAAGTATCGGTTATTGGTGAACGTTATTGATCCATTTAAATCAATAATAAATCGATTATTGAAAGTCAGTGAAACTCCTTGTTAAATGGATTACTGACTACTGTAACCTCACGTTTTGTTTTGTTTCAACCTATTGCCCGAGCCAATATTATACTTTATAACGGCAAATACTCTATATTCGAATAAAGGCAAGATCTTTGATTACCAAGTAAGGAAAACATGCACACTATCAAGTCAATTGGTTCATACCCCATTCAATTACTATTGTTATTTATACTTGAACTTTTGAAAGATAATAAACAGTTCTTGAAAACAAAGATATTAGTTGGTTTTGTCATATATTGCATGCGCTCTGTCCCCAATAATGCTGAACCAGTATAGAAAACGTTACTTAGTTGGACTTAGGTAAACAACAGCTCTTTATCCTTGCTTCTATTATCCAATAGTTGATCAATAATTTCTTTCCAGTCACTCACTGTCCATGATGGTAATGCACTATTTACCTTAACGTCATTTATCATAAAAGTTGGTGTTTCTGCCACACCTCGGGTACATCCATGTTTGAATTCCGTTCTGCATATCTGATCTACTGACAAATTCATAATCATCTGTTCAAAACTATCTTTCGTTATGTTAAATTTATAAACAATCCCGCCCATAAGTGAAATTACCTCCTGCTGTCGTAGGGTTTCATCCGAAAATGTGTAAAGATTGTCGTAAATAAAGCGTATAAAATTGAATGTCTCTTTTTGTTTTGACAATCCATCAACAACGTGTATTCCTTTTGCCACTATGTAAGAGTTCCTATGAAAAGGTAATGGAAATAACTGTATCCGAAGTATCAGTGTACTGGGTCCATAAAATTCGGCAACTTCGATCAAAGTTGGAAGTGCTGTTTTACTGTCCTGGCATAACGGCCCCATGTAAACATCGAATTGAATGGGTGCATCACTGCTACCGCTTCCATATACAAATCCTAAAGGTCGGTGTGGTATTGGGATTTGTGCATAAATGTGACCGAATGTAAAGTTTCCCACAAAGAACACAATACACAGCTTGTAAGACATGTGTGTATTAAATTTTTGTTAATTGTTGTATTTAGTGATGTGTGCCGAGTCATTCAAATATTTTGTTAAAGTTTAAATTATCGACCATACAGGTAAATATCGCCAATAAGATACTATATAAACTTTCATACAAGTATTAATTCAACAAAAACTGTCGTATAAATAAATTAAAAAGCTTTCTACGATACAAGTAAACTGAGTAGGCGTTTTCTGTCTCCTATTAACAGTTTACTTTTTTCCAAGGTTAATGGAAACATATTGGGTAGAAAGCAAATTTTCATGTTGAGTTTTTATTTACTTTTTCAGAAAAATGTTTAATACATTGGCGTCGGTGAATTCAAAACAAATATACTAGTAATCTCGTAAATAGAAAAGCAACATGTGAAGAAATACAGTTTAAATACAGAATAAGCATCACATTACACTGGGATTTGATACATTGTATGTTCAGACTCTAAAGTGCATTAAAATGTCAAAATTTATCGGAATAATATAGACGGGTTCTTACTATGTTACAGGCTTATGGTGGGCACTATATATGTTGACTATAAAAAGTTATCTAATTGCTTTCAAACGATCACGCGGAATTCATTGACATGCAAGAGCCGAAGCCTGCTGCAGTTTTAGTGGAGTTTGCGACACTGGTTGACGACTGCGCAAGTGTCGACCTACCAGATGTTCTACTTAGTTCATATTTTATGATTTGGACGGCTTGGGACTAAGGTTCATTTCGGGCAGCATACATGATGTCGAAACTTAATATAATTAATCAATTTGTTGAAAGAACGTTTTAGGTTTCTGTAAAAAAAATGGAGGACAAGTTGATAACACAAAATAGGCACCGTATTCTGAAAATTTAAAGAAAAAAGTTCCTACGTCTGAAAAATTTGAATCCTCGAACAATTCCTAAAAGCAGGTTCACAACCTCAATACATGTGCAATCTTTCTGTGAAGTTTCAGAGATCTGGGTTGAAATTGTAGGATTAAACAAAATAGGTACCGTCCTCTGAAAATGTTCAGAAAAATTAATGTTAATATTACAATATTGTTAGGAAAAAATATCATCGAACAATTCCATAATATCAAGTGCACAACTTCAATACACGTGCACTCTTACTGTGAAGTTTCAGAGATCCGGGTTGAAAACTGCAGTAGAAGTTGCTTACACAACCACAGGCTCTTACCTGATTGTATAGACAATGAAGATGGAATTGGCTGATGTTAAACTATAAGTCCCGTAATTTTCAATAAACTTTAAAGAGGATCATCAAAACAATATTGCTAGTAAGTTATGTTCCCATTGGTTAACCGGTTTCAGAGAAGAAGATTAAAAAAATTCCCATGGGGTCCTAAGTCCTGCGGTGGCGGCCACTTTGAATTTCTGATTGACAATTAAAAAGATAAACTTTAAAGAAGACCATCCAAACAATATTACTAGTTAGTTTTGTTTCCATTGGTTAACAGGTTTCAGAAACGAAGACTAAAACTTGTTCCCATAGGGTCTAATATTAATCTATGTCCTGCTTTGGCGGTCATTTAGACTTTACCGTTGTTGTAAAAAAACATAAACTGTATGGAGGACCATCAAAACAATATTGCTAGTAAGTTTTGTTTCCATTGGTTAACCAGTTTCAGAGAAGAAGCCCTTTTAATTTTTTTCCTGTAGGGTCCTATATATGTTATACTAAGTCCTGCGGTGTTGGTCATTTTGATTTTCAGATTGGCATAAAAACGTAAACTTTATAGAGGAACATTCAAACAATATTGGTAGTAAGTTTTGTTTCCATTGCTTAATCGGGTTCAGAGAAGAAATCTTTTAAAACTTGTTACATAGGGTTCTATGTAAAACTAAGTCCTGCGGTGGCAGCCATTTTGAATTTCCAATTGTCATAGAAACATAAGATTTATAAAGGAATTTCAAACAAAATTGCCAGTAATTTTTGTTTCCATTAGTTAACGGGTTTCAGAGAAGAAGCCTGTTCAAACTTTTTCCCATAGGGTCCTATGTTAAACTAAGTACTGTGGTGGCGGTGAATTTCCGATTGGTATAAAAAAACTTCATAGAGGACCATGCAAACAATGTTGCTAGTGAGTTTTGTTTCGATTGGATAACCGGTTTCAGAGAAGAAGCCTTTTAAAACCTTTTCTCTTAGGGTCCTATGTTAAACTAAGTCCTGCGGTGGCGGCCATATTAGTTTTCCAATCCAAATAAAACACAAACATTTGTGTAGGTATATCCAATGAACATTATAGATAAGCTTGGTTTCAATTGGCCGTGGATTCGGAGAGGAAAACGGACGCAAAATGATGCCAATAGCTGACCTCTTTGGGTCAGGTGAGCTAAAAAGGTACTGTCTTAGGCAGATGTTCTGAAAAATGATTCCCCATTTTCCCCGCCTTTCTTCATCATAATATAACGCGGGTTTGCACTACGTGCAACATGGTAAAAGATAGTAAAAACCTGTTGAAACCACGTTAAAAGCAATTTAGGAATACCATGAAAAGACGTCATAAATTATAACATTTGGAAAAATTGTTAAAACAGAAGCAGTTTTTCACCCTTTATGTCTTGATGCACAAAACTGGAGAGGGAATGTCCGTTAACAAACAACGGAAATCTCATAATATAAGGAGTCTATAATGAAAACAAATCCCTCAAAATCTAATAAAGAATATAATATTGGCTTAATTGGCGGTACAAAAACTTGTCCTTTTGAAACCTTTTACATGTATTTCAAAAACTATTTTTCAAAAATCTTATAAAAATCGGATACAATTTATTTAAATGGGAAAAAAACAAAAAAGTCTTTTTTATTAACTTTTTGACTTCAAAAAGTGTACACAACTTAAACGAGGGCTAAAACAAATCCAATCAAAATTAAGATTACAAAAAAATGTGACACTTCAAATTCAGAAACATTGGTTTCCTATTATTGCTTAAACCAAACGAGTTGCATCACACATTCTGTCATTTGTAACATTTTATGAGCCACATATAAATAGCATTGTTTTATCAAACTATAAATGTATATATTACACAAATTACCTCACCTTGACCTTTATATTAGTCCCAGACTGATATACAGGTCAAGGTGAGGTGACCTATATACCAAATCGTCATCCTACCATGTAGAGCTGCTAAGGAACTGGCATAATCTTATTACTTTACGCAACTAAACTGTGAAAATGAGTTATGGTCAGGTCATATCTACTAGAAAGTCATTTTATACCAAATATTGTCATGCGTTGTTGCCGAGAAACTGGCATATTCCAAAAATTTAAATTCATTAATTCCTTAACTTGTACGTTCCTGCGATCGGTATTCCGATTTTCTAGACCGATCACTGCTGCTGACTGCTAACTACTCAAACAAGGGTTTGTTGTACCTGGGTTGGCGTGATCTCTCTAGAAGTTCTATGGTCGTCACCATGACTTAATTGATCGTTATGGGGAAAAAGTGTCTCAAATACGACCCGACATTTTCGATGAGTCCTAGGTAGTGTTCCTATTCCTGGATTTTACTTTTCCCTAGACATGGCAATAACCAACTCGACAGTGTCTAATTAGAGGCAGGCACTGTTTTTCTCATCCGGAGCACCTGAGTGCACCCATGGTTTTTATTGGGTACGTCTTACTCTCTTTTTTGTGTTGCGTTGGTCTATATCCTGATTTGTAACTGTCCCTCGACTTTTGGGTCTTGTTGTTCGGTCGGTTTTCTTTGCTATTTTTCTTACAACAGTAGACCGACTGAACAATAATTACCGTTCGAGACCATTGGACCAAAATTGGTAAACTTATGGCTCAAGATACAAGAAATACTGCAAAATGTTCAGTGTTATCATTACTGTCACAACAGATGTAAACCCAGCATGTTTTATCTTGAGGGACATCCATTGCATGAGAAATTATAAAATTTCATGTCCTAAGATGCCCACAACAAAAAGTTCTGTCAGTTTTCCCAAAAACAGTAGGGGCCAGGAATAGGATACCCATTCTCAATCCCAATCTTTATTGTCAAACAGACCATAATCTGTTAACATGACAAAAATCTAAAGGCCAGAAAAAAACTGTATACAGAATGATACTGACAGACTCGTATTACAGTTCCAACTACAAACACATACTTGCAGTCAAATAAAAATGAACCGAAAAATGAAGGCATAAATTAAGGACTTGAAACTGTCACATTAAAAAGTTAATATGGAGGTTTGAATTAGTTTAGGCTATATTAAAAAACACAAGTGTAAGTATGGATTCCTTTATTGAACACTGCATGAAGATGACTACTGCAAGCATTCAGACATACATGAAAAAAGCTGAATCAAAGAGATAGCAACAAAAAAAGTCATCTTACAAGGGTAGACATTAAATACATAACTTATGAATAACATGTCTCTGTTAAATAACACCTTTAAATATTCTGTTTATTTCCGACAAAAGCAATTTCAAAATGAAAATCTGACTAGGTTATCCACAATGATATACTTTATCCGACAATTCTGCCAAACCCATTCTTAAATAAACATTTTGACAACAGTTTCAGATCTTGAACAAAGAATAGGTAGACTTTACAAACATTTAAAAAATTGGGCAGTTTAAATATAGATGTTAAAGTGAAATTAAAAATCAAAATGCATAGCCATATTAAAAATTGCAACATATCTATTTATACATGTGACTGACTGTGTATAGACATAAAAATGATACAATATACACTTACTACACAACATACAGTATTGGAGAAATTTGTTTAATACAGAAATTGATGTCTTGAACTTCTTTTGTAAAGATGGTTTTTTTTTTAGTAAATATCTGGCTCAAAAGTAATGAACAAATAAGGGCCACTTTTCCTAATGGAAGACAATAATGTTTCTGGTTAAAAACATTTTCCTTTACACTATCAACAAAGGGTATAGAGAACAAGATTCTCTTTTTACTTAAACAAATTTCTTGCTTATTAATAGAAATAGATGAATTGTATAACATTTAAATGATTAATGCAGTAAAAAAATTTTTTTTTTACAAAGTTCATAATGTAATAAATATTGCTTTGCAGGACCACCGATTATATATATAAGGGACTCCCAACAATAAGATCTCAAAAATTCTCCTTTTCTACTTTATTCTTTTAGAAACGAGATATCTAAAATTTACAATTCCTGTGTCTGCATGAGACAGTATTAAGATAATGATTCAACGAAAATGTATACTATGCCCAGGAAAAAAAATATGACAAAGAACTGTATGAAAATGCCAATCAATGCCTAATGCCCTTCAGTCCAAAATTAGTTTTTTATTCAATGTTTTCTAAAATATCTCAAATAAAAAATAAGTGACAAAAAGACTGACAGGTTAAACAAGATAAATTGTAAGTGAAATTTGTGTCAACATGTTTTTTAAAAAGAAATTTTACAATTTATTCATTATGTAAATATAATTAGTTTTAATTATGTCATATTTATTATGCTGAAGTATTTTTGTTAACTTTTTACAACATTAATAAAATCTGTACATTTCAACACTGTATATACAACCTTAACACTAGCTCTACTACTGTGGTCCAAATCTGATCTCTACTGAGCAAATTAATTTGGATTTTTTTTCTAAAACTTTCAGCCATATCTCTTAACAAATTAATTAATAAACTTTAACTTAATCATAAATATAATGAATGGGTCATTCTTCAAGGGACAATACAATGCCAATTCAAGTAGTACTATAATGCTCTAAATTCAGGACATTTTAAATAAATGTCCAAAATAACCATCTATATTAAGATTAAAAGTAAATAAGTAAACAAATACTGCCTCCTACATACTCTAAAACAACCTGCAGGTTTCATCGCAATAGATCACATTTTTACATTTTTACTGAAAGCTTTAAAATTATCGAAAAAATTTAGTCTAAGGCAAAGCTTTCAATTTTGTGGCATACAATATTGGCGAGGAAATCAGCAGATAGTTGTGAAATGTGAGCACAAGGATCACCATTCATATCAATGGCACAAGTAATGATAAAATACAATGTAAAAATGTGAAACTTAAAAGTATTAAAACAAAAATATCAAAAGTCTTCATTCATGCTGGTTTATCTATGCTTATTGTACATAATACAAACTAAGTTTAACAGGCAGTTTCTACATAATAAATGAATGTTGTGTATAAAGACAGGCTAAGAATACTTTAATCAAATTGAATATTAATTTTTTATTAATTTTTACACCATGGCAAGCAAATGTAATAACAAGCATTTTTCTGGTCCGCGTGTTTAATTTGTAAGGCCATTAACAAGCTTTATTAAGATAATCTTCAATCAAACAACATCAAAACAAATTATTATAATTTTTATTAAATGTTTCATTTCCATGTTGGAACCAACACACGACCGATATTACATGCCTTACAAATCTTCCGAACATATAACACTAACGAAACACAAGGACTAAAAATCACATAGCTTGCGTCAGAAAGCAAGTGTTATTTATAATGTGCTCTCCTTGCTATCCTTGTTTTTCTTTGTCTTTGAGAATGATGGCATTCTGAACTTTTTCTTCTTTTTAGTTTTATCTTTTGATGGAGATGGTAGTTCTTTTACTGGGGAACCCTGCAACAAAATAAAACAATATATTTAAATTGAGTTAGAATATCAATAAATAGTACATTTGGTCATATCTATAAATCTTGAAATACTGAGATAAATTATTATATACCTACTGGGTATCCATACAAGATTGGGATGTAATGTCTTGTGATGTGTTCTAATTTAATTTCAGTTTATGTTTTAATGTTGTTTATTTCAATTTTTAATGATCAAAGGTAAGTCTCTGTACCCTTAAAAGGAAGATTGTTTCTCATTTAAATTTGAACCAATTTAGACAAATGTAAATAAAAGAAAAAATACTGTCAGGTCAGGTAAAATGCAAATGTCACCATTTATTTTGCCAACATGAGTGGAATTTCTTGTGGGTCTGTATCACCTGAATGTAATGAACCATTTTGCTAGCCACATTTTGATGGAACAGCAAGTTAAATTTTTCATTGCAAACAAGATGGATTTTTTAGTTATTTGTTTCCCATTTTTTTGTTTTTACACATCTGTTTTTATGCTGCCAAAAAAAGAAATATTTTTGTTCCAGTTCCATAATAATGACAAGATAATAGTGTATGGAACATGTATGGTTCACATGTTCAACTCACTATATTCTCACAAATGTGCAGTGTTGAGAGAAAATGTATTGTTTAAACCATATTTAGAGATTGCAAGGTTTAATTGCCTGTGATGTATAATAAGAAAATTAAATGGCTCAACAAGGCCAAAGAGAAAATTATGTGAAATCAGGAATAATTTAAAAAGAGTATGCGAAAAATGGAACAAAACAATTTGTAACCTAAATTACAGAGCTATACATTGCTGAAAGATAGGTTGATTGTTCCAGAATCTCATTAAAAAACACAGATGTGAACAGTCTTGGTTTTTTCACTTTTTTATGTTGGCCCGCAAATAATATTGTGTTTTAATCTTACTTTATGAAACAAAATACATCACTTTAACTGACACACCCATTTTTACCATTGTTCTTTGTATTTATCAAAAGTGTGATAAGGTTAGTTTCTTTAGTCAAAACTTGTATCACAAGGAGAAATAGTTCAAACAGTTATTATTGTCCCAAGGGGCTAGATGGACTCTTTACGGAATAAAGTTACATGCTATTTTTGAGGATGTGTATTACAGCAATGTACTGCAGTGAATAACATGTTTGTTGCAGCTGTTAGCAGACATAACTGATATTACCTCTTTACTACTTCTATCATCGAGAGTGTCTCCTCCACTGGCACTATCTGTTGACTTGAGTGTATCAGATTTGGCAGGAGAAGATGGCTTCTCATCTCCATTCAGAACACGATCTGTAAAGAAAAACAAATAATCATTACAATTGTCAATCAAAATTTAAGTATTTCGATCAATTAAAAAAAAAAATTTTAATTTTCTATTAAATCAAATTAAAAAAATTAATTTATTTACATACAGAAATTCTCCTATTACATAACTTATTTAACACTTAATCTGATACAGTTACTTTAATATATTTTCACTGATATGTTGGAAATCAAAAAAGAATAAATAATTCTAAATCATTTTAATCACTTTAATCCACAATTACAAATAATGAAAAGACACATTTTATTCATTTATTGTTATAAATATATGGCTGAATACATTTAAATTCATTTCAAATCTCTGCTACAATTACCAGTAATATTTCCTGAAAAGCAAAATCTGTGGTTATAAGAACATTAAATTGCTATATGATATGATGATGTCCTAGCAGACATGGATTAAGATTGTATATTTTGGTCAAATTAGCTGTGCAAAAATGGCTGAAAAAAAAATTCATGGTTTCCAAGGATTAAAAAAAAACCTATTTTATACAGGAACAGTTAATAAAATTTTTGTAATTATTAGGACAAATTTCTATATATATTTTTTCTTTTTTTCAGTTAGTAAAAAAAAAAAATTAAGCAAACTATGACAGGTAGAGTTGACACAATTTTTCGGAAAAAAAAAATTCGTGCATGTAGTAGTATGTGGAAGATGGATCTGTACTAACGACGTTAAAATATTACATTGAAACAGATATTATTGCTATTTTACAGTATTTTCCTTTGATTATTTATGTGCGGTATTATCCTCAATCTAATAGCATGATTAATTGAACACTGTGACGTTACAATGTTACAAAACAGTGATCAACAGACTGACATTTATGAAATGCAATGCATTTTCTTGTTATCTCATCTCAGGGTTGTCACCCTTCAATGAGGTAGGGACAAGAAAATGCACCTTGTTTATTAAAATACATATATAATCTATAATTAATTAAAAGAATGAGAAATACCCAGTATTTTTAAATCTATAGCTAAATGAAAATATAGTTGTCCTTTATGAACTCCATTACTGTACTATATGGAAAATGTTTAGGAAATAAATAATCTGAGTACAAGTGACTAGCAATCTGAAAATGGATGAAAACAGCTAAACCACAAAAAAATGGTAAGCTATTGGAAACAGGAATTATAAGTTAGCATGATGATGTAAGCTCTGGTTATAATGTATACCCACTACCACTAGTGTATTGTGTCTTACCACGACCATATCGCTCAGATTTTGATCTCTCAAAGTTCTTCTCTTTTAACTCCTGTATTACTGAGAATTCAAACATGATTTTCATTAACACACTTATTGCTGACTGTTAGTGATTTTACCAGATTGTTTCAACTGTCTCCAATTATTTTTTCTTTCTACAGAATTCCTATATTTAACTTTCAGAATGAGTATGTAGAAACAAATGGCAGAAAATTAAAAAGAAAATTATGACTACTTGCTCTAAAATAACTCAATACTATGTTTAAAAAGCTTCATTTCAATAAATTTATTGTTTTTCATTAATCTGCGTGATGCTTACATTCCGGGCTACGAGGAGGTTCCCTATTTGAAGAACTTCTACGCACTGCTGGTGGTTTTTCTTCTGAAAATTTCATTAGAAACATAATTTTCTTTGATACAATTTAAATTAAAATGCATAACTCAGGTCCATCTTTTCCAACTTAATGTTCTCCTTTTCACAGCTACATAAACCACATTCTGGCATGTATTTCCAACCCCTTTCTTATTTAAAAAAAAATATGTAGGTTTACTATACACATAAGTCAACTTGTTGCATATTGTCACTGACGCAAGCCGTCTAGGTATTTTCATAAGTATGATTGAGACAAGACTCATTTACAAACTACATGTACTAAAATTTGTATGGACAAAATTTTTTTAAATGTTTTTTTTTACTTATATGATATAAGAATAAAATTATTAAAACCAGGTAAAATATTCTGATGTTTAAATGTATATGTAAAAATGCAAATGGCATCCTTCAATAGCCATTGCAGATTAAGTGGTTGATTATTGCACTGATTAACAGAGATAGTTTTTTCATTGTTTATTTCTTTCAATGTTTATAGTTTTTTGTTTCTAAATTTGTATTTTCATAGCTAAATGCATTTCCTATGTAAATGTCTAGAAACAGAAAGAAATAGGATCATATAATTAGCTTTAAATCTGAAATTTCTATGAGTGATCTAAACTAGCATGCCTTAAAAAGTGCTGTCTCACTGCAAATAAAATACACTAATAATAAATACACTGTGAATAACATAATAATTCCTTGTTCTACCTTAACACAAACATAATATATATACATGTCCATAACATGCACTACACTACTTCACACAAATACCTATCTACGTCACACAGATACCTATCTACCTCACACAAATACCTATCTACCTCACACAGATACCTAAGTATTTTTGTGACTCTAAATACACATCATCAATCAGGGTTTCCTTTGATGCTCTGAATTCTGACACAGGAAGAGCAAGTTTAGTTGACACACATGCTTATGATTGTAATCTACTGAAGTATTAGAAAAACTAAAACACAAGCATGTACAAGACAGATTACCACACCATTATGCTCTCCTTGTCAATATTAAACAATTATTAATAGGCTCTCCAAAATATTCTATTAGTTTGTTGGCTTTCATGCTTAATCTATTCTGAAACAAATGCTTTCAAAATTTTGCCTTAAAAACTTGTTTTTTCTTTGAACAACTTTTTCATAACCAACCAACACCACATAACATGCGACACTTTACACCCTGATAAAGCCAGATCAGTAATCTCCGGGATTAGAGTATTAACAAAATGTGTGTACCTTCCAGCATGCAGTCTGATCAGGCTTGTGTTTTATGGAAAACTTGTTCATGGTGGTTTTCTGACACTTGCAAAAACTTTGCATGCAGAATAAAATATTTTAAGTAATACTCAAATAAAATCAAGAAGAATTTTGAATAACTGTAAATTAACAATTACAAAACTATAAAATATGTTATAATTAATCTTCATAATAAGATAAAGCTCAACAAAACTCAACTATTACAATTAATTTGTTAATTCTCAATTATTTTTTTTCATATATATTACTATATATCTGTTATATTGCACCTAGTCAATAAATTTCCACACGTTTATCCCAGGCATTACTGATCTGACTTCTGTACGATGAGGTGTTTGAACGTAAATACACACCATTATACTTATCATCAAATATTTCGTCAATATTAGTTTCTTTCGAAACTCTCTTTTGTCGAGACAAGGCTGAGAAAACGCAAATAAAATATGTTACAAAAAAGCCCTCAAAAGGATCCATGCTTAAAATAGGTATGTAACAATACAAAGATCACAGAAAAAGTAGAAAGCATGCATTCTTATATTTAATGGCAGAATATTTAAAGCAAAAGGAAGATATTATAAAGCAAAGATAAATAAATCAGTGGCAAAGAGAAAGCATTAAAGGTATATTCATAACTGAAGAAGGAAAAATAAATGATTTAAATGTGTTCCATTCTAGCGGTAAAAGTAAGTTCTGATCAAATTATTATAAAAACAGTATGTCCATGCTGTGGTAACAAAATAAGAACAATTAGTAATACATCACAATAAATATTTACCTGCATAAAAAACCGGAACATACCTTTTTCTGTAGGGGTTTTTACAGGTGAATCCGGATAAGATTGAAATACATCATCAATGGTTGTTTCTTCACTACGAGAGGTGTTAGACAACTGACGTGGGGTTTCTACAGGAACTACACAAACATGCAGTAACAATTTAAGTACACAACATGCACATACAAATTTAAATTAGGAATTTTCCCTTCAGAAAACTGGTGGCAACAATCTTATATTATTTTGTTTTTTCAAATACAGGTATATTCACTATGATAAAAAGATAAATCTGGGAACAGCAACTACATTGTCAACACTGCTACAACAGAACTACTTAAAATAATGTTGCCAGCAGTTTCCAAGAAAATACACTATCTATAGAAAGCTGTTTTAATTATTTACTGATTTAAAGTCACATTACAACAAGTAACATGAATTCTACTGATTTATATATGAAATAGTACAGGTACTAAAAGCATAAAACTGTTATCTTAGTTACTTAAGCATTGTACTGTTAGTCACATCAATTTGTAGAAAGTAACATTCAACATACAACATAAATTAGTTATGCCCATTTCATTTAGTAAAACAAATATGTAAACCATATCAATGCTGTAATAAGTTTCAGTCTCAATTTATTATTACTTGTTAGGGATAAATTGTAACATAACCTTTCATTTAGGTTTACATTACTGTTCCACAAATAACTGGCCACAACCGTGTAAGCTAAACACACCATACAATAAAACTTACCTTCTTGCTTAGATTTATCTACTTCCGGTTTGTGTTCTGGTGTACTTTCCACTTGCTGCTGTTGTATAAATTGCATGCGTTCCTCAGTAGATATTAATTTTCCATCAGGTCCTGGTGACAGATCTTCTGTTGGTGCTAAAATAGAAATAGGAACACAAAATTTATAAATTATACATTTTATGCAAAAGTTCTACAGAAGATGCAGACAAGACGTGAGGAAAATAACTGCTAACTTTTAGAGACATCAATGCTCATCATAATAATAGACCATTTAACACACTGATTTAATCTATTCGATTTTTTCTTAATTCATGATGACAGTCTAATGTCCCATGTATTTTAATATTACTGTAGAGAAACACTGTGTCTGTAAAATATCAGTCCTCAGAGGTTCTTTTTGAAAAAGTAAAAAGAATGTAAATACTGCTTATACTTAACACTAGTTAATTAGACAATATTAAATCATTTCTACATAAATAAATAAAAGTTGTTAATTGCTATTTGAACAAAAATATAGCTGAAAGCTAATTTAAAATAATTAAAACAGGGTTAACATTTTGTAAACTTAATTAAATTCCACTCTGACAATTTTTGTCTGAATTTGAATATGAAGCTAAAGTCTATAAAGGAACAAAACAGATAATCAACATTCCAATCCACGACTTAACATATTTGAAACTGTATAATAATATACAAGTCTTTGAGGACCTACAAGTATTGCCTTTGCCCTTCTGTTCTACAGCTATTCTATACTGTTCTATTTCCTCCTCATTGATACTGTCAAATGGATTAGCAGCATACTGTGTTTTATACACCTGCATATTGTGTTGTTGGTCTCTCTGTATAATTCCTTTAGATGCTGCACCATATACAATAACATTATCTCCTACCATGCTCAATTCACCATCCTGTAAAATTACGTCTCAATCATTTCTTTATGTTACTAAATCAATACAAACACAAATGATTCTCTGTTATAATTAAACTAATCATCAATTAAATAATTCATTCTTTTATTTTTTTAAAAGTAAATGAATAAAATAAAACTACATGTATTAGTATTTGATACAAAGAAGTTTTTTCAGAAATTTGCAACTTCTAATATGTTAAAAAAGAAACAAGTGTGGACACAGAAAAATGTCTCGCCTGCATTCCGCATCAGTAACCGAAAATAAATTTCGTCATAAGCATTACGTAAATAGTATTAGTTATCAGCAGCAGCCTGTATACCAAATATTGTCACCATACCATGCATAGTTACAGGGGAACAGCCGTAACCCAAAAACTTTAATGTTGTCGCTGGACCGTGAAATTGAGGTCAAGGTCAAGTGGCACCTACCAGACAGTCATGTACTAGTCATTAGTAACCTATATACCAAATATTGTCATTTTACCATGTGTGGTTATAGAGGAACTGTCGTAACCCAAAAACTTTAACGTTGTCGCTGGACTGTGAAATTGAGGTAAAGGTCAGGTGGAACCTACCAGACAGTCATGTACTAGTCATCAGCAACCTATATACCAAAGATTGTCATCCTACCATTCCTGGTAAGTGCCGTAACCCAAAAACTTTAACATAGTCACTGGACCGTGAAATTGAGGTCAAGGTCAGGTGACACCTACCAGACAGTCATGTACTAGTCATCAGCAACCTATTAATACCAAATATTGTCATCCTACCATGCGTGGTTACAGAGGAACTGTCGTAACCCAAAAACTTTAACGTTGTCGCTGGACTGTGAAATTGAGGTAAAGGTCAGGTGGAACCTACCAGACAGTCATGTACTAGTCATCAGCAACCTATATACCAAAGATTGTCATCCTACCATTCCTGGTAAGTGCCGTAACCCAAAAACTTTAACATAGTCACTGGACCGTGAAATTGAGGTCAAGGTCAGGTGACACCTACCAGACAGTCATGTACTAGTCATCAGCAACCTATTAATACCAAATATTGTCATCCTACCATGCGTGGTTACAGAGGAACTGTCGTAACCCAAAAACTTTAACGTAGTCGCTGGACAGTGAAATTGAGGTCAAGGTCAGGTGACACCTACCAGACAGTCATGTACTAGTCATCAGCAACCTATACACCAAATATTGTCATCCTACCATGCGTAGATACAGAGGAACTGTCGTAACCCAAAAACTTTAACGTAGTTGCTGGACTGTGAAATTGAGGTCAAGGTCAGGTGACAGGTGACTGACTGGCAAGTACTCATCATAAGCTACCCCTGGACCAAATTTGATGGACCTAGGGCTGGGGCTTACAAATATATGAAGCAAGATATCAAGTGTTTACGCCGCCGCCGCCGGATTCCCATACATATGTCTCGCCTCCAGCGACTTTCGTCGCAGGCGAGACAAAAAAACTGGTTTGGCCTTATGTTTTATTGTTACATTACATACTGGCATGTTAACATGAATATGTTATTAACATAAACAAAATTAAGTATATGTGGACATATTGAATAGTAGGTGTTCAATTAAATTTGGGGTACAATACGGTCCCATTTGTCAAAATGTAGCACACTAGAAATGCCACTCACTTTATATTATTTTATTTTTGGCGTATCCAGAATAACGGACTTCTGAAGGACCCAATACGGACCGTTTATCTTGTTAAAGCCCGAGCCACATGACAGATAAAAATTAATATTTAGCTAGACACATTCATTTATCAGAGGGTTTGTAAACTTTCATGTCAACTATGCACAAATTTCAAAGGTAAAAACAGACATTCATTTTTTTAATTGCAAATATTAGGAATCATTCTACTCAACATGTATCAATAAAAAAGTCAATATTTACTCCAGTTTCATACCACAGGTTGGGGGTTTTCTCCAGTTTCCTCCCCAAATAAAAACTGGACACGATGATACAACTGAAAACTTGCTGAAAGTGGCATTAAACACCAGTCAAACAAACAAAACATAAAAAAATTTAAAGCTATGAAATTATTCTAAATGCTACAACACTTTGGTAGGCATACCATAAGAAATTCAAGACTGAATGTGTTGCTAAATTATCTTATCTTGGTGTTATTTAAAGTGTATTTTTCCAATAAAACAATCTACACACAAGGAGATAAAACTGTGGACAACAGCGTATCCACATTAAGGCAAACATCTTCAGTATATAAACAACTATGGTCAAGAAAATATGTCATTATAGCAGTACCATTAAAATATACCAATGTTAGTAAGAAATTCACCAAGGAGAGCTTTTAACACCATTTATATTTGTTTACATTAGTATTTACCATATATAGGAAAGATTATAAAATAATTCAGTACATTAAATTTTATATTAAAATAATACATATGATGATGAGCAATGACAAAAATGTATTTGAGTGCCTTACCTATGTATAGTATACATGTATGTATATATATACAAATATTAGTTAATGTACATGCTAATTGTTGTCATGCATGTTCAATTTTAAGAATATTTTTCACAATCCTTATGTAATCAGAGATGGGCAAATCATTTTAAAAATCTATGTTGTAATTTAAATAAAAAATCATTTTAAAAATATTGAAATATATCATCCTATCAAGTTACAAACCATATCTCATTATTATATTTTAAGAATTTTTCCTAAGTCTAATCATACACGATTGTTTTTCCTTTTTAGTGCTGAACAGTCATCAGATATATTCTGATGACCAAGAACTTCATCAACATGCAAACAATTTTTTAACCAGCTAATTTTTTGTGTTAATTTGTTCTTTGTTGATTAAAAATGTGTATTAAATATTTCTGTCATATAAACTTGACAGCGACCAGAAAGTGTAAGCAATGTCAACAAAGCTACAACACAGAACTGTGTAATTACAGCATGTGAAATTAAATCAATTCTAAATTCTCATTTATACAAAATTAAAAGCAACCAAGAGTCCAATCAGTTTCCATTGTTTGTTTATAATGGTGAAATTTCACATTTGAATATTCAGATTGCATTTGTAAACAATAATAAATTTTTCTTGACATAATTCCTTAATTTTAGACCATGTAACAGAGATTTTTAATCAAAGCTCATCAATTATATAACCCTCCACCTTTAGTACCCAACACCAAAACATAGTTATCTCAGCCTTATTAAAATTAATTTGCATACAAATAATAATTAAAACATTATACAACAGGTAAAACATGCACAAAAAATTCTCTTGAATTTTGGGAAAATGTACAATTTACTTATAGTTAAATATAAATACATGTAATATAGGCTGTGATAATGCACATTCAAAGCTTCCAACAAAGGTGAAACAGACATTAAAATGTTTTATTATACTATTTGTAGATGTTTTGGTTTAGGGCTATTCCAAAAAATATTGTAGGTGGCATTTAAACATCTGCTCCCCTTACAAGCATGAATTGTCCTTATGATTTTATTTATAATTTAGAAACCAATACAATATGCCTCCGCAATTTTTATGGAACAGCCCTAAGTACGACAAAAGATAACTGTATAAATATTTAAAATTAAAAAAAGACATATTCTGAAATGTCAGTTAATGCTTATTTTTACCATATTCTCTTACTCCGGAATCAAACATATTTCTAACTAGATTTTAATTGTTTCTAACCACAATCAGCTTTAATAAAACATTTGTATACTGGAATATAAGGGCTACTAGCTATGTTTAATATTATGACCATATATGGACCACACTTACAAGCTTTCCTTCTGCCTGTTATAATAAAAACAAAATTCATTCACAAATCAACAACAAAAAATGTCCGACCTAACTGCTTGTTATAATTTCACATCATGTTATGTAATTTTTTCTTGCACAAATTCCCAATTAACTGAATCGATTTGCATGGTACACATATATCATTCATCATTTTAGATTTCTGAAAATTAAGCCTATTATAGTTAACTTGCAGTCATGTCAGAATGTTTCTGCCAGCAGGACCCAAAAGGCAAATAAATTTTGCTCCATTCAGTTAAAGTTTTATACTTGTGGGCCTAATGTCTGTCACAAATATGTTTAAAGTCTCAAATTTAACTTTAAATAATTCCAACAAAACTATTTGACAGGTAAATAAATTCCTTACATAGGTGATTTCAACTTGAAATGTGTAGTGTATGTTCTTAACATAGCAGTTAGGTCCAACACACTATCAATACAATAAAAACTATCCTGAAGTGCTACACAACAAACAAACCACACTTCATACTCAATGAAAAATGAATGAAAATGAAAAAAAAATTTCAATAGGTTTCTTCACAGTACATTGTATTTTTTTCATACTTAACTTCAATATAGAATCACCAGTCTATAAATGAAACAGTAGCCTTTGAAATTTAGTAGTTTAATATAGTTTTACATTTATCATACTATACTGGAACACACGAATCTCCTAATTAAACAAAGATCAAAACAGCTTGCAATTCTTTTCAGAGGTATTATTTCATGTATGTTTAAGATAAATCTAAATGCATTTCAATAGAAAGGACCATGATATAATTGTTTTCATAAAAAGGTAAGGAAATCGAGACACAAGACCAATCTGAGATGACCAGAAACAACAGGAACATCGCATGTCATTAAAAAAAGAAAAGTATAGGACATCTAATCTTAATTATGGTACTTGAAGACAAACTTTTAATTGATCAACTAAAGAGTTTAGTTGTTTTAAATATTATGTGCTAATTAAAAGTAAGTGTAAAACTAGTTAGTAGAAACTGTGACATATTATCCTATAACATTTAAGACCATTTTACTTTGCCATGATGAAAATGATAATAATGAAATGATATTATTTTTTTCTCTAACAAGCATTATCGGTTCAGTTTGTTAAAGCACCTATAGCAATCTTCCTTATTTACAAGCTGCCCTATTGTATGAATTTGAAGTGTATACAGAATCATTAGCCTAATTAGACCTTACCTGTAATTGTTTAGCCTCCTCCCAGGTTATTCCTTCCAAAATTTTAGACTGGGGTCCTGCTGAAATTTTTTCTTCATAGTAATCTTTTCGGATCTGTAAAATACATATCATATATGCAGCTGTCATGAATTTAATGTTAAAAGCGTGTTAAAAGTGATCAAAATACAAATTATGGTTTTAACTAATTGCAGCTCCCTGAAGTACTCTTGATAACAAAAGAGATGCACAGTGTATTCTGCTAATTTCTGTGCATAGATTTTACATCAAAATATCTATTTCCTTCATACTTTATAGTTTTTAAAAGAAAAAATTCTGTCATTGTTTACAAATACAATCTGAATTTTATTAAAGTAATATTTTCAGATGTGTAATTTCACAATTACAAACAATGGAAACTGATTGGACTGTAGTTTGCTTTTACTTCTTTTTTAGTGAGAATTTAGCATTGGTTTAATTTCATGTTTTGCAGTAAAAAAACAATTCTGTGATGTAGCTTTGTTTACTATGCCTACACTTTTTGGTCTCTGCAAGGTTTATATTTAATACACATTTTTAATAAATCAAGAAAATATTAACACAAAAAAATACTTAACCAGAGGCTCTTAAGAGCCTGTATCGCTCACCTGATTTTATAGGCAATGAAGATGGCATTTCCCTGATGTTAAAGTAAGTCCTGTAATTTTCAATAAACTTTAAATAGGACCATCCAAACAATATTACTAGAAAGCTTTGTTTCATTGGTTAACCCGTTGTATAGAGAAGATTTTTTTTATTTGCCATTGGGTCCTATGTTAAACTAAGTCCTGCGGTGGTGGCGGCCATTTTGAAATTCCAAGTGCCATAAAAAACATAAACTTTATAAAGGACCATCCAAACAATATTGCTAGTAAGTTTTTGTTTCCATTGATTAACCGGTTTCAGAGAAGAAGCCTTTAAAAGCTTTTTCCCCTAGGGTCCTATGTTAAACTAAGTCCTGCGGTAGCAGCCATTTTGAATTTCCAATTGCCATAAAAAAACATAAACTTTATAGAGGACCATCCAAACAATATTGCTAGTAAGTTTTTGTTTCCATTGATTAAACGGTTTAAGAGAAAAAGCCTTTAAAAGCTTTTTTCCATTGGGTCCTATGATAAACTAAGTCCTGCGGTAGTGGCCATTTTGAATTTCCAATTGCCATAAAAAACATAAACTTTATAGAGGACCATTAAAACAATATTGCTAGTAAGTTTTTGTTTCCATTGATTAACCGGTTTCAGAGAAAAAGCCTTTAAAAATTGTTCCCATAGGGTCCTATGTTAAACTAAGTCCTGCGGTAGCGGCCATTTTGAATTTCCAATTGCCATAAAAAACATACACTTTATAGAGGACCATCCAAACAATATTGCTAGTAAGTTTTTGTTTCCATTGATTAACCGGTTACAGAGAAAAAACTTTTAAAACTTTTTCCCATAGGGTCCCATGTTAAACTAAGTCCTGCGGTAGCGGCCATTTTGAATTTCCAATTGCCATAAAAAACATAAACTTTATAGAGGACCATCCAAACAGTATTGCTAGTAAGTTTTGTTTTGATTGGTTAAACGGTTTCAGAGATGAAGCCCTTTTAAACTTTTTTCTCATAGGGTCCAATGTTAAACCAAGTCCTGCGGTGGCGGCCATTTTGAATTTCCTATTGGGATAAAAAACATTAACTTTATAGAGGACCATCCAAACAATATTGCTAGTAAGTTTTCTTTCCATTGGTTGACCGGTTTCAGAAAAGAAGCCTTTCAAACTTTTTCCCATAGGGTCCTATGTTAAATTAAGTCCTGCGGTGGCAGCCATTTTGAATTTCCAATTGCCATAAAAAACACAAACTTTATAGAGGACCATCCAAACAATATTGCTAGTAAGTTTTTGTTTCCATTGATTAACCGGTTTCAGAGAAGAAGCCTTTTAAAACTTTTTCCCATAGGGTTCTATGTTAAACTAAGTCCTGCGGTGGCCGCCATTTTGAATTTCCAATTCCCATCAAAAACACAAACTTTATAGAGGACCATCCAAACAATATTGCTAGTAAGTTTTGTTTTGATTGGTTAAACGGTTTCAGAGAAGAAGCCCTTTTTAACTTTTTTCCCATAGGGTCCTATGTTAAACTAAGTCTTGAGGTGGCGGCCATATTGGTTTACCAATCAAAATAAAAAACACAAACTTTGTAAAGGTCCATCCAATGAACATTATGGCCAAGTTTGGTTTCAATTGGCCAAGTGGTTTCAGAGAAGAAGATTAAAATGTAAAAAGTTTACAGACGACGACGACGACGCCGACGGACGCAAAGTGATAACAATAGCTCACCTGACCCTTTGGGTCAGGTGAGCTAAAAAAAATTATATTCATGTTAATGTAGTCCTTGGTTAAGGCATCAGAATTTTTTTTTAAAGTAAACTAGATATCAGCATGATGGTATCCATCTCTGTTGGCCCTGCCGACTGTGAGGTCAAGGTCAAAGGTCATTAACCATGGTATGTGACACATCCCCTTGAGATTATCTACCCACACCACATACCAAATATCCAAAACCCTACCTCAAAAGATAAAAAGGTTATAGCTTGGACACGATTAGTTTTGGACAGAAAGACTAATTACTATAGGGCATCCATCAGTAAGTAGCGGGATCCTAATTATTCACAGAATGCCCACAATTTTTTTAATGTTATCTACCAAGAACATTTTGCTCACCTCCTTCTGCTTCAATTTAAATTCTCTTGGGTTATCTCCCTGCGGAGCAAACTGATTTGGATTTTCAATCTTTATTGGTGTACTTTTTCTGTTTGGTGAACCATCTGCTTCTGGGATCCACTACACAAACAAACAAGAAATACAACATAAATATATGTCAAACATATAAACTAAAATCTGTGCTATCATTTTTCAAAGTACAGCAAACACGTTTGGAAATCTAACATGTCTAAAATTATTATCTGTAATAATAATTTTAAAATTTTGTCCATGTTCCTATTTTCGTAATAATTTCTGAAATGAGGGCTGAAGCAAATTTAAAGTTTGGTGTATCAATTGTCAGTCCAGTGCAGTCTGTCATAATAAATTTTGGATGAGAAATGAATTCCAATTTACAATTGTCATAACTGCTTTGTTCAAATAGGAAACAGTTTATTCCTGAATCATAAAGTAATGGACTGTTAGCTAATGCTCAGTTGTGATACCCCCATTCACAACTGGGTTTAAAAAACCCCCATTCACAACTGGGTTTAAAAATCTAAGTATTTGTTAAACAGGAAGTAAATGACCAAGGAGCATAAAATCACTAAACACCATATGGAATTATAGGATAAAGCAATATGCAGAATATTCTGCATCTTAGAGTTGCTTAGAAAACTGCAACAGAAATTCCTGTTACAAACAAAAAAACATAACGGACAAGGGTAAAACAGTATACCCCTCTTCTTCAAAGCAGGGGTATAATAACTAAAGGTTTAGTTTCTGTTTTGAACTCAAAAAGTTTGGTCATTATACTGTTGTACCTTTGAAAACTTTTTTGGGTTTGGTGTTCCTGTCTCTTCTAGTTCTTGTTTGATGTAATTGTTTGGAGAATTAACCAACCAACCAGCTTTGTAATTCTGCTTCTGTCTGTCTCTGGCCATTTTCAAAGGTGATCTGTTGAATATTCATTCATGTTTGATTATATAAGAATGACAGAAAACACACCAAAACAAAAAACAAACAAACCAAGTATTATAAGAAAAATATAATGAAAGTCAGTATACAAAAGTTTATTATTAAATCAATTAATTATTAATATACATATGTTAATTTTGTTAAGGTAACTAAACAATTTTATCAATACACACATTTTATTCAACAGTCATAATCAATTTTTATATCAGTCTTTTAAATCAAAGCCCTATTTGTATCTGTTACTATTTTAAATAGCTGTAGAATAGCTCTATTGACAGTGCATGTATGTTTGTTTGTTTGTTTGAATGGTGTTTAACGCCACATTCAGCTATTTCATGGCAACCACTTTTTATTGGGGGAGGAAACCAGATTACCGTGAGAAAACTCCCAACCTTCGGTAGGAAAACTGGCAATCCTTGTGAATTAGTGTTGACAGACCACGTGATCAATAGTAGACAAACTACCTCAACCACTACACCACCAGTGCATGTAAAGCTACATTATGGTCAGAACAGGACTGGTGAGCTTGAAAACTTCAGGTCTACCGTACATACTCGCACATAAGTCGGGAAATTTGGAGTTAAAATTTGGTTTTAGAGAAGGTTTCCGACTTATAAGCGAGTCATACCACAAGAGGAAAGAATTCCGGTCGAAGTTTGAAGGCCGTACATAGATCGCCAACCATAAAGACGAAAACAGACAGATACGTAATTAGTTATGCTAAATAAAGTATATTTAAGACATTAATAAAGATTGTTTTTACTTGTGTATTGTTTATTTTATCCAGTTTCCATATTTCCATTCGTATTTACCACTGTTTACACAAGTATCCATTTATTTGTATGTATTGCATAATACATCCGGTGATGTCATGATACAACTAAAAACCGAAAATCAAGACAAACTAACTAATAAATATATGCTACAGAATTCGTTTTTTTCATCAGTTATTATTTTAATTTACAAACCATATTCCTTTATATTTAACATTTTAGCTTTGGTTTATTTTAAAAAACTCTGCTTTAACTATCAAATAATTACGAAAATGAATATTTGTATATTTACTTGTGTTTGTCTTTTTTATGGGTTTTAGTCATAGCAAATTCAGGGAGATAATTACGCAATTACGTTTACATTTTCAAAACACGTGTACACTAGTGTAAACAAACCACTTACGATAAATGACAAGCGATATTTAACTCGTAAAACACGAGAAACAAATAATAAACAAGAAGTCTTACTGATATAATGATTTATATTCACAAATTTGGAATGTTTATTTGATTCTGACCACATGTCAACACATCTGTCTTCCGACCGACTTATACCAGGGACAACAGCAAAACACCAGATTTTAAGGCCCAAAAAGACCCCCCGACTTATATGCGGACCGACTTTTAAGCGAGCATCTACGGTATGTTGAATTGAAAAAAAGAACATCACTTTTTAGAATATTCCACTATATGTATCTACTGTTTATGACACATACACATATTTAGAGTGTTCCACATCTCCATCAAAGACATATGTGAAAGAGCTAGATGTTGGAGGTATTTCTACATCACTGTTATTTCTTTCTTTCTTTACTTCTTGTTTAATGACTGGCTGTCTGTATAAATAGCCTGTTCTGTAGCCCTAAATTTAATAATAAAATTGATATTTTTTTTCTGGTCAAAAGTAACCTTGTTTTGATTTAACATATTTCTTAATATAAAATTTCATTATTCAAGATAGTATGAAAACTTCAGTACTATTTACTAAATGTTTTTTAATGAACAATACTATTTACAAAATGTCTTTCTATAAAATAAAATGCAGAATTATAAATCACACAAATGAATTGAAATGAGTTCCAATTAAATAAGAACATAAAAGGCCACCTTTTGTTATGGAACTTCTCAACAATGTCTTTATATGCTCATACAATATTTTTACAGATAAAAAATAAGTTTATTTCATAAAAATATATACGGTTATTGGCGTGAACTTTTGAATGACTGTGTGTAGAGCAGGTTATAAAATACCTACAACATTATCTAACTGTCTCATAATTGCTTCAAATTCCAACTCCCCAGACTTCCATTTCTTTCCTCCAGTGTCTACTCCACCACCTCCCTGTGAACCAATCTGGAACGTTCTTTTCTTAATTTCTTCACTAACTAAGATCAAGTTGTCTATTCCAGCTGGGACTGCCTTTGTCTGAAAATAAAGCAGTTGTAATATAAAAATATTTGCATGACAGAGGCAGACATCATTTGTGTGTTCTACTTTGAACTATATTCTCCCAACCAATATATCAACTATTGTCATCCTAGTATACACTGGTTACAAAGGAACTGATCTTTCCCAAAATTTCTTATGTCCACACTGGACTTACAGACAGACTACCATGTATTTCTGATGGGTAACCTATACTTCAAATATTGTAATTTTCCTTACCAGTACAGTGATGAAAATAGCAAACCTTGACTTTCAGTCATGTAAATTGAAAAGAAACTAGAGGAATGTATTCACACGAATACGACTTACCCGCCTGCCCAATTTGTTTTCGAGCAAAAGTGTTGAACAATATAGTGCCAAATGCACAGTCAAGATCATGGGTGTACACGCACGATTCAAGCGCTTTTTTTTTCAATCTGTCAATATTTTGCCACTTGCAGCAAAAGACTTCAACATCTTGTTATTATTTCTGACTGAAAATTTTCACCATTCAATTTGCCATTTGTTCCCAATGACACTAAATTAATATGTTGAAAAGTACACCTGACATTGTTACAATCCTGATTCGGCACGGAGTATCAACACATTGTGTAGAATGGTAACGGACTTATCGCGTTTTTTTCTGTTTAACGGACTAATCGGGTTAAGCAAATGACTGTTCGTGCCAATAAACATGAAGTAACTCAGAAAAATGAGTTCAAATGATAACAAAAGGAGGTAAGTTTTATTAAAAACCATACTCACGGAATACTTTATTGATCTATGATAACTCCTAGAAAATGTTACGTCGATGTACCTCGTGGTTATTTCACAAAGTCAAAAAAACCCCCCGAAAAATCGAGAAAAGCAAACATGAATTTCTATCATTCATCGTCAAATTGATATAAACAATAACTTTTTATGTTTAGAAATGTCCTGTTTTGAGTTAAAAATACATTCAACAAAGCTCTAGCAATTAATTGAACAATAATCATTTGCTTAACCCGATTAGTCCGTTAAACAGAAAAAAACGCGATAAGTCCGTTACCATTCTACACCGTGCAACAATAATAAGAAAAATAATAGATTAGAAAAATTAAAACGTGAAACAGATAGATAAAATCCGAGATATTTTTTATTAAATAACCAGCCCTTCCTCAATATAATGAATTGGCATTCAAAACCACGTGGGTATATTTAAATCCAATGTGTTATCTATCTACACTGCAGCTGTAGCTGTGTAGGCTATTTATAGAACAGTGTGCACAGCAGTGAACAAAGAACATTAATTAGGGAATATATCACTAATAATTTAATTAATAAAAAAGTGGAGATTTATATTTAATTTGAAAAAATTAATAATATAATTTATAATCTACACCTTTTCACTATCTTTTAATTATTCCACGTGACTGTTTATAAATTATGTCACGTGACTTTTTTCACAAATACAAATACAAATACAAATATCTTTATTCCAATCAAGGGCCCTAGAATAGAGCATAAAATTACAAACAAGTGATTATCATAATTGGTGACATGTATAACATAGAAAACAACATTACAATAACAGCTTGATAATGTTATAACTTATGACACTTATGTTGGACTGGGGCAGAGCCAAGTGATACATATATAGGTACATGTATGACATATGCATGTAAATAGAAGAGAGACAATTATCAGTTGTTTATTAGAAGAAACAAATACAAATAAAGATTAAGTCAGTGATAAATTTCACAAAATGCACAACCACGTGATATATTTAAATACCTGTGTTATCGATCGACTTTATAGAACAGTGCACACAGCATTGAACAAAGAAACCTTAATTAGTGAATATCTCATTAATAATTTAATTAATCAAAAAAAGAGCGCCGTTCGTCTATTGTACTAAATGAGTCCGATAATCCCTGAAAGTTTGAGCTCTTAATATTGTGTAGTTTTCGGATAAAAACGGTTTCACACAAAATCTGTGACGGACAAAATTTTGCCAAAGTGAATACATTACTTACCCGCCTCCTACAGGAGGGCGGGTAAGTAATAAATTTGGTCAAAAACAGGAAGTAAGATAAGAATCTTGACTGTATACAAGGTAAAACCAAATAAAGTATACCTGTGTCTGACATGCTGACATGACATTCACTGCATAATGGTAAGCTTCTTCTACTGTAGATCCACAAGCTACAACACCATGATTTCTTAAAAACATAACCTGTAAAAAGGAACGAACCACATTAATCATTCTGATTTGCAGTAACTTTCTATACAACCTATTAAATTACTTCTAACAGTATCCTTCTCTTAGTTTATTCAAAACTGCAGAATATGGAATTTTGGTTTGCCTAACTATGTTAAAAGTAGCATTTGAATAATTTGTTTGAAAACTGTTACAAGGTAATTATTAGGTATTACAATTTACCAGACAAATAAAATACTTGTGCATTATAAAGTGTTTCTGATGTTAAATTACCTCTCCCAAATTAACACCCCTCAAAAGAAACCAGTGCCTACAAATTTTTTTGAAGAAAGGTAAAATCCCATATTCCCCTAAAAAAAAAAACCCTTTCATAACCCAGATGGGATGGTCTTATAAAAGAAGATTACTGTACCTTATTTGTTGGTCCTAGGTTGCGTTGTAATGCATCGCGTTCCTCTTGATCTACTATAATTCCATTGTAATCATGATAGCTAACATCTCCTACTATTAACGACTCTTGTGACAAGGGCAGAAAACCACATTTCATTGTGGAAACCTATAAAATAAAAATACCATCAAATAAATAGATTAAAAATGAATTAAAAACAAAAAACGACTCTAAATATTTTCTTTTTTAAAAACTTTATTTTTTGCATATAAACCTATAACCTCTCTTTTTACAAAATTTTGAAAAATTGCCCTTTATAAATGGAAGTCAGCAGCTAAAACTTAATCCATTTCCATAGTTTTTTGTGTGGTATTATTATTACTAAAACATTGTTTCGATTGATTTTACCTACTAGTGTGCAAGTTACTTGTAATATTTAATCTAAGCAAGCAACAAAGAGCATGTTCCATGTCAGACAATGTTTAATTTTAGTGAATAAAACTCATGTAAGTCAAGACAATGTTTGTATCCAATTATTTGTAGAATAGTTCCATACTTACAGCAACAGCTTCAGGTGTATGTAGATGAATAATGCACTTAATGTCCGGCCTGGCCTGATGAATGGCTGAGTGTAATGTGAATCCTGCTTTATTAATTCCTAATGTGGTCGATCCAGGGTCTATTACTTCTCCTTGCATGTCAACCTTTACTAGTGAGGATGCTGTTACTTCTGAATACAACACTCCAAATGGATTTATTAAAAAGTGTTCATGTTCTTGGTTAATTCTTGCCTAGAAGTATGAAAACTTTGTTAACTTTACAATGACACACATAGAACCAGTAACTGCAGCCTAAAAACCTTTCTATACATGTATGCTTTCATTAGTTCATTATTATCATTACATACATAACTGTTGAGCATTTAAAAACCAAATGTGTGCATACCTTAATTTGTATCTTACAACTATCATATGTCACATGTCCAATAATTTTAACTTTTACATCAAAAATTATCAGATACTCACTAAAAGTGAACACACAAAATATATATAAACTTTGTAAAGTCATCTTTATCCTTCATAGCAAAGTTTGGCAAGTTTTATGTGGGACACCAGTTTTGTACATTTGGCTAACCCTTAAAAAAAAGTATGAAATTAAACCCCAAAACAAAACTTTTTGATATGGCCTAATTTTGTTAGTCAATTATAGATGACATTATCAAGATAATGACTTAGTTGCTACATACACTAATATGATTATATATTCCATAGCTCCATCCATTGAGGTCCACAATTCGGTACAAAGAAGCTACTTTACATCTTAACTGCTTTTCCTGTTTTGTGTACTTTGCAGCCTCCATGCCCTTGATGTCAGTGATTGGAATGATAGATGGAACTAAAAAATGAAATGTTTATATTAATAACTGCACTAGGAAATATTTAATGTAACAGTTAATAAACAGCTGGGCCATGAACCAATTGATTGATTGGATGTTTGCTTTACGTCCAGCGAGCAGTATTTCAGCTATATTCAGGACGGGATCCATGAACCGATGATATGCCTGCATAAACAAGGGCGTAGAAGTAAACACTACCTGGATGCATAATTCTATCTGTACTGCTGAGACATAATCATACCTATCAATGTCAACAATGACCCAAATGACAAGAAAGTCAAAATGGAAAACTGCTACCGCGTTTGATCGAGTTTATGGTCCTTTTGTAAATCTTTTATTACACTTTTTGAAATCAACAATTTTTTTCCTCAGCTAAACGGCGTTGTGAAATGCGGCTGAATTTTCATTTTGGTAGATCAAATTTCTATAGGAAGTCAGCCATTTTTGTTTCTAAAGGGGTCTAATGTTGTTTACAAACGTTCGTCTGCTTTCGTAACGTACAATGGTATTCGGACAAACAGCGAGACTTTTCCTGCCTCAACTGCAGACGACATTACCCGAAGGATTTCGAATAGACAACAATGGACTTGTCCTTATGTACACTTCCGTTCAAAACAAGGTCAAAATTTAGTATGGAAAATCGATGTCTCAAAATGAAAATTCAGCCGCATTTCACAACGCCGTTTAGCTGTGGAAAATAATTGTTGATTTCAAAAAAGTGTAATAAAAGATTTACAAAAGGACCATAAACTCGACCAAACCCGGTAGCAGTTTTCCATTTTGACTGCAAAATCCCGTCGGATTGACACGGTAAAGTTTAGTATAGATCTGCCTTGTCCTATCACAAGATTAATATAGTTTCATTGTCAGATGAAGCCAGAGTACTTGGTGTAAACCACAGTACCTGGGCAAGAAATTGGTGAACATTATCACACTAAATAAGATGGCAAATTGAGAGCATACTTTTTGTAAACTTCCAACCTAATGATCTGCACATTTAATTTACTATCTACATGTAGTCTACAGCTAATGAACTGTACATTTAATTTACTATCTACATGTAGTCTACAGGGCATCTTAATTTATTGAACATCAATAAACTGTACACATTATGTTTCACTTAATCTTATCTTTGTTTACTTCCACCAATTTGTTAGCAGCTGAAATATTTCAACAAAAACATATTACACATAAACTCAGTGAACTTTACAACAAATATTACATCATGCGCTGCAGGGAACTGTTGTTTTTGTTTTTTTTAAATGATTTACAAACATTCAGCAAATGTTAATTATTAACTTATTTTCAATAAAAAATCATGAGATTGTAATCAAACCAATATAAACAATTTTTGTGTAACTCACTTCCTCTACCAAAGCCACCATATGACTGGCCTGATCGGTTGTTTGGTAAAAGCAGATCTGTAATTTGTTGTAGAGCTAAAAGGCCGGTGGGATAATTTCCTGTCGACAACTGTTCATCAATGATCTCCTCCAACTCTTTACGAAAAGCCTCACTATTGAGGACAAGTGACACTCGGGATCTGTCATGCATCTGCTTAACATCTTCCTTGATCTCTGCAGGTCTCCTCATCTGGCGTTGGTACTCTGGATCATCTGGATCTACAGTAGAAATATGATCAAATGAGTAATTAACCCAAAAGCCCCAGATTAAAAGCCAGGAAGCTTAAGATTAAAGGGTGTAAACTCAAGGTAAAAAGTGAAACCTGTTAGTAGATTCTCTCTCTGACAATCAATTCATACCAGTTATTACTTTTTATTATTCTACTTATAATGAAATGAAACTGTTTTATAAAGTGAACAAAAATAGATGATGTCTGTGTGGTTGGTCTCTCAATTGAAACCAGTAAATAATGTAGTATGACAACGTGATGTATGGTCTCAATTACCTGTGTAAATATCAAGATTGTGATCCCTTGTGGAACAAATAACAACTACTTAATAAAAAGCTTCCATCCATTAAAAATTCACTTGCAAAATTGAAAAAATACTTACAGATTTTTACGAAAATTGCTGTTTGTTTGAATGTTGTGTTTTAACGCCATTTTCGGCAATTTTTTAACTTTATCACGACATCCAGTTTTTATTGGTGGAGGAAGCCGAAGTACCTGGAGAAAACCTCAGACCTTCAGTAGGAAAACTGGCAATTCTTGTCAATTAGGATTGGGAGTACACACTGCCAGCAGTGAGACTCGAACCCGCAATCTCAGTTTTGACAGGAAAATTGCAGTCATAGTTCCATTATTCTTGTACAAATCCTAAAATGCCTTTGTATATGGTTTCTTTATTTAAAAAGTGTGTATAACCTTCCATACATTTTTGTAAAAAAAATTAATAGACTGCCATTAGAAATAAATTCTTCTGTTAACTGTCAGATAGATTTACATAATTTTACAGAATAACGGATGTACAAATGAGCCAACACCTAATTTGAATTTCATAAGTGTACTTAAATCAGTTAACTAAATGTGAAACCACTAATATTTAATTTGAAGGTTGATCAATTTAAAACAACCCATGCAACAATATGTCAGTTAAACATGAATTTGACAAAGCTGATGAGAACCGTGACACCAGAATAACTGAACCCCATGAATGTCAAACTGCAATCAAGATAAAGAGTTTGACAAACACCTGATTTCCCTGATAATACAGTTAATCAATTTAAAATAGTGTTATAGGGTTTTCTATTGGATAACTAAAGTTAGTGTTAGTATTAATATTATTTAGTATGTTATTCTTATTCCTGGGTTGTTTTTAATTAAATACTCTCTAGTTACTTATTACTTTACAACTTGAAAGGAGTCTGCAATATTGTTACAGAAAGTAACATGCAACAAGCTCAATCGGAAAACTATCAGCACCAAAAACATCTGTATTTATCCTAACCAAAAAGAGCAAAAACATGTTTACCTTTTGGAATTTCTTCTTCAATTTTCTTGAAACTAACATTTCCAGACTTTTGCTTCATTTTCATCATTACTACATTAACCCATCCTATCCTAGCATTATTATGGGAAACTTGACTCGATACTTAAACATATCTGATGTCAATAGGTTTTCTACTGTATAATTGGAGTGTTATAACACAGGACATCCCTACTTACATAACAAGTGGTACTTCTGTAGCATAGTTTACTACCCTTTAAATTTTGTTTGAACAGTTCTGATGGAATCATTTTTATTTCTAGGAACTTGAATTTATAAGGTAAACATTTTTTTTTTAAATATTATATTCCCAACACATTTTAAGCAAAAAGTTCACATTAGGTAGCATCATAACACAATAACATGTCACATGTATTTCCTTTATATTCATATCACAAGGAAATATTTGTCAGTAATAGTCAGCTACATACAGGTGTGAAGAAAAGTTTGATTGAAAAAATATTTTTTTTTATACATGTATATTTAAACATGTCAATGTCAAACCCTAAGTTACAACCTGTGAACATGGAATGATATCAACTGTTGGGTACACCAGGTTACAGAAATGTGGCCAAAAAGTTACAGTTAAAACCTATGCACAACCAATGTCTGTCATAGGTAGAATGCAAGATTTTCACAAAATTCCAATGGTGCCAAGGTCTGTTAAATGTTTTTAAGATTTATAAATTAAGAAACACCAGCAGATATAAAAATTGTTTGCTCTGTTAAATTTTTGTAAAATGTTTAAATTTACATGATTTGTCCTCAAGAGGGTTTTTGTTAACTGTTGTTTGCATTAATTTATTATTTACCAATGAGGTTTTCAATTTCTGGTATCCTGCTATACTGGTAAAGCAACCATAACCATATATTTTTTACCATTAAAGTTGAACAGCTAAATATGCATAAAACAAATAGTTCTCAGAGAATACTAAAAAACTTCAAAACAATGATAAAAATCGGATCAATCTTTTATTACAAAGTCTGAATTTATTATTTTCCACCATGATTTGCTGATTCAACTATCTCCTACTTCAACATCAAACTGAGCATTTATGAGAAAATTGAAATCAAACAGGTGAATATCCTGTATATTAAAATGAGTTTATAATGATCATACACATGTAGTAACCCAGTTATCTCCTTTTTATGGCTGATAAAAAGTAATTAAGATCTGAAGTATTGCTTTGATGTAATGATACTAAAAATAGAACAGCAAATGAAAATACCTAACATAACATGGGTTTGGTAAAACAATCCAACTTTACAATAGAACTCCACAAAACTTTACTGGCAAATGAGAGGCCATTATTTTTAGTGAGTTGACAACACTGTAAAATCTGTGTGTACTCTAACCCCTGTCATAATATTATCATAAAACATTCCACCTTAAGCATGTGTTGTGCTAGTTTCTGCAGAAATCGACCTTAAAATCAACAAAGCTGGGGTCAAATATCAAATTTCAGACCTGTAATTGACTTTTAATGGACAATCCAGGCAGATAAAAATGATAAATTTATCTGCCATGGCTCCCTGCACAAAAGAATCAAGTGTTAAGTAAACAGCTGATCTGGTATTATCATTGGGACAATGCCCCCTCTTACAATCAATCACTAAACACTGCCTGATCTTAATATTTTCATGGTTCACAAGTTATATGTCAAAGTTTAATGCTGTTTGTGTAATACTTGTCAAGAGTTACACAAGTTGTGTCATATTTATGGTAAATAAATAGTGTATGTTCTTCAGATTGTATTAAAGATATGACAAGACTTCTGTATGTTTTGCTCCAGTTTTCATTATATTTTGTAACTGCTTAGGTTATCTTACAAGTTGTATAATAATCAGCTACTGATAAAATTTCAAGTGGTTTATATATCTTGTACTCCGAGGCAGGTGCATTCTTTCATTTTTCATTTCCTTGAAACACACTATAGTAGCAACGCAAAATCAAGGATATTTAAGTAATATATTTAAAGCTTTTTTTACCAAAAATTTACCTTAGATCACAGATTTTTCACATTAGCTTTTTTTAAAGAGGGTGGGGGACATTATTTGTTGAGAACAACAAAAAATTGTGAAGACTTGCTAAATCCTCTATTTTTTAACCACTGCATTTGACTGTTGCACAAGTATTTCACTCTAACCAGTACATGTTTCATTAAAGATAGCCATGACCAAAGACAATATTATTTTTTCCCTTCTACTATATTTCTATTTCAGACAAATTTGACATCATATTTATAGTATATACTTTTTCAACATGTACTGTAGCTTTGCTAAAATTAGTTTATATTTAAAAATAACAGAGAGAACCACATATCTTGTACTTTTGACCCAAACAACAAAGAGAACATAGCATGAGGATCCACGGAGCCTCATGTCCTCTCATATCTGGACATGTGATGAAAATAATGCAGATTGTTTTTAGTAATGATCTTAGTTGGAATGGAAGGCTGTCCAATATAAATTTGCAAGATTCATTTCAAGAATCATTTATACAAAAAAGATGTTCAAGTGTAGTGATTGCAGGATAAATTAATATATTTACTGCAGTAAAATAATTGTTGCAACCGCTTTCTGCCTACATGACCAGACCCATGGAGTAAGTATTAAATAAATAGTATATGCATTGTGTTACCTGCAATTAAGTTTGTTAAGAGTTGTTTCATTACAAATCCAATATAAATTGTATAATATATTTACATACAAAACACTTGAGATAAGATTGTTTATATACCTATAGTGTCTATGTACTTCCCAGTGGGGCTCGATGGCCCATTGACCTGCGGGGCACCATTTGACATGATTGCTTCACAGATCACCTACTTGGGCCCTGAAAATATAAATGATTGTTTCATTAGCATATTAGTCTAGGTAAATCCAGGAAGAACTGCCTACTGAAAGTGGAGAATTGATTTTTAAACAAAGTTTAAATGATTACAAAATTAATGCAGATGATGGACTAAATATGCTGTAATAAAGAGATTTAATATTAATATTCAAAGACAAAATCCACTTAAACTTGAGATGCAATGTTTTTACTTACACAGAAGCAAGTCATCCATGATGTAATCGAGCATGGATTGTTTTTGATCACCTAATGGGCCTCTGAAATACCTTTAAATACCACTCACTAAATGCATTGTTGTAGACTTGTAACAATGTAACAAGGTTTATTATAACATTGAATGACTAACTTGTAATCCCTAATAATAACAGACTTGGTCAATGTCTCTAGAACTAATTGAATTAACAATTGGATAATCTGTCTGCCTCGCTAATAATTATCAAAGTAAAAATATGCAGTAATAGTATATGTGCTATAGTATACACCACTGCACATGTATTTCACACAATGTTTTGTTGATGCTACAGAACAAGATCACTAATCAGTATTACTATCCTGGTAAATTTCTGTTATCATATACACTATATGTAGTATTACATACATTATGCAAAGAATATTTCATATAGTTTATGCTTAGTATTTTTGGATGCATCTAAAAATATAAACCAAATTTTGTTCTATGCATGCACTTTTACATTAAAAAAGGTACCACCCCCACCCCCCCCCCCCCCCCAACAATAGTACCACACTGACTCTGTATACATATACACTATGATGACATTTATAATGGAAAAACATGGATACATAATATACAGAAAATAATATCCCATATTTTTGAAATGCTTTAACTCAAATACAGTATTATTATCAATATAGCATATACAAGTACAGAATATTCATTGTTGTCTAGCCAAATATTTGAAAGTCTTTCATTATGTAACCTAAAAAGTTCAAAGACTGATATTGATAAATTATGCTATTGTAACATTTGTAACTTCAACAGAACATATAATTACAGAATAATCAATAACCACTAGTTTGTGTATGAATCCTTGATATAAAACATGTGATTTAGTTTAGTCAGGGGAGGTCACAGAAAACAACATTACTCATAAATATTCCCTTGATACTGTGTGTTGTTGATTTGCATTTAATCCACAAGAATTTAGTTAGATAACCTTGGTCTCAGATTATATATTAAAATACATGTGCAACTCTTTAATAACAAATTAGTTTTGAAGTTTTGAAACAATTACAAAGCACCAGATCATCTTTTCTACAATTGCATATTGAATTTAAAGGCAAAAAATGCAGTGCCACCTGTTTCATTTCCTATACTATTAGCTTAAATGCCTCTGCCACCACAGTTTATTGTCCTTTAGATCATTTAACAAAACTGTAAAAATATAGCCCTGGAAAAATTCTGCCAAAGCAACAGTAAAATTTGTTTCTCTTTAATATAATTCCTAAAGGTCCTAATTAGATGCAGATAAATTGTATAAGATGAGTTATAATAACATTGACTTGCTACACTGACATTCTAATGCCCTTGGTCAGATGGTTATTATACTAACTTCAACACAAGCTGCATATATATATGAATATGATATGTAAACATTTGGCAAATGAAAATGCTCATCTTTTATCATGAATGATCACATTATTTGGGGCAAACAAAGACTTGTAAATCTTGTTTGCACCATCCATTACAAATGATTGAACACCAGTAGATTCTCACATTTAAGTGATCATTAATATCATTGCTTCAATAAGAAGCATCCAAATGAGACCTTGATCTTTTCTTCAAAGAATACACAAAACAAACAATGATATCATTTCTCTCTACAACCAGCTAAACAGGTAAATAGCACCTGGAAATGTACACATTGCCTTTTTAAAGCCTAATGTAACCTTTATCAGTTGAGTTCAGTGTAATTTCTGTCATTTATCAATACAAATCTATAATCCAGACAGCAAAGAAAACATCAATTCTAGTTTTTATCACTAACAGAGTTCTCTGTGTACATGAGAATCAAAAGAACTGAGTCATCAAGTCAAATTGAAATGTATTATTCATCAACTTATATTAAAATAACATGATTAAATTCAATTTACCTGTGACAACATATACATGTAAGAATGTCTAGCCTGCATTATGATGCCATTGAATAGTATTGGGGTGTAGTAATCACATCTGCCAAATTAATTAATCTCATCCTCAGCTATGTTATAAACAGTAACCCATCTGTGTGTGAGGTGAAGTGAGGAGTTATCTATTTCAGACCAACTGGATAGATTATGATGATACATTTTTGCATTATTGGAACTTATATGTGGCATGGTGTAAAATCAATACATATTTTTAGTACAGACAGGGAGACAATTTGTACAGTAACATTCTTGTGGCACTTCTGGATTGCAGAACACAGAATTAAAATCTATTAATTAATATCTTAAGTGTGAAAATAATAACACACATTTTATGTGTAATATATGAATATATGCACATATAAAAATAAATTTATTCCAAAGAATAGTTAAATTTTGTCTGGAAACATCAAGTTCAATTTTGAATATTCGACACAGAACACAAAGGTCAGCCACCATTGGAATGTTAGGCAGTGAGGTTTTCTTTCATGTCTACATGTAAAGCACTTCACTACAAACTCTACAGATATACAACTGCTATGCATTAGCTAAAGCATTCCTGAGGTAGTAGTTTCTATAGATATAGTAACAACAATTTTACAAAGACAGCAGACAAGGCATAATTCCAAGAACAACACAACTTGTGTATTTTGTAGTAAAGACAATTAGATAAAGATAAAAGGAATTTTAAATCTGTATCCAATCAGAAAGTCCCTACCATGACATACAGTCTCTATAAATTTCCTTATAACAAATTTATCAGATATGGTTAACAGGGTGTGTTTCATTTAAAGATATTGAACATGTATTAATTAACTCTTAAGAAGACCGTATGCAGTCATTTAGCATTATTTTTAGGCATATAAACACAATGTATATTTGAAGCTGACATTAACCTTCATCTGGACAACTACAATATACATGTACATGTACACAAGGTCTATTTTAAAGAAGTTGCCATACTATAAAATATGGGTTTCACAATTGTTCAGTATAAATATACATATTGATAGACTGAGTGTTGCTTAAGATGCCAAACTTGCATATATTAGTAGTCCACTGATATTTGCAAACCTGTTCTAGATTATCTTAACTTATAAGTAAAAATACTGTATAAATATTGACAGACAATCTGAGGACATAAATCAATAAAGTACACTTTCATTCTGAATATTATATATATATAAATAACAAGCTGTTACAGTCAATATTCTAACTCAATAGATATCTGGTATTTGTAAGTCTGTGATACATTCATTGTCAAACTATTCAAAATTCTCATATGGTTCTGCTTCATATTTAATCACAATGACTTGTCTACTTTACAGAGGTACATGTACTTAAATCGATAATAAAGTTAAAAACAAATGGTAATTATTCTCTCCATGCGCTGACTAATCTTTTGTCCAAAAAACGATTGTGCAGGGTTCCAAACACGAATGTGCTCACTGTTTGTCACAACCATGACTTTTGACCAAAAACAACAGGCATTTTTTTTTTTCACCAAATGCATAAAGAAGAGTAGAGTTCTGTTTCAAGAGATTAAGTTCAGGAACCTCATCTTCACAACAATAAATTTAGTTTTATACATGCTTCTGTAACCTAAATCTTCGACTTTCTGACCAAAAAATATATATAGGCATTATGCTCTTTCCTAAAAACCATCATGCAACTTTTATGGTAACATAATGAATGCTTTCAAAGATACTGTGCAGAAAACAATTGCTGCATACCTGAATGTCCTACTGCCATTAAATTAATAGCAAGGTTTGCCTCGGCTAGAAAGTAGAACTGTTGGCAATATATATGTACATGTATATGAGCCATGCATACTCAACCAAGTCTAGTTTTACTGCCAGAACCTAAAATTGTATTCCCTTTGTAAAAAATTTCAAGAACATATATTTTTCTTTTTATACAAAAATGTAACTAAAAGCCATAATAACAAACAATATGATGAGTTACACCAGGCTAAAGTTAACAGTTGCCAAAAATCCTGAGATCTGACAGCCATATGGACTGATAGACCATTAAATTTTGTTTCAGTCCTACATTGCACTCATTTTTCACTATTGATATACATTGACTGAAATAGGGAATACTACCAAAATAAAAAAAACCCCCAAAAATTGAGTACATTTGTTCATGCAAGCACAGCAGTGATGACTACCTTCTTTAGAATTAAACATTCCCTGTGATGGTAGCTTTAAAAAAATGCCACTGTGCATGTGATATTATATTATTATATCTATTTTGTGTGGAACCAAAAAAACTATTTTCACCTGCTGTACAGTTTGACCTAAGTACAATTGTTCTATAAATAGATTGTAATTTACATTGAAGGCACATTTCACTTGTTCACCTTCAAGATGGTGCAATAAACTTTGACCAGATATGTCTGCAGGCAGGATATATATAGACATTTCAGTAATACTAATGCCTGTTATACACACTATCACAATGCAGTGGAATTAAATCTGTAATAGATTTACAGCCATCAATTCTGGATATTTTAGGAAAATGCCAAAAGAAAGATTCAAAATTGGTCTTATGGACAGGAAAAATGGTTATCTCCATGACATTGTGCAGAATGAGAATTCTTTTTTATTTTCATGACATTCACGATACATGTAAATGCCAAGCATGTATTATTAGCATATATACATGAATTTTGCAAACTAATAATTGTTTGGTTGTTCTGTTGACTCGTGAGGAAAACCTGCACATTACAAGTACTTGTACACTGAATAAATAATTATTACCCGTTAGGTTTAACCACTTCAAAAAGTGAACTTAAACAAACAAAACTAATTTGATTTAAAGCAAGAATTAAAATCATAAATGCAAATGATGAATATAAAACAATATAAAAATTGTACCTGTGACAATAATACATGTACATGTCCCAATGCATATTCCAAAATATTCATCTGAAGTATATGGTTATCAAAATATGTTTGTGTCGATACTGCGTATTTGCATTTTACAACTTTTAAGGTCATAGCTTTACCTGTATGAATGGATGCCTCCCAAACAAGTGATTCAATACCTGATCTGAATAAAAACCTATAAAGCTATGAATCCATCAAAATAAAATTTGATTATTTACAACTATTTACAACTTAAATTTTTCAATTAAACCTTCTGTTAGGGGGTGTGTGTTACTGTAATCTATCCATTCATGGTATGAAAAAGGTGGTTTATTGTTACTTTTATACCTTGACAATCTATCATAAAAATAGACAACAAAAAAGAAAATAACATGGTACTGTTTTTGTTTCTGTGATAGGATTGTTTGTTCACCTGAATGATGCTTTCTGCCAGTTTAAGTTATTTTTTAGCTATATAATGGCATTCTGTTTTAATTGTACAAGGAAGCCATAATAACAATCCTTCTTAATTGAGGATGGAATCCAGCAGGCCTTGCCTCAAGTCAAACTTAAACTCATACAATACTGTTCAGTGTAGGTATTTGTCTAGTTACTTGCAATTAAATATGAATTGTACAGCTTATGTGTATATATATATGGTTATTTTGAAACCATTACTAAAGTAAATCCTCAATCCAAGAGATATATTCACTTCAGATCAGAGAAAACACAGACAAACTGGCAAGTACACATAACAGTCTCTATTTACTTATACCCATTTTCATTTTCATTAAAAAAATGTTTCAATGCAGATGGCTGTTGCTTCACCCAAATTGTGTAATTCTTGATTTCAAATACATGTAATTATATACTATGATAATTAATGATCTGTGATCAACTTTACAACCATTTACTATTATTTATTCTTGTTTAGGATACCAATAAATGTTCACTCTTTTGGGATACATGGATACTGAGATGTATTGATACTATAGCTAGTACAGACAGCTTAATTATGACTTTGACCAGATCAATACACAATAAATACTCTACATCAATAAAATGTTAACTGCATACATGAAGGTATAATCATATACAAAAGGACCACTATATATATGGATAAGTTTATAGAGAAGGTTATTTCATATAATTGAAAAGTTCAGAAACATTGAAGTGCATACATTACATTGCAGGATTTATTATACTAGTACAGTGTACTTGCACTCTAACAACTCTACATAATAAATAAACCCTGACTTTTCATTTTTGTCAACTGTCCATTTAAGTAAAATTATAGAAGTATTTGATGTTTTCAAGTTTATAAAAGTTTTTAAAGGTTTATAACATGCACAAAAGTAGCAAAAACCACGTGTTGTATTTAACAGTTATAATGGGTCATCAAGTAAAATCTTAACAACAAAATTTCCAGTATTACTGGTGTAAAAAATTTCTATTATTTAGACTTCAAAGGCGTGTATACAAATCCAGCTTAGAAATCTGATTATTCAATGACAAGGTCAAATTATTTCTTTACAAAGGGACATTACCCTAACATTTTTGAATTAAACAAAATCTCCACTCATTAAGGTAAAACTATATCACATTTAAATTTAAACTTTATGATGTTTGAATGGAGTTTAACGCCAATTTCAGCAATTTGTCAACTTTTACAGTTTTTATTTAGGGAGGAAGCCACAGTATCAAGTGAAAACCAAACCTCAGCAGGATAATTTAAGGTTTGAGATGAGCATAACCTGCCATCAGTAAGGTTTGAGCCCACAACTTCAATATTGAAAGGTCATGGGATCAATAGTTGAGGACTAACTACCATAACCAATTGGCCACCCAAGTCCCATAAACTTTTAGAAAGGTCAAAAGTGCTTACACTGTACACTGTTAACTTCTACTGAAAATGGTAGGTAACAGGTTGAGGTGACATAGTACAGATGAGCTGACAAGCACTCATCTGCACGCGTTGCAACATCTAACGTTGTTATAGTAACTTGAAAACATTCTTGTTTCATGTTCTTGTTTCTGGCATTCTGATTGGATGGAGAATCTTTATTGCAATCTGAAAGTTGTTCCACTTGTGATATAAATTTTGTAGCCTTTTTACAGGTTCCACTGCACTCCACATGTGAAAAGAAATACAAATTTTTATCACTTGGAAGATCACCTGGTCTTTCCCCAAAATATATATTTAAGAAAATATTAGCCTTCTGTAAATGGCCAATTTCCAAGATTGAAGACCTAGTATAGATGAGCTTGTGCACACTCATCTGTACTCGTTGCTACATCCAATCAAATTGCCTGAAACAAGAACGTTGTAATGGTAAAGATTCTTGTTAAGCATTCTTGTTTCGAGCATTGTGATATAATGATAGTACACAATGGAGAACCTACAAGACATAGCTATGTAAAAGTTGTTGGCTCATGAAAGACACGGATACTTTCATGGCATTTTGGGAAAGCTAGTGTGATCAACGATTTGTGATCGAAATTTGTTTTTGTCGTATGTCAATGGAGCTCAGCGGAAAGAGCGAAATTACATAAAATTTCTATAACTTGCCGAAGAAGTTGAAGAACACCTGGTCTTTCTCCAAAAAAGTAAGAATATAAGAACCTATTTTTCTTAAATCGGAATCTTGGACCAAATAGTTGTTCCTCTATGATCATGATATACATGTATATTCCAAAATCCTTGTAATGTATATCATGAAACAGACACCTGCCTTTCTATATCCCCTGTGGTAAACATATGTATGTTCAACTGCACATGCAAAGTGTACTTACCAGAAATACACAATCACTTCTGACCCTCAGTAAATGAAATTGTTTACAAATCTTTACACTTTGATGATAGATATTTAGCTACACTTGGATGACCATGACCTGCAAATAAATAAGTAAGATTTATTTTTTCAATGTTATGTATAAAATCAAAACCTCCTTGTTAAAATATTTCACACTCCATCTATTAAAATGTGCCACTGGGAAATGTAGAAGAATTAAGTCAGGTGTGACATTCAATGTTATTCTTTACCACCTACATAATTTTAAATATACATCTATAACCTGTTTTGGCCAGATTGTCTCACTAAGTTATTGCTCTAAGGCTTAAATCTAAACTTCAATCTAGATTTAGAAAAAACAATCTTTAATTTGTACAATGTACTGCATCTGATTTAAGAATATTTCTTAGAGATACATGTAGTCTAGACACACATTTTTTAAAGCCTATCTACTTAACCATAATTTCTAAAAATAATGTATACATGTATTACTGCAAAAGATTATGTTTGTTTGTTTTATGGTGTTTAACACCACTTTCAGCAATATTTTCAGCTATATCATGGCGTCCAGTTTTTATTGGGGGAGGAAGCAAGAGAACATTTCTATAAAAGAGATGGATGTTTCAGACATTCATTTAAATGATATTTTTTAACTTTTTAAAAATGCCAAAAAATACATTAGTCACTTTTATCAAGTATGGTGCATGTAAAAATCAAAAAGCATAAAAAGTTTATCTGATGAGTTACATCTTTGACTTTCTTACTTGATGTTAAACAGATTTCACTGAATGTACAGTACCCATATGTACATGTATACTTGAATATCTAAAATTATAATTGAACCAAGACCAATCCTTTTTACTTTCAGTCCTATTTTCTTCTACATTAAAATAAATGAAATTACACAATAAATATGCAAATAAATACATTATGCAATAACAGCTGCATACATAAATATGTAAACATTGATATGCATGGTACTACACTTGACATGTACAACTTCCCACCAATAAAACTATAATTAATGTCACTCTTCTGCATAACACCAAAGGTTTAGTCATATCTGGCTTAAAATAGACCACATGGCTGTGACTGGTTTATAAAAACATGCCAGAAATCCCCCAATTACCTGAAATTTTTACTACATTTAATTGGGTTAAATATTCAGGTGGGTTATGCAGTAATTCAATCTGAAGTATCTTGTATCAAGCTGTGTGTCAATAAACAAGGTATCCATGTATATATTTACATTACATACATGTACTATATACATGTATGTCTGTAACCAACTGCAAGAAGAACCGACCATCAAACCAAGGGCATTAGATTGTCGGTGTAGGACGTTAAAAACTCCCCCAAGTCAAGTAGAACAGTTCAAATTTATATACCTTCTTCATAAACCTGTGTAAATGTTTCAATGAATACTCAATAGTTCCACATTGTACATTTGATTGATAAATAATTCATGGATGCCCATTTTAATATGTGTTGGCATTGTATTCATAAATATTTTGCTACAAATGTTAGCCATTGGTAAAATTTTATGAAAATAATGACTACTCATGTTTAAATCATCAATAAAATATGGGCTGACATGAATTATTTCCATTCTATTTCTAATATGAAAATCTAGTGGTTTTGAATTTTGCACCAACTATTCACAGAAACTTTTTGAAAACTGATTTTTTAATCATAGATACTGCCTAAAAAGATCGAACTACAACTTCGTACAATTCCTTAATTACATGTACATGACACAGGGGTAGAAATAGGAAAAGTAACTATGGGAGTCAAAAGGACTCCCTAATAAACCAGTCAAGGAGTCCTGAAAAATTGCAGGGAGTCCCATTCAACCGGCAGTTGACCCACTGCGCTTGCCCAGTGGTCTTTACAGCTAGGGGTTTCGGGGGCCGCTCAAGGCCCCCAGAAGCTCTGGGGGTTTTGGTGCAAAAATATATGCATTCTGGCAGTATTCTGAGGGTACATTTTCATTCTGAAAAACGCTATTTTTTTGTTTGAATTTTTTGCAGTTTTGGTATTGCACTGATCATTAAGTTCTTGTATACATCATAATATTCTGAACAGTTTGGTATGAACATGTTTATCTGAGCAAAATTTCCAAAGAAGATAGATAGAATAACATTACACTTAACCCAGAAATAATTCTACTATTCAGCACACTTCCACTTGGACAAAGTTGTGCTGATCAAAACTGCTTCATGGGACACCCATGAACTTATCATAATGTTAATAATTATTCTTTATCTTTATTCTTTCAAGTGCAGCTCACATATTAATGGAAGAAAATTGTTAAAATTCAATACACTGAAAGAACTGAAGTTTGAAACAAATTGAAAGTGTTTGTTTATAAAAAAAATTACGATTTTTCATTATGGGCCGTTGTACTTTACTTTTCTTCGTTGTTCACTTCCGGTAATTAGTCACATCCGGTCAATAAACAAATGGCGTGTAATCCAGTTGAATGACGTACATCGTTTGAAAAAATGTTAAAATATGTATATTGTTTGCCGTTTTTATTGGAATTACACATTTACTTAAAAATTGGAAGTCTGTGTGATTTGTTGGACCAAATCATATGCAAGTATCTACTGCGAACCATTGGGCGACTTAAGGGAAATAAAAGCCAACAGAGCGACTTCGAGGCGCCGTAGCCGCAGGGAGATTTTGTCGCCCACTTCGCCCAGTGTGGTGAGCCCTTCTAAATTTTTAAGGAGCCCGACGAGCTCTTACAGTAAACATCCAGGGAGTCCTTCCAAGTTTTAGGGAGTCATGGGCTGCCGGGCTACCGCTTATTTCGAGCCCTGATGACATCTTCATGGAGAGTAGAAAATGATTCTTGAAGTGAAGAGGAGGGTTTACATGTACTAAAAGGTAGAAAACCCATCAGAATATTAATATTTCATATACATTGTACAACTATGATACGCTACAGCATTACATAACTTATTAACAAAATTTACATTTTTGTAAAAATGAAAATAAGAGCAAAATAAATTGATGTAATATACGTACATCTGGGATTGGCATTTCTTTCAAGGTGTCTGAAGGACGTCCTATTAAGGAGATGAATATTTATAAATGCCTCTTAGAATGTGACAATTTTAAGTATATTGTTGTATTTTTAAAAAACGATCATGTGGGTACAATCAATCTAACTTTAGTCCAACAATAACATGCATGACTTTTTCGGTCAGAAGTGTTCAAGTCATATGTGTACCACTTTACCAACCCATTGCATACATGTAATCAAAATGTTTAAAGTGTAGTTTCACAAAAATCTGTTCATTTTCCCAGATTGATTAACTCATCGATTTATTCAAGATCTAAATAAAGCACATTACTGTGACCTAATATATAAATGCAGATCAATCAATTACTGTACAAAGATGAAAATCAATATCTTTGTCTGATACAAGGCGTACAGCAGACAGATGTAAACTGTCAGAATTTTAACACTGAAAATTTGCATTACTTTATCACTGTACATGTGTATCCCTTTGGTAACCTCTGTATAAATAAACAGTACTGTCAGCATGATTCAAGTCAATACTTAGGGTGTAACCAATGATATCTTCCTCTGCATCTTCACCGAATAATCCATCGAACTCATTTCACAGAACCTTACTTCTTATCACAGTTCAACACCAAAAATAACAGTTTTATTCATACATGTAGATAAAAATACCATGAACCACATACATGTACATGCTAATTATGATAATACATGTACATACACATACACCTTTTATGATGTAATCTTAAGATCTTGTAAATAACTGCTTTCGTCTTCATATACACACTTTGTCTACAATATGCACCATATTTTTTCAGGAATATTCTTTAACTTTAAATACTAATGAAAAAAAAACTAGCATGAAAGGCCAAAACATATTAACCATATGGAAAACTGCTTTCAACAATGTCAAAATACTGCTTAATCTTAGACCTGAATGATAAGAGGAACTATAATGTTTATTTAACCTACCAATACAGATAGATCAACAGATAGCCATTTTTCAGGAAGGCAGATCAAATGCACTCACAACATCAGTACCAAATATGTCTGAACTTTAAGTTACCTTTCAGAACGAAATCTACTGACAGGTGTAGTCAATATAAAATTATGAAAGTATCAATAACCCAAAGTAGCAGGGTAGTATTATCCTTTCCAAAATTATCCAATCACGAAATTTAAATACATGTTACATTCACATAATGCTCACAAATCATGTTTCAGTCTTCTCATGAATCACAGCATGCTTACCAAATCAATATTTGTAAATATCTTTCTGATTATTTATGATTTCCTTTCTAACAGATGGTTAAGTATTCAAATACACTCCATTTTTTTTTTTAGTTTTCACAAAGGCAATGTTGTTATCCACTGTCTTAGGAATGTTGCTATCAAATCAGTAACAGCATGTCAAAATGTTACTGAGGGGAAATTAAAGGGAAATAATCCTAGTTCACTGTTGTTGTTCAAAAGTCAGTGAGGCCAATCAAAGGATAACATCAAGAATATCCAGTCTGAAGGCCAAATTCAGAAGGAGACTTAATGGTGGCAGACATGCCACACACAAACACTACCAATTACAGACAAATGTACCAAAATAACAGTCTACAGATCAAGATATTGTTGAGCTGCATAAAGTGGACTTTGAGAATATCTAAATTGATGTCAAGATGATGCAAGTGTGAACATTTTTTTTTAACAACAAGGATGCAACATTGTAATAAATGGGGTACAAAAGTACAGAAACTAGTTGTGGAATCTCAGACGAACATGACATCAATATTATGATTCTGGATTTATAGAGATAATAAAAACTTATACATAGGTATAGAGTGTGCTTGTAATTCATCAAGTTTTTGAATAAATATGGGAGTCTATTTTAAAATGATTAAAATAACATGCCCAACATAACTCACTAGAAACAAATAGTGACCTTTATTTATTTTCTTAATTAGCAAAACGTTAAATTAAAGTGAACAGAATAAGGATATTGTAGTCACTGAACAGAAAATACAAGTGCAAAGAATGATTTTACCCATATTGTTTGAATCTGGTATCTTATGGCATGAAGTATAATGAAAAATAATATTCTGAATTCAATGTACAGTTCTACACCAATATATTTAAAATATATATTGAATGCATGGTTGTGCAAGTGCAATATAAAATAATACACTTTCAAATTGTACTCAAACCTTCAAAACATTAAATTCTGGAAGCCCACTATTTAAATTTATCTCAGAAGTGAACTTGCTACTATTGATAATGGATGGTTGTATCCCATATGAAATATGCCCACTAGTATCAAATTATAATGCAAGTTATATTACCACAATTACATGTAGATGTCAAAAGTAAATTAATATTGTGTTAAATGTGTTTCAATTATTCATGAAGTTATTCATTACACTTTGATTAACATAAGGTCTAATTATTATATGGTATCTACAGACTAAACAGTGTATATTCTGTCTGACAAGAGATACAATCTATTCCTAACTGACCCCCTGCAAAGATCAAAACAGCTTGTCATCAGATAGGAATCCTGACATCTGTATTCTCTATATTTATTTTACTGATAAAACATAATAAAAGCACATTATCCAAGTTCATCGTCATTTAGCAAGTTAAACTGTATGGAAACAGTGTTTTTTATTCAGTGTTGCAACATGAACATACCCATTATTTTGAGCAGTTTACATTATTGAGGATAAAGTATCTGTGATAGTCCAGCATTTCAATAAATATTCAACATTACAATGAAAAAGAATCAACTGCCACCAAATTAAATTTTTCTTTATCATAAGTTGATTAAATTATGAATGAAGTAGAACTAGAAATGGAAAAGGACATTGTTGTAAAACATAATATTTAATGCAAATTGAACTATTATAAGTATTAAACAGATTTACATAACAAATTAAAATGATTTAAAAAAATTCGATTTTTTAATTTGTTAAAATCTTAGCAAAACTCTTTTCAATACAATCAGCATTATATTTGCAATCTCCATACTGAGTTCATATCTGCTTCAGAAAATGTTCATATTTTCTTTTGCTTTGAACTGGTATAAGGTCCTATACTATACACTTTACATGGAAAGTATGTCAGACATACAGATGAATACTGCTGATGTTTTGTTTTAACTGATTAACAAAGTTCAGAAAAGAAGATGTCAGGCCACCATTAAAAATATTTCAGTTTGACCAAACCCTACCCATGAGGCTTAGGAGTGGGTAGGTAGGTAGGAAAATTCTTTTTTTTTTTTTTTTTTGGAATATCAAATTTGGGTTATTACTGTACATTTAAACATGCAAAATATGGACATCTTGCATGCTCACTTGGCGTCCGTCGTAAATATTATTACTCTCACAGTCGTCGCTGTCATCTGTGGAATACATGTTTATAGTGAACGTTACATATTTCAATATTTTGTCAAATTCCTAAACAACTTGGATTGGCTCAGTCATATCAGGCTCAACAGATTCAACTCCTACACTTGTACAGAAACCTGGTCCTTTTTTTTCATGTCTAGTTCTTCAGGATCACATCACATCATTTTTTTTTATAATTGTGGATTTCCAGGATTATTTCTCTTGTGTTTTTAAACCATAACACACTTCAGTTTTTTTTCTTTCTTTTTCATTATTATTCATGGTATCCAATATCAAATAGCACAGTACAGTACTTGTAGCCATACAAGGTTTTCACAAATAAAAATATAAAAATATTTGTATAGGTGTAAACATAAACATCAAAATTTTTCTTACAGTTTGTTATTAACACATCATGTTTATCTGAGCAAAATTTTCAAAGAAGATAGATAAAAAAACATAACATTACACCCAGAAATAATTCTTCTGTTCAGCACACTTCCACTTTCACAAAGTTGTGCTGATCAAAATTGCTTCATGGGATACCCATCTACAGAACTTGTCACGATGTCAATAATCTTTATTCTTTCAAATGCAGCACATATATTTATCAAAGAAAATTGTTAAAATACAAAAAAAATTGAAAGAACCGAAGTTTGAAACCAATTGAAAGTGTTTGTTTATAAAAAATAATTACGATTTTTTTTTATTATGGGCCGTTGTACTTTACTTTTCTTCATTGTTCACTGTCGGTAATTAGTCACATCCGGTAAATAAACAAATGGCACGTAATCCAGTTGAAAGACGTAAATCCTTTGAACAAAATGTTAAATACGCATATTGTTTGCCGTTTTTTATTGGAATTACACATATTCTGGGTGAATTATTTGGACAGATCATATACAAGTATCTTCTGTCATGTCTGTGAACCATCGGGCGACTTGAGGGAAATAACCGGGCGACTTCTACTTCGCTTTCGCAGCACCGTAGGGCGACTTCAGGTCCCACTTCGCACCGTGTGGTGAGCCCTGACTGTTAATCATTAAAACAACAGAAGATGACAGCGTAAAAAAGCTGTCTGCAATCTATCACATGTTGTACATATCATCAACACAACGTCAAACCCAAAACTGTTTCATTTTAACGCTTGACAGAACAGTTTTGCCTCGTTGCTTCAAGCGCAAGAACGAACAAATTATAAACTAAATAAGATAACGGTGTGGGCACGCAGAAAATCCAAAAAAAAAATTTCTTGTAAAAAACGGCAATAAAAGAATTCGAGTCGGCGGGTATTTTTCGGGTCGGTCGCGTTTGGGCAAACAATATTTTAATTTTGGCCTCAGAACATGTTTCCAATATGGTCCATATGTTGAACTGTGTTCTGCTGTGGTGGGCAGGCCAAAATCGCTTTGTTGATTAGAACAAAAAACACTGTAGATGACTATCTAGAAATTCACATACAACATGTCAGCTTTGCACTTTCTGAGATAAAGACATTGAACATTACAATTATTTAATATAAAGAGACCTTGCATTGTTTCCAAAAGATCATCTGCTTTATGTGATGTTCAATGCTATTCAAAGAAACTGCAACAGTTTTATCATATCAAACCACAATTGAGTATTGTCGAAAGGGTTGTAAGCAGACAATAGTTGCCTGCTCCTAATTGACAATTCCCTTTTAATTAAGGTCAAATTTAAAATTTGCAATAGAAATGTGCCCTATCAAAATGAAAAAACAGCCACTTTTGAAAATGCTAATTAACTGTGGATCATAATTCTTGAATTCAATTTGAACATTTTTGGATCTACAAAAGGAGCATAACATGGTAACTCTTAGTATATGTGTATATTTATTCTAAATATTGCCAACTGGGTACAAAATATTTTATGGTAACTTCCCACTTGGTCTATTCCCATTTGGTCTACTATTTGCCCATTCCCATTTAGTCTACTCCCATTTCACCCCGTGCGGGATCTGGGTGGCCAAAAGAATAGACCGCAGTCGCGTTAGCTTGTCGTAAAAGGCGACTAAATAGCGCCCAGTACCCTGACCGGCGTGTCAGGTCGGTTTGCCTAAAGACCGACTGGGATGTGTGCTCCAGGTGGTTGAATGGGGTACCCCTGGCAAGCTGGGGTTGTCAGGCCATAATACGGAAAACCTGACCGCAAACCATATTAGTGCACCGTGTTGGGAAAAATGCCACGTTCCTCGCACGTTAAAGAACGCTGCTGTAGTATTCGCTATGAGTAGGGATTTCGATCCCGCTACAGGAGGCTGAATTGCCCGACCCTATCCATCCTCCCATTTGCCAGTGGCAATCTAAAATCTGTTACCCCTATTTTTCCTTGTGTCCCATCCCATTTTCATTCTGATTCATCATCATTTCATGTTCATTATATCATCCATTTCATGTTCATCGCCTGAATATAGCTGAAATATTGCTGCTCGGACGTTAAACACCATTAATCAATCAATCAATCTACTCCCATTTCGTCTACTCAATAAAATATAACTAGGTTTAAACTTGGTTGTTACATAAAATTATGGTGTATTAGAGTTTGTGTATTTTTATATGTTTATTTTGCATTTCACGAATGTTTGTATTGCAAAAACAATTCAAATGTATATGCAATCTAATGACCGCATATACATAAACCAGCCAAATAAAAAACAAACTTGGGAACATTTTATAATGGACAACATTCCTGTTATGATTATAACCAATAATTTATTATCTATTTAAAGCTGATTATTCCAGTAATTAATTATCTATTTTAAAACTAATTATTCCAATCACTAGCTAATACTGAGTAATAGCTATCAGCTCATGTTGTATAATGGAGAGCAATTTACTTTTTTGGTTTTTCTTTGTCTACGTTCAACTGCTAAAATCATAAAAATTACTTCTGCCAAAAGGCTGTTTCCAGATGAACTTGTTGGTTTTTATAAGTTTATGTATATAATTCAGCTGAACCCGACCTTGACAGTTACAAAATATGGCGACAGAAACCTATAATATTTAATGGTTTTCCGGTAGCTTCTGTGTATGCCGATTTCCTTCGTTGCAGTCTGCCTTTTATCAAACCACACAGACTTTACAGTTTAAAAAGTATACATTAAAAACATAAAAAAATTTCAGAAGTCACTTGCTAACACAAAACGATGTGAAAGTAAGACTTCGACCGACATGAATTGATATTGATCACCGGCAGCAGAAGCCGCTATCATTTTGTCGTATGCGTTAGTAAATTGGAAGTAGATTGTGTGGTGTTATGAATGTCTTCTTACCTGTTAACTTAATTCGAAACAGATTAATTTCGTTTAGATTTTCATCAACAATCCCCGCCAAATTATTGGCCCCTTGAACACAGAGACAAGGCTTTCCCGATATGCAAATGAGTTGCTTCTATAATTAGCTCCCTTGGCCGTTCCGTCATTTGTACTTACAAATGATTATTTTTCTGGTTGAAAGCTTATTGCTATTGTATCAAAATGTATAAGAGGTAAGGTAATTCGAGAATTTATTATGAAAGCTATTGATTTTAATATAAAACATATTATATAAACAAATATCTAAAATTGATCACAGAAGGCCACATAAAACTATTGTTATAATGGGAGGAACCATACAGGAAGTACATGATTGTTACCTGTAGGATGACATCACTTTTTATTTTTTAAGGTAGCGATATACTTATATAATTACTATCCAAAAGGCACAGAGACTATAAATTACAGAGATTGACAACGTAATAACTAATCAAAATGTAATTATACGTCTCTGATTTGATGAAGAAAAATAAACGTTTTGATTCTGGACTAGAAAGTACACGACTAGCTGTAAAATCATCAAAACAAGATAAGGCAAACAAGAAAACAAAAACAAACTCCTGGCAACGATATTTATTTATGGAGTCTGAAGAGACAAAGAATGCGCAACAGCACAGCGAAAATGGGACAGGAACGGTTATTAACATTAACCATCATAAATCTTACACTTTAAACATTACCATGAGAATTCTCACACAATAATTGGTTTGGCAACTCTTATACGATTTCTACTTTTTACGGGAATTACTACTCGTCGAGACTGGAGGAGTTTATTGTTCGTACGTTCTACAAAATGCTTATTTCCCAGTATCCACAAACTACCACCTGCGACAAGTATAACTATAACGATCTATAGGTAAAAACATCATTATTATTAATTGACTCAAAAACGCATAAATCTAGTAAATATCTTAAAAAATAAAAATAACTTTATTTGAAGGTAAACTAATTTAACAGAGTAGTCTGTAAGAAAACATATTCCAATGTACCGAGAAGTATTCATGAAGCGATAAGTCAAGGACAGATCAAACCATGGTCAAACAAGAGGGGGACAACAAAAGCAAACAGACACACAACACATAAAAAACACAAACCCCACTCAAAACCCATGGTGAGTCAATGTGCTTTAGAATTATAAGCAACCACTGCTTCACGCGGAAAAAGTGCTATTAAATGTCTGAAATAAGTTGATACGGACAGTAGGTGCGGAATCTCTTGTTAATTAAGGAAAATTATATTACCTCAGAGAAGGCATAAGTATGCGAAAATGAAGACAACAAATAAATTCATATGAATATTTATTACTTTAATTTGTCCAAACATAAAAAGAAGAAAGATCGGCGGCAATAGAACACGAGTCAATTAAGCACCAGGTAATAGAACACTCGTATGATGTGACGGTTAAATATCTCATAAAATGAAATTTACTTTACTAGTAGATAATAAACAAATTATCATATTATCAGAGTAGGCTGTCAGAAAACAAATTCGAAGTACCGAGGAGTATTCATGAAACAAACAGTCAAGGACACATCAAACCAGGGTAAAACAAAGAAGGCTGGGGGTGGGGTGGGGGCAACAACTAAAACAAACAGACAAACAACACATACAAAATTTTGTAACACGAACTCAACAAAAACTCAGGGTGAGTCAAATTGCTTTATAATTATAAGCATCCCACCGTATCTCTCAGGTTATAATCCAGCAATTGTTTATAGGTACATTCAAATCCAGTAAGGAGAAGGGAAAGGGCTACGACGAACAGAACAATTCAATGGTAAATTGTGACACAGATCTTCTGTAACGGTCAACTAAGTTATCGTTGCGATTTTATGTGTGATGACTTAAAGTTTGCCACTTTGAATTCTTAACTCAGCCGACACACTCTATCAAGGAAATTTAATAGAAGATGCAGGCTCTTGACTAATTGATTTACTGGGTTATGTATATCCATATGCAGGTTCTGCTGGAATGTTACCGCGCAAAAATGTATACTTCACAATTGGACCATTTAAAGCATCCATTTTGTCGTAAATTTTGGTACTCAGCCTAATTGCATTGTCAATTTCTAGATGTAGGCTAAGGCATAAGCCAGACCAAGCTGTCTATGTTTTGTCCTTAATTCCAAATTGAATGTAGATGCGATCAACATAGTAACCGAATTTTGAATTATTCACTGAAAGCACGTCATCTATACAGCGGCACGTGAAAGGCTAACCGCTTCTACTTGTGTAGCAAACCTTCCTCCTTTATTTGTTTTAAGTTTCATTTTAAACAAGAATTGCCAACTGACACTCCTTGACCGTACGACCACTAGTATTGAATTTTCATTCTTAGAGGAACTCTGTTCGTACCTTGTTTGTTACACAAGAGAGAGAAGTGACTTGCGACTTTGTTATCCGAGTTAAGCTTGTGCGTTTTCGAATTTGATTTAACAAGGACTAGACTATCTCGAAACATAAAATTGTTTATTGGGACTTCAACATTTTATAATACCGTTCAAACAATTATTATAGTACACTTTGAACAAAAATAAAAATCGTATAAGATTATTATTATTTTAAATGCGTACTTGATCAAAGCTATCCTTAACGTATACGCATTCGAATATATAAGTTAAAATAATGAATAATAATCTTATAGTCTATACGATTTTTATCAAGTTGTTGGGACTTGTTCGTTTGTAAATTCCTAACGTAGGTATAATTAAGTGACCTAATGTAAAGAAAGACCCATAAAATCGAAATAATGGAGACGTAAGTATTTATTTATTATAATTTGCTTCCTCATTTAAGTTATTGCGCCTTAGAACGGCTTTATAGGCAGTCGAAGACTCACAAAGAGGGGATTAAGAGAAAAAGGCAACTAGACCCGGAACTAGATACACTTTCTAAGTGGGTAAGAACAATATGGTCTGTGGTGCAACGTCGCAGTTAGGATTTTGCATTCATTATCGACCTAAATTATTATTCAAAAGAGGAGGATGCATCACTTCAATCCATGACAAATATGTTGTCCGTGCAGACAAGGCTTCTAGCAAAATTGGGTTTGTACGTAAGTTGTATTAATATGAATGCATCATTAAAGTGCTACGTGTCAAGGATAACATTGGTAATTCCACCTAACGTACCACATTTTACAAAGATGAAATCATGTCTAACCATAAGTCCTTCATGACTTCTTGAATATCAATTTTACAACAATCTAAAGACTAACCATTCTTGCATTGGATCCCAAAACCACATAAAAATCCTTTCAAAGAAGGTACATAGCCGGCTCATCTATGTACGCCATCAAAGAGTTATCAATACGGTTGACTAAAATTGTCTGCAGTACAGAAAAGAACAGCCAACATACCGTGAAACTGTTTATTTGCGAAGAACTATCAATCAAATGTGGATTCTTAAAATTTAAAAGGACTTTTAGACAATTTAAAATCAAGATCGATGCCTATGTTGATATACTTTAATTCTTCGGAACTGGAAATTAAACAAACCACATAAACAGCTTTATCTACATCAATTTTTAAACTTACATCTCTAATATGACTCCAATCGTCAACTCAATACAAAAATTTACGACAAACGAGACGCTTTTAATTTCAAAATTATAAATTTTCCTCACTTAAGCAGCAATATTCCAGCTTCTCCTTCATACGACCAGGTTTGCCAGATTTGCAATGAGTATACCGTTTTTGCAAACATCAGCAATTTCTTTGCGATAAATTTATAAACCAAGGTTACAAGAAATTATGTTTGAAAATATGATTGCAGATAGTTTTCCAAATTTTCGATTTCAGTAGATAGTGATTATGATTATTAGATACACCTTTTACTGACTAGCGGTGTATGATACCCAACCATTTTCATCAACACACCAACTCATTGCAGTACAGGAAGCGGAAGGTTTGGCATGCCTTAAAACCTGTGTTCGGTATTGAAGGTCTTTCCCACTATAGCGGACAGATTTAACTGTATTTTATATTAAGGTTTTTTCCCAATACAGTGGAAAGAACTTACTGTATTTCTTATGATTATTATTTTTCTTCTTCGGCGGAGGTTTTCCAAAAAGTGTTGCGACACATCATTTTGATATTTGGTACCATAAATCAATCATATTATGTGATAACTTGACTCACCATGTGAAACCGATCTATTTGTAGTAACAGAGCTATCTGTCTGAACATCGTAAACCTTTGTTAGCAGATTAACTCAGAAACTGTAGGACATTCTGAAAATGAAGTATACAAAATGTCGATGGACCTATGGCCATGATTTAACACGCCTTTTTTCTCAATCAACTTCCTGTATAAGTGTTTTGCCTGAAAAGTGTAAAAATTCGATTTTTTTCTCGAAAACCGAAAGTCATAAAGATTTGGGATCACCACCATTTATCCTAAGTGACATATATTACATTCATAAATGTCAAGGTCAAAGGTAAAAAGTTATGGTCAAAGGTCACCTTTGGTCTTGTAAGCACTATATCTCAAAAACCATAAAAGATAGAAGCAGACAATAATGGGCAAAAACTCCTTATAATGAGACCTTGATTTGATACATTTGGTCCAAACTGGGCGATGAACCGTTTTCGAGTTACAGCCCTTGACTCATTTCGGTTAATCAGTTGTTTGCTTGCCTACAACTTGAGATAATATAGTAAACATATAGGTTTTAAGTGACTAACAAGAAAATAGCTTATATTTGAGCCACGGGTCTAAGGTCATAGATCAAGGTCATACCTTAGCAATACAGGCAAAAAGTCCTTAGCAGCCATATATTTTAAAAATCATGATGATGATTTCATTACCGAAAGTGGCATTTTGTCTCTATCAACGAGCATAAATGTCCTTAACAACCATTCATTTTTTATTCGAGGCCACTTTCTTTACTCTAATAACAAATTTCATGTATGTAAGTGACATTTTGTGCTTAGAAACAGACATTAAAGTCCATAACATTTGTTTTTCTGACTTGGGATGATAGTGGGAAAGACCTTCATATTTGTTCTCTGAACAAATGTCACTTTAATTTGTTATTACCTTCATGTATTGCATGACGTGAATATATAATACACTTTGAAATTTTGACGTCCTTATGAAATGATCTAAGTTGTGTCTTGAAGGACTTTCTGACGTTCAAGTGAACGGTTCGGGAATCAAATCACAACTGAACATAGACTCTAATAACGCTCTATTTAACCTTTGGGCGACTTGATGTGATTATGAGGTCCCCAGCGACTTAAAAGACTTACACACTAGACTAAATGTTCAGCAGTAAACATGCAGAGACAAAACATGGCGCTTGACCAGTGCTATTCACAGCAATAAAAGTTAAGCAAAATAACAAAATAATTTACAAATACAGCCTTTCTCTTAGTCTATACAAGTTTGTATCGACTGAGAGATGTATATCGACCGAGGACGTAGTCCGAGGTCGATATATAACTCGAGGTCGATATATGTAACTTGTATTGACTAAGAGAAAGGCTGTATTTTTTATATTATTAATGGAATATTTTGCTTTATTTTAATTTGTCACATAAAAAAATAAAAATATAAGGTCTATTTTTTAAGGATGCAAACCTTTTGTGCTCAACACTGTTCATTGTTAGTTGTTGTGGTCTAGAAGACTATTGACAGCCGGACGTAAAATATGAAACGTCACACGATTTTTGGAATTTTTTTGTTCTATTTTTATCAACCGTGCAATCCGCAAAAGTCAATCCGCAAAATACAAAACATCACGTGGTTAACTTTGGACAAATTAAAATACAGCAAAATTATCAATTAATAATATTCATGCATAGCATTAGATATGCGAGTCAATGTACACAAAATCAACGCACATTTTTGTATCATACACTATTATTTTATTTTTTACAATTATAGAATAATCGGTGTAATAATTTTAACAAACTATTAGGATATTCATAACATACCATGTTATGAACCTGACAAGATGTCAAGTAATTAAGAGCAATAGACCTTGTGCTGCTTTCACATATATTGAAACGAATGTTAAAGGTTACAATACACCCATATACATGTACCATGTATTTATATGTTCCTGAATAAACAGGCAAGAATCTTAAATAATATTTGATATCAATAACAACATTAATTCTGAAACGTTTGTATAACTATTGTCAATCTTGAATATAATCAGTTTCAGCAGAGACATCTACAACAAACAATCAGTATTATCAACGTGTGGATTAGAAATAGACATCATAGAAGTACGTTATAGGTCGGCATTTAGATAAATGACTAAACTTTGCATCAGATTAACTCAGACATATGTACAGTAAAACTAAGGTCGAGTTAAATTATGTAATGCTCAAAACGGTCGAGTAAAAGTCAATACAGCTCTGAACAAAAACCCAACCTTTCACACATTTTGCGTTTTAAAGTAAAGGGCGTCATTGTAATTACTCAGCAAGAAACACACTACCTGCAAATGTGAACATATATTTATTCCGGATAATAATTGTTCCGCCTGGAACATTTTAGAATATAATAAAAGTTCCACGGAAAATTACTTATATAATGATATTTCCATTTCTTTCGGGTGGAATTTTCCTTATGACATTGGATAAAATATTACATAATGAATGTTCCAACTGGAACTTTTGTTATATAATAAAAGATCTCTAGAACAAGTATTATGATGGAACTTATAGTCTGTCACACAAAAAGCTCTAATGAGACTTTGCATGCATTAGAAGTATAAGATCGATCGTCTATCACAGAGTATGAAATTCACACTGAACTAAGCATTGAAAAGTTTAAGAACGTGTTGAGCAAAAAAATGTGCAATAGTATTGTTTCTCATTAAACATGCATGAAAAGTTTATTCCGTTTGTCATTCGGAAGTGTACACAATTTTTGTATTATAATTAAAAACACGTGTAGTTTATTCGTTTTATAACAAAATCCTACAAGGCAATTCATTCCCAGACTAAAATCCACATTCACTTTCGCGTTCAAATTAAGAATGAAACATCTCTGCATTTTTCCACCCTACTCATTTAATATTTACCGTTGACGTTTTAGACAATTAGAACGTAACAGTGCTAACCTGGCTGTCCAAAACACTAGATTTGAACACAAAAAACTTAGGTCGACGGTGCGAGCCATAAATGAGTGCCTTCAACTCTGTTATAACTGCAACAGGCTTTTGCTTATTAACATGAAATAGACTTCCACTAGAACGTATTCGTCGATTGATTGCATGTATGCCGAGGTGTACGTACAGCGTTAAGGCTATGGTGCATGATACAACCAAACATCCACTTTGAAGTGACGTTCGCAACCATTGGGAGTGGTTTACTGTTTTTAAGTCTGAACAACTAATACACATTTATTGTAATATTATACTATTGTTGTATTTAAATGTTCATATTTTTGAGTTAATTATTTGTTACTGTGTTAACCTCGCACGAATGGAGAGCTATTTGGGAGCTGTGATAATTTATTACCAGACCAGCTCTACCACGAAAACAGATCTAGCATATAGGAGGGGGTGGACAGGGGGGTACCTTTCTCCTTTCTCCCTCCCCACAGCTCCTTTCTCCCTCCCCTCAGCTCCTTTCTCCCTCCCCTCAGGTCCTTTCTCCCTCCCCTCTACTCCTTTCTCCCTCCCCTCGGCTCCTTTCTCCCTCCCCTATTTACACTTCTCCCTCTTTAAAACCCTATAGCAATAGAAAAGATCACTAAATTTTGACTCAAAACCGATATAAATTTGGGACATGAAGCATATAAACGACTTTTACAAACAAGCATGACTCATGACACATTATCAAATGAATTTAATTGGTGTATCGTACCCTTTGGTAAAAAAATATGAGGATCATAAACTGTGACCGGTATATTTATGAAATCATGACACTGAAACCTAATAGCAATCATACAGCCAGACCTGTAGTCCACATAGACCCATAGTCCACCCAAACTTGTATCTCTAGTCCATACAACCTATAGTCAACACAGACCTATGGTCCATACAGACTTATTTTCCACATAGATTTATAATCCACTTTCATTTCTAGTGCACCAACACCCGTAGTCCACACAGACCTAAATGTTCAGAAAATAATATAGTGTATTCATAAGTACAATTCATCGTTGTTTTTATGGTCTCTTGTTAACTGTCTCGTTGTAGTTTGAAAAAGAAACACATAAGAAATTCTTTAACAATAGGACAATCTTGTATTTTTAAACTTTTAGAAAACTGTGTTCACTATCATGTAAGATTAACATTATTCTACACTTAATTTACACGGAGGATTTAATAGGTTTACATTTAGAGTAAAATTTTGATTAGTTAAAAATTAATTCATGATTAGGTCTAGATTTCTCAAAACAAAACTCAAATCAATTCTCAAACTTTTGAGTTACTACCACAGCAACATAAAAATTCTTGAAGTTCTGATCGACTTAAAAGGGAATTTAAACTGAAAAAATGGTGCTTATAAATGTAATGAAAAAGGGATTATTTGCTGCTGTAACATAAATTGCCTGATTATTTGTGCTATTTACAGTTTTACTTTTGCTGCTATAGTTTTTTTATTTAAAAGGAGAAAACATATATTTCATAAATTGTCATTCAAGGGAAATAACTCCAAAAAAGAAGTCATTTGACAATCTTGGACCAAACGAGTTATTTGTAGCCCTTGTCCAATCTAATTAAAGTTAAATCTTTCACTTGCCCCCCCCTTTTTTTTTGTTATTGGTAGCTGCGTAGTAACACGCAGCGACCATAGCAAAAGGGGGGGGGAGCAAGTGAAAGATGAACGCAGCGACCAATAACAAAAAGGGGGAGCAAGTGAAAGATTTAATTTTAATTAGAGTGGCCCTTGCCTTACAGTTCATTTTTGCAGTTTAGAGTATCACTCTGATTTTGGGCTATAGTATGGTTTGGTAAGGCGGGCAGGGGAAATGGGGCATCTATTTTTATCAATTCCTCCTACAGTTTTCAACCCAGATCTCTGAAACTTCACATAACGATTGCACATGTATTGAATTTGTTGTTCCTGCTATTATGGAAGTGTTCCAGCATGTTCCTAATTTCCCATACCTTGGAACTTGGTTATTTTTTAGCAGATTTACAGAAGACAGTAAATATATTGTGTAATTAACTCCTACAGTTACAGTCTTGAACTCTAAATTTCACAGAAAGATTGAAAATGTATGAAGTTGTACACCTGTTATTATTGTTCAAGGATTTTTGTCCTTATTTTCAGACTTGGGAACCTTGCGATTTTGTTAACTGTTGAATTGTTTAATTATGTATTCCTTTATAAAAACTTAATGGTAAGTATGAGGATAATTCATTGAGAAATTTATAAGTTTTAGCAAACACTGAAGATTTCAAGAAAAATTATGAGTAAATTACATATAATACTATAAGGAGTAACTGGACAATTTTTTAAAAATTAAATTGTTTGTAGGCCATGTCCTTCTGTTTATTTTTGCAATTGACAGTTTTACTCTAGCTCTAAATTTATAAGGCAAATACTTATATTTTATTAACAAAATTGTTATTAAAGGGCAAAAAGACCTGTAAGGATTCGTCTGACAATTTTGGACCAAATTTGTTTTTTAAAGGCATTGTCTTGCAATTTACAGTTTCACTCTAGTCATTATAAACTCCTTTAAGAAGTTGTCAGACAATTTAGACCAACATAGTGATTTGCATTGTCTGGCTGATCATTTTTGCAATTTACTATATCAATCTGCTGTTTTATTTTTCAAGTTATACTGTCAAAACTGACAATTTTCTATAAAAAAAAATCGTAACTTAATGTCCATAACTCCTACAGGCAGTTAAACAACTTCTGAAATTAAAAAAGATTGAATGTGCTGATCATTTTAATGTAACGGTTTTTATTCTGTAGCTTTTTAACATTGTGAGATATTGGCCAAAACATGTGTTGACCCATGTTCTTCAACTTGCGCTTGTGAAAAATAGTTCAGATTAGGGACGCTCTCAGATACATAAACCAGTGTACTGTATTACTTTTCTATAAATTGTGAATCTTTGGTACTGATCCTAAAACCAAGATGGCCACAACACTGGAACATAGAAC